>VZRQ01009507.1:1779213-1803618 GCA_013397975.1 Machaerirhynchus nigripectus | reverse complement strand
GGAAGGAAGGAAGGAAGGAAGGAAGGAAGGAAGGAAGGAAGGAAGGAAGGAAGGAAGGAAGGGATGGACTATCATTGCTTGCTAAAACACAGTCCCCTAATGCTTGAACAACTGTAATAACCAGACAGTGCTGGTGAACTGATGTCTGTCTTGACAAACCTTTCTGCAAATTCACGTGCAGAAGAAGGGGAAATACTGGTAGGACTTCAGTTATCACCTTCTCAGGGGACATCACAAATAATAAGCAGCTCCCTCCCCAAAGTACCCTAATGATATCCTAGCTTTACAGAAAATCATGCTTGAATATTTTTTCTGAAATATACACTTGCCATGCACAGTCAAAATTAAAAAGAAATATAGGGCATTTTTTAGGAAAATTCCATGGGGAAAAGCAACTGTGAAATAGCCAAACATCAATTATGAAAACCACATCAAGAAGAGGCTCTTGTGCACGGGCTTTAGGGTTTAGGGATTTCAAGAAAATGTGCATCCTAGTTTGACTCACAACGTAGGCAGAGAATGAGCAACTTTCCTCAACTTAAAAACAGCTCAGCGAGTATGTAACCCTAAAGTCACTGTATCTATACAACTTTCTTGTATCTTGTAGCTCCCAGCTGATGGCAATCTTTGCTTTCCATGCCCGACTCCCCGGCAGGATTGGAGTGACAGGCTTACTCCCGTCCTAAGTTAGTGCAGAAGAAACAGCCGACGCTACTGTAACAAGGGCAAACTTCCACTGAGGTGTGCACTGCAGCCACCCCAGGGCTTGCTCATTGGTGGCATTATCGCGTTCTCTACTGCAAACCTTCAACCAGAGCCTCCTCCTCCCCTGCTGCTGCCCACATACAGCTCTGAACAGGCTGTGGGCAGCACTGCTTCCTTCTACCTGAGGGTAGAACACAAATGGAAGGAAAGCAAAAGGTAACAAAGTGAACAAAGGCAGATGGATTTGGGGTTGATTCTGCCTGTGAGTCAGGGCCAGATCATTTTCCCAAGCTTAAAGATTATGGTCTCATGAGTGTACCATTTGGGACTTCCACAGGGCAGGATCTGGGAGAGGGAGCAACCAGAGCTGGGAGTACCCAGGGTAAAACCAGGAAACGCCTTCCCACAAGACCCAAAGAAAAAGCAATGGCATGATCTTGTTCTTTCTTAAAATAACTTGCCAGTCTGTTGGTTTGTGGCATTGCTGTTTAATGGTACAGAGCATTATTAGAGAAAAACAGCATAAACCAGACAGTTATCATAAGGGAAAAAAGACATCTCAGTTCATTTGCTTTTTTCCTCCAGCCCTGAACTTCTATCTTGAGGGTCACACTTGCTCCTACATGGAATGTCTGGATAGAAGGCTTCACCAAGAATTTTCCTCTCTGATGACAAACGGCACCAAGCGCTTTCCTGTCTCTTCTCCCAGGAGCAACAGCTGTTTATTGTTCCTCATTCCCACTCTGCATGACCAAACAACTACACAGAAAACAGAGAAAGGTGAAAGCAAGTCTATTTAAAGCTGCAAATCAAGAACACAAGGCTTAGGAAAACTCTGCTTTATGGCTGCCTGTGCAACCTTCGACCCTCTTTCTTGCCTGTATAACATGGCAGAGCTGATAATCACATAATCACAGGCTACTTTTCCACGGGAGCTTGGCCTCACCCAGTGCAGCAGGATCTGGGGTGCTCCCCTAGCGAGCACCCAGTCACTATTTCATCTTCTTGGTGCTGTTGGAGGTGTGGCCCTGAGCCTTGTTTACTGCAGACCCGGCACACTCTGCTCTGCAGATGGGATTAGTAATTTTATGTAACCCTTTCCTACAGTACTTTCCTACAGTACACATCATTAGAGTAACTGAATGTTTCACAAACATAAAGGAATGTATTTTCACACTGCCCTTATAAAGTAAGACACTGTATTATCCATATGTCATGGGCAGGGGACCAAAGCAGAGATTACTGTGAAAAGCTTCCACTAATTTTAAATGCTCAGTTGAAACTCTTAGGTACAAACCCTTCAGAGATATGTTTTGCCAGTTGAGGCTGTGGTGACAAGCATTTTTTTCGGGCTGATGCTCTTGGAGATAGCAGAAGTGGTATCCTTGACATATATACCATTCAAATTCTGCTGGGTTGTTAATGTGGAGGTTTGCTTTCTCAATTCTTTGTACATTTGTTATATTTAACATGCATCAAAAAATTCAAGAGAGGTATAAAAGAGCTGTTTTCTAAATATACATTCTGAGGCAGGTAGCTGGGATGGAAAATTTCTGCCCAGACAGTTTAAGTTTAGTGAAGCTGTGAACAACTAAAAATGAAGGTCTTAAAATAGGGAAGCTGTTGGATGGCCTCAACAGCAGGTCATTGCCTTAGCATACACTTTTCTTTCTCTTCTCAGTTGTTGGAAGAAACCACACAGGTCAGATGTTAACACTAACAGAATCAAGTCAAACTGAAACGGAAACTGCAACTAGAACTTTATTTTATATCCTGGTTCTGTTCAGATAAACAAGATCAATTCATTTTTAACTTTAATGCACAACAAAGTCTTGTTACTCAATTCCAAATAGCGACTTTTGCTTAGAGCATAAGCCCCACCTTTCCTCCTGTTCTCTTGGAAAGAGAAAGCAAGTGTCAGGCACTGCAGGCAGCACAGGTCATAAGCTGGATATAGGACAGGCAGATGGACAGTACTCAGAGGTAGCGAATCTTACATTGGTATAAACTGATCCTTCCCCTGATTATTTGCAGGGAGATTCACAAATTCCTATAGGAAAAAAAAAGCCCATCTGAAAATTTCAGGCAGTGATTTATCTGTGCTAACACCAGGAAAGAAAGACAGACAGACAAAAAGACGGTGGGGGGGTGGGAATAATTCAACCAACTGCTGGTGCCAGCCTTCTTCAGAGCAATAAAGTAATTTTAGAGACACTTCTTTAGGAGCATAAAATCCAACCTTGCAACTGTGCACAGGACTCAGGACACACAGACACAGACACGCACAGACACACAGACACACAGGACACTGGACAACAGTGTAAGACAGTGTGGGAGCTGGCAGAACAGGTTCCTCCATCACCTCGGGAACAGGCAAGGACAACCCTAGGATAACTCCCGACAATTCCTCTTTGCCACCCAAGCTGTATTCCTGGCAAATGAAATGGTGTTGTGAACAGTTCCTTCCCTCGACACATACCATATCCACACAGAGAGGAACACAGACTCAATTTCTCTGTCCTGCCCTGAAAACTCTCACCATTTATCCCTGCTTTTGAGCTAGTGATGTCTCCTGACTGCTCTAACTTTGACTAATTTAGTATTTTTAATTACAGAGGGATTTACAGCACTGCACTACAGTGCTCTCTTTTATTATACGCACTGTTTCTGCTGAATCTGGGTACACTCTACATACAAAGTTGCACATTAGACAAATTACACTGCACATTAAGTAAATCTCTCTCTAGAAATAGGATTAGATGGAGAGGCAAATCTTCCTCATTCCTAGTGCATAAATTAATATCTACAAAATCAACATAAAGTAAGAGCTCCCTATCAATTTTTATTAAAAAAAAAAGTTTAAACGTACTCCACAATTAAACAAATTTATGTAGGAGATGCATTCTTTTTCTCCTATTTTGCTTAATAAATAAAACAGCTGGTCTGAGGAATCAGGTCAATCAGTGTCTGGAAAAAGCCCCATTAAAGCTGCTATATAACCTAGTTTCTCAAGCTGCATAAGGCATCCTAATATTGAAGAGGCAGAAGTCCATGCAGAGACAGCCCGGATGGCTCAGCTTCTGGCCCTTCGGGGATATGGAGGATATTTATCACAGAAGACAGCAGTGAGTGAGGTATCTTGCAAAGATCTAAGGAGATAGACTCTGAAGGACCACAACAAAGACAACATGATGCATCCAGACCTATACATAAAATAGAGCTAGTAATCTTGGGCACCTAAAAGTTGAGGTCATCCAGCATAAGGAGATGGTAAGGCCCAGATTTTCACGTATGTTCAGATCCCCTCAAAGCTAGCCTAGCCCTGCTGCCACAGTGGGTGATAACACCTCTTCTCACAGCACTCCACAGCTCCGTGGTTCCATCCCTCCCATGTCACGTGGGAGGGCGAATCCGGCAGTGCCCAAAGCTGTGGGCGTGTTTTGCAGGCACAGAGCCTATTCCAGTTCAGGCAAAAACCCCACAGCATCAGCTCTCCTCCTCCTGCACAACACACAGCACGTGACACACAATGCCCAGGCCCTCCTCACCTCAGAAAACGTAGCCCTTCCTATATTCAATAGGTTTGAAAATATTTTGCAAAGGGTATCACAATCCACATCCTATAGAGATAAAAATGGAGCCAGAAGAAAGTAAAGTGACTTGCTCAAGCTTTAAGAGCAAGGCAGCATCAGAACTGGGAAATGAAACCTCCTAGCCCACAACCCTAGGTTTTAGCTTCTTAAGTAAGGATTCTCTTTCCTCATTAAAAAACTAAAAATGGGAAGAGAGGGAGGAATATTCTGTAGACAGAATGAACTTCGCCCTCAGAGGACTAAGCACCTGATATACTTTTTTTTTCCTTCTCACCTCCATTTCCCCTGCTAAAGTTAAAGTAACTTCAAGGACTATCCCTCTTTCTCGGTCTGCCTTAACCTAGTGCGTCGGCTCAACATCCTTTTCCCAACCACCTGAAGCCAGAGACCATCCTTCCCGGAGAGGAGATTACCTTCTCGCTTTCAGTCTCTCTGGACATCCCTGCAACATCCTGGACTGAGACTACTCTGCTTTCTGCACGGTGCTGAGGGACTCCAAAGTCCTACCCACTGGTCCCAGCCCATAGTACGTGGCAGCCCGAAAGGGTACCCTGGAGGTAAAACCCGGTTGTTCTCTATTAATTTTTCATTTCAAGAATGGCTCCAGGGAAAGGAGGGAGATATAGGTCAGAGACTTTGGGGGCTGATTAGTAACTCTGTACATCTTCCTTCCTTTTTTTTTTCCCCTCAATTTTTTTTTCTCTTCCAAATTCAGAAACAGAGGGTTTTCCCTCCGTATTTCTCATTTACTCCTTGAGCATCATCAGCATTAGTCAGCAAAC
The DNA here is from genome assembly GCA_013397975.1 of Machaerirhynchus nigripectus. NCBI lineage: Eukaryota > Metazoa > Chordata > Aves > Passeriformes > Dicruridae > Machaerirhynchus > Machaerirhynchus nigripectus. Next base: position 1,798,538 of record VZRQ01009507.1, on the reverse strand, counting down.
TCCTGCTATTTCCTCACAAGCCCTGACACTTGCAGAGTGACTAACCCTCTCTCTACACACTTTGGTTCTAATAGTTGCATCTGGTTTTTTTCCTCCAGAAAAATGGATCTCGGCGTTGCACATGCGCAGTTCTCCCTGTGGTCACTGTAAGGGTGACAGGTCACTCCCTGAAAGCTCCCCGCTGCCAGGAGGCTGTAAATGCCAATGTTTTTCAGGCACACATGCACAGAGCCGAAGAGCCAGGAGGTGACAGCAGGGCCTGCTTTCAGCTCACTCCATAATTCGCCATCATGGTAGCAGTGTCCCTCAAACTAGGAAGAAGTTAGGTGCTGCCCCAAGCACTGGCACATGGAGAACACAATGGAGGAAGCCTGAAGCCACCTGGCTTCTCTTCGCAGCCCTGAAAGTCACCTGGTCTGTCGGGTGACATTGCCTTCAGATGCCTGCATTGGCCTTTCCTTCCCAGGACCAAGAGTCTTCGCCCCTGTTATGGAGCCTGGTGCCTGACATGATGTGCAGAAGGCCCCAGCTGGGCTTCTGAGGCACGAATATGGGGTGAGTGAAAACACAGCTCCTTGTGACTCAAAGCCACCTCATCAGAGCACGACAGAAGGCTCCTCCTGGCCAGGTGGGCTTGTACAAGCTGCCCACCCCCAGCCACGCTCACAGAAGACCTTGCCTGCAGCTCATGCTCACGTAAGCATACCCACAGACCTGCCCACACTGTGCTCTTGGCACTGCGCTCGAGCACACAGCAAGTTTGTTGTGTCCACCTTTCCAGGGTGATGCCAAGAGCACACAGACCACTCTTCCTTATGTCCAACATGCAAAGAGGATGTCTTGCCCCCAGGGCAAGGCCATGCCCTCAGGCGATGGTAGGTGCTATCTGCTGCCACCCACTCAGGGAACAAACCCACATCCAGAGCGGAGCACATCAATAAGGATCAGTAGGAAGGCTGGTGAACTTGGTGCTGGAGAAGTTTATTCCCCATTTAACCTTGACACCCTCACCTCGGCACCGACCTCGCTCCCGCCACCCTTACCTCTGTCCCCATTGTAGGAGAGCCTTCTGCATTGCTGTGTAGGGAGGCATGAAAATAAACCACCGGCTCCAGTGCCACACTCCCTCCTGGCAGATCTGTTTCTCTCTTCTTAACTGTTTCCAAGTGCCTGGCTGTTTTATAATCCCCAGTGAGCATTCCCTTAATTCCTTCCTCACTGAGTCCTTCCACTCTCCCTCGCTCGCTCTCTTCTAAAAGGCAGAAAAATCCAAGGCGAGGTAGGGGGTAGAGAAAGCAAAGGAGGGGGCCTGAATCAAAGAGGGAACATCTGAATCAAAGAAGGAACATCTGAATCAAACTGCACATATTAGTCATTTCCCCAGCCTTCTCTTACACAGACAGACTGACTCTCCTGTTAATGTATTTCTTTTTTTTTCCCATGGACATTTGTGTACCTTAGAAACTTCTTTGCTAACCTCCTCCTGCTTTTTCATACCATGAGGTCATATGCTTCTGCTGGTAGCATGACTTTAAATCACACAGCAGCTCACCCTTTGAGGTCTGAACAGAAATCACTGTCTTAGATCACAAGTAAATATGAATTGATGGCTTCAAGCCCAGTGTCACCACCACCCCACTTATGCATATTGCAAAATTCGAGAAGAATCAAATGCAGGTGTCGCTTCCCAGTGGAAAGGACTTTGGCAATCACTGCAAGGGCCGTGAGAGGGCTGTGTGGAGGAGCTCAGGCAAAGGAACACATCCTCCCTGTTTCCAAGACGTGGGACACTGCAACTGCCCTGAAGTGACCTGTCGAGAGCCACACATGCCATGGGTGCTGAAGGCTGTGCACTGTGTGTGTGCCTGCATGCAAGTCAGTGAGTGCAGATGGTGGGGGAGGGAGTCACTTGGCCTGAGACACTTTAGAAGACCCATAGGTCATGGCTACAGCTGGATAACCACAACGCAGTGGAGGTCGCTGTGTGCCAGGGTGTGCTGGCAGCACGGCCTGGGGTGGGACAAGTACAGCGACCCAGCAGCTTTGGATTTCATAACCCCGACTACGTGCAAAGCAACGTCACAGAATGCTCTGGTGTTTACGCTGCTCCTGTGAGAGCATGAATAAAGAAGATCGCCAAAAAAAGTCATTGGCTTTCACGTGTTCCCTCTCAGGTGGGAACATGACACCTGCAGCTGGCTGCTGCTCTTCCTCAAAGCCTATGGCTGCTTCTTCCAGCATCTTGAGGTTACCCCTGACAGCTTCCACTCAAAAGTTTGCCAAGGTATCTTTTTCCCTGACAAAATGAGCTATTCTGTCACACAAGGCTGGGCCGCAGGGCTTTTAAAATCGGTTCTGCTGATGTTCAAAGGGAGCAGCTTGCTGTGCAGAGGAGTGGTAGAGTTAATAGCAGTAGGATCAGCACAAGCTCTTACCCTGCCATCTGCCTTCACCTCAGCCAGGCCTTCTGCTGAACAGCTAATGTGGACTGGGGCCACTGGAGTGAACAGAGCTCACTGACATGAAAGACTGCCTGCGTTAGTTGATTAAGAATAAGATTACGAGCACAGGAATCCTGTATAGTGCTGGTACTGACTCGGTTCAGGGATTTCATTCAGATATTTAAGCCCAGTTTTCCAAAGAAGTCTTTTATTTTGCACAGGTGGGTGTTTGCGTGACAGCTTAAATAAGCCCCAGGTACTGATGATCCCAGAAACAGGGGTCATCTCTGAAAATGCTATGCTTTCTTCTTTGGTCACCCCCACTGGAAAACAGGGATAAATAACACTTAACTGTCTCACTCCCCTGTAATGTTTAAGTCCTTTGCACATACAGAGCTCTGGAGGAAACACAGGAGAGGCCACTGGAATGGACAGGGATGCCTCTCACAACTATGGGTCACAGATCCCCCTCCTTGTGGACTTCTTATAAGCTCTGGCCACTGTCAGCAGACCCTGACAGAGGCTGCTCAGCTCTGCTCCTGCACATCCAGGTTGACAGCTGCCTCAAGAGTTCTTCCTCTTTGTTAATAACAGAAGAGTCACTTAAGGCTTGTGGATGACCTCAAGTACCAAATTGCTGACCCACTACCAAAGTCTGAACCTGCCAGTGCAACCATGAAGAGCAGGGCTTGGTCCCCTTGAGAGATGGTGAGGGCAAAACAGTTCTGTAGTCCCATAAAAAAATACAGAGGTCCGCTCTGATGTCCTATCATTCTGTCGTAATACCCTACTGCAATTTAAAGGGCTGCTGCAGCTGATCTCCAAACCCAGGAGGAGACAGGTGGAGAGCGCAGCAAAAGGGTGCTGGTCTGGAAGGGAGATGGGGGATCTGGGATGAGTGACGGCAGAACCTGCCCGCTCTGAAAGTGAAAAGAACAGAGAGGCCCCTCCTTTCACAGACGGAGGCAGGAAAAAAGCAAGATGAGCGAAAAGCCTGGACTTAATAATGAAAAACAATATCTCATCATTTATTTTCATATCCTCTCACTAATGCTGGCATAATGCTAGCAGTGGAATTCTTATGGCATGCATGTCATGCCTGCAAATACCAAGTGAATTACTTCTCAGTGAGGCTATGGGCTATGGCACTGAGCAGCACATTTGTTACAAGCGATTGGATGATGAACGACAGTTCCCAAATTCCTCCTTCACAATGCTACTTGCATTAGTTGTAATTTAATGAGTGTGAGAGAGTGAGAGAGAGAAAGTTTTGGCTCAAAACAGAAATAATACTGCCTGCTGCTGCTTCCCCCTGGGTCTTGTATTAACTCACACCACCTCCACCTCCTACTTCTCTACCTCCTCCCTTTTCACACCTATCCTCAGGTGCTAAAAGTCGTGTCATGAAACCCATCAGCACGGCAAGAGAGCATGCAGAAGCCCCCAAGCACATGCATTCTTTCTGGCTAAAAGGTGGGAGAGGACACAAACCTCTCCCTCTTCTCTGCCAACAGTCACGGCAGGCTGGGGTGGTTCCTCCAGCAGCGAGTCTCTGTGTACACAAGCCACCAACTCTCCTTCGGTTCTTTCCTCCTAGGGAGCTGGTGCAGGTGAAAGACACAGACCTGGCAGTTCTAGGAACAGAGCATGAAGTGCACACTGCATGACCCATGTTGGTGCAGAGCTCCCACCACATGCCCTTGCCTCCCCATGGGAGCATGGTCCTCCTGCCTTCCCAGAGGGAGCCACAGCAGGGTAGCCCAGCCTCATCCTCGCCCTGCAGGCTGTCTTAGCTGGTTTGTTGCTCTTTTCAACAATTCCAAGATCCGGTAAGCAGCCAGTAAATGTGAACAAAACCTTTGCTAGGGGGTAAAGCCTTCAGCAGAATAAATGTGCCATCACTGGTGACCCCCAGTGAACCTGGCAGTCACTGCCACGCTGCCTCCTCCTGAGCTCTTGGGTGGATCTGTACCTCCCACATCTTCAGGGCATGAATCAAGCCCCTTTTCTTTGCTCCATGAACCTTGACACAAAAGGGACAGCCACAGCAGCAGGGGCATCTTGCAGGTCTCTGCCCTGGAAGGAGCCAACCAGCCAGCATCACCTCCCACTCCTGCGGCAACCTTGCGACAGAGCCTGTACCCCTTCACATGACAGGACATTTATCCATCAAAGGACCCTGCACATAAGGCTCACACCTGATACAAGACCCACTGTATGGGGTCTCATATGCTGGGACAGAAGAAAGCCGAAAGATCTGATCTGAGCAGCAGACTTACAAGTAAGAGACTGCAAGTATCACTACTACTCTCCTGGTGTATCCAGTCTCTTCAGTGTTTCCCACAGACAGAGCCTAAATGACAACCATCCATGGATTCCTACCCGGTGGAGCATCCAGAATACTCCTTATCCCTTCTGTGTCAACTGTAATTTAAAAGCCCCCCTCCCACATTTTGCGGTGTTTTGAAAAAAACAAATCCAAACAAAATTTACATGTTTCTGAAATGAAGGCATAAGCAGGGGAAGGGAAAATGCCCTTAAGGATTGGAACCAAATGTGTTTGTGCAAATGAGACCCAGGATTTACAGTTACCTTCCAGCCTCCAGCAAGTGTTACAGTCTTAGCTTTGACTTAAAAACAATCTGTTTTCTCGAAAAGGTTGAAAAACACCAGTGATATTTTCTCTGGTGTACTGGCCAAAGTCCCACAGCCCTGGCTGGGAGAGGAAGGTGGACACGATGTCACAGGACACTCCCAGGGACATGTGCAGACACAGGTGTGTATGGACACACAGATGCACGTCTGTGCTTCCCAGTAATACAGCAGGCACGATGCTGGGGGCCACCTTCAGAAGCTATCGGGACACAGATATGCCCCTTGTCAGAATCCCCTTCCCAAGCCCAGGTGTGGCACTGCACACTCTGTGGCTTTCTTAAAACTATGGCTGTGCTTTGAGCAGTGACCAGGCTCTGAAATAAATGAAGACATGCCTTGCTGAAGTGACCCTAAGTGAAAGCAACAACAATTGGCACAAATAAATAAACAAGCACAACAGCTGCAAATGAAAAAGGAAGAAATCAGCCTGCTGTAACTAACCTTGTGCTGGGCAGCTCACCCACTCCAGAAGTGTGGGGAGCCATGCATCCCCACAGGGGGCACCAGATAGAAGGGGTCACTTTGCAGACAGCAAGCGTGGGGAGAAGGGGACACAAGCATGAGAGGGAAGTGGGGGGCTCCCGTGACAGAGGCCCACCACAATGCCTGTGTGGCCTTTAGGAGCCTGGCACAGGGGTGCTGTTACCTGCTACCAGCTTGCAAAGAGAAGCAGTGACCAGGCTGGGGAGATGAAAACCAGCTATAAGGGGCAGAACTACAGGGATGAACATACCTAGACATATGGAGACCTGCTGGACTGCCAGAACAGGCCTGTTACTGCAACAGCTTCTTTGGGCATACAGTGCAAGCCACAGCAGTCAGAACTGCCGGCCATTATTTATCACATTTACAATTTAAAACCCAACCAATACCAACACTTCTGTTGGAACCAAGATGTTCAGCTGAAGGTTCCTGGCCCAGCTGAGAAGGCACAGGCTGTCCTGCTCCTTGGTTCCCCCCCTGATAGGCTGCTGTGGCTCAGGAAGGGTGAAGCTCAGACACAGCACTCTGTGTCACACTTCAGCTCCCTTTAAGCCTTCCAATTAGGACTTACATGGGGTTCAAGTGCAGCCTGTCCCAAAACAGGGTTGGATTTCACAGCTCTCATATGCTGCTGGGTTGCCACCTCCAACTGAAAAGGGGATGAGTGGCCTGCAGGCATCCTGGCAGGCAGTCCATCCACCCAGATACCCTGAGCAGGGGATGGGGAGCACCTGATCCCAGCAGCCCTTCCCATGTCCCTGGAGGGCAAGGCAGGAGGGCTGAAATCACCAGGAGAGGCTTCCCTTGCCTCAGTTAGCCAAATAACTCCCAATATCCATCTCTTCAGCAAGCAACTCCTGGAGTGTTTTACCTCTGTGACCAAGCCTGTGCTCTTCTTCCCCCATCTCCCTGCTGGCCCCCCATGGCTCACCCTGAGCCCCAGGGCGACCCCAGAATCCCCACCCTTCCGGCCCATGGGTTGGGATGTCTGACACGCAGCATTCAGTTCCCACGTGAAGTCAGCATGTTCTCGATGGCACACTGTGTCCTCAGCCATGAACACCTCAGGTGGGCTGGTCACCTTCCAGCAAGGACAGCTGCATATGACAGGGCTGGGCTGGGGAGGGGCGGCACAGAGGAAGAAGATGCCAGAAACAGGAGAAAGGGCACAAAATACTCTGGGAGAATAAAAGCCCCATCCCCTTCAAAAGCCCTGCAACAACAAGAAGGCAAGAAGGACAGGAGTATCAACCACGACAAAACTCAAATTAAAAATTATGACCTGCAACTTGCTCCAGTGATGCCATGTAACAGCTGTGGCTAAGAAACACACTTCCTAGCTCACCATCAGTGCTGCCACAAGCACCTGCTTTATTGTACACGGCATCAAAAGCATCAGGCATCCATCCCCACCTGAAATCATGCCCTCTCCATCCATTCACTCACATCCCATCTTCTTTTTCCCTTGCACATTATTTTCTACAGGCAGCAGCTTTTTGGCAGGAGTCTCAGTGTCTGTTTGCAACAGGGCATGGCAAGGGAAAGCAGACATCTCCTTCTAAAGCATCCTCTTCCTGAAACCCCTTCAACCCTTCCTGGCTGAGAGGAAATGCAAGGATTGGTAATGACTCAAGTGCTCCTTTGGGAAACAGCAGTGATTTTAGAGGAAGATGAAGTAACTTTTAAGCCAAGCCTAGTCCTGAAGAGGGGAACTCCACGCTCTGTAGCTTTAGTTCACAGCTGAGCATGAACAAAGCCAGGATTCAGGCGCCCACCAGCAGAGAAACTGGAAAGATACAGCTACTTCACTGAGGTAGTCTCACCTACATTAGATACATTGTGAGTGATACAGTAAACACATCTGAAGGGATACAGATTCCTCAGGGAATACTGTATTTGCATACAGACCCCAGTTACACCACACCGCTAGGTAAAGTCTCAAATAACTGAGGATACAGAGATAGACCTGAGACACATTAGCAGAGCTGAAGACATATCCAAGAACAGGTCCAGTTGGGCCACCAAAACCTGGCACTGGGAGAAGATGCGTAAAAGATGCCTGCCATGCAGCTGTTCTGGATCAGGATAGAGACGAGCTGGTGGATGTGGATTACAGATCATTCTCCATCAAAATGTCTTGAATGATATTTCTCTCAAGCCTGGATTTCCAGTAACCCTTTTGTTCAGCTTGAAAAGTCACATTGCTTGAGAAAAATCTCTTCCTGTCTTTTAAAGGCAGAGTGGCAGTGTCCCCTCCTGAACACACTGTGATTTACAGTCTTCCACACTCACACTGGCAACACAAGCCCTTACGCAGAGACTGCAGACAGCACTCCTGCCAACACATACGCTGTCACAGCATCGCTCCACATAAACACCCTGCATTCACCTTGTTTATATTTCCTCCTCTACAGGCTGCGACAGCTCACAAACACACACAAAGCCTAATTTATATTTACAATTAATCTCCCTTCTTCATCCACTGCAGTGGAAAAGGGCCCTGGTACAAATACAGTTTGTTGGGAAAATGGTGTAACAGCTCTTAGGAGAATCAGGTCCATGCTCTTCTGTAGATAAAGAGGACGAAGCCACACCAAACACATGTGTACACTCCTGCACGTGTCTACAAACATGGAAGGAGTCCCACATATACACACATACACACAGATACTCTTCCACCTGTGCTCTCACATACACTGCTCAATAACAGCACCTGCTGTCCCTTCTGACTCGCACGTGCTTTCAGGCAGCACAGACTTTTGCACGGTGCACTTTCATTACACAGGTGCTCACAGCCTCAGATAAGCGACAGGAAAACGACACTGCAAGAGAAGTACTGTCACCATCAGTGGGACATACTTGTGTCTGGGTCTCACAGGTCCTTCTCAGGTGGTGCAGCTATTTTAAAATGGGGGTTGCAACCTGTTTCTTATCTCCACTTGCTAAATACACACATATTCTGCTGCTGAAAGAATGCAGAGGGGGAGTTAGGTGGGAAGGCAGATCCTGGTGGTGCCACTGATAGTGCTAGAAGAGATGAAGAAATTTTCTTATTGTACTCATGGAAAAATGTGATCCCCTGTTTCTTTGTAGACACATGCCTTGGAGGATTTATGAGGTCTTGGGTTTCTCCATGCTGTCCACAAACTGGCTGCAGCCAAGAGTTGTCCTTTTGTTTTAATTTGGTTTCACAGAAAAGGTTGTGATCTCTCTTCTCTCCACAAAGGACCTTGTTGCTGCTTCCCTAGCCTCCATCACCCTGAGGCCTGATTGTGGCAGTGTGCTCCCCACAGCACAATGCTGTCAGCCTGCTCTGAAGCTGGGCCTAGTGTTTCGTGTGGGTGCTTGCAGGGGAAGTACACCCAACCAGTCCCCTGTGGTCTCTACTGGCTCCCAATAAGCTTCCATTAAGGTGACCTAACTATTAATTCTCGTCAAGGTGTTGTGCGCTCACATGTCTTCTGTACAGCTCTAACTCCCGATGGCCTTGCGGAGTTTGAGTGACTCAGGCAATTCATCTGATCTGCCACCTTCTCTCCATCCTGGCAACACTAAGCTCGACCAAAAACTTCACTCTGCATCACCGCCCAGCACACCAGCAGCCTGTCCAGCTACCAGGAAGTTCCTGTGCACTGACATATTGGGAGCTGGAGGCATCACCTAATCCCCGCACTGCTCCGCTGCTGACCCAGGGCTCATCAAGCAGAACATCGCCGAATTCCCATAATGGAGAGAGCACCAGTACACACTGCCCTAGCCAACTGTATCGCTAAGGTGAGCTGGCACATCACCTGGCACTGCTCTGCTCAGATCCCTCCACTTCACTCCTCCCTGGGGCACCAGAGGGCTTCAACAGGGCATCAATGCCGTTTGTCAGTGTTACGGCGCTCGAGAGTGTCGCCAGAGATTCCCGAGTTAGGGATGACTCTACTCCACATATTTTGAAGACTAGTAATGGCTATTTAACTCCCCAGAAATTATGTCACAAGAGGAAGATTAAAGGTTGCACACACACACACACACACACACACACACACACAGCTATGAGGATATCAAAGATGGTGTTCTTGGAAATTTTTCTCCAGCTTTTGAAGTCAAACATCTAAATAGGAAAGTAGCAATGATAGCTGGAAATTACCACTATTTGGAGCTAAAACAGAGACCTGCTGAAAATCCTTGCCAAACTATGTGGGATTTGCCAACACTAAATGCTGCCTAGAAGAAAGTAAAGCCCCATGCATTTTAGATGGACACTCTTCTCCTCCAGCCTATTGCTTTAAGCAAACAGATAGCCCTCCTACCAAAGTACATATGGAGCAATATGGGCACTCACCCTTCTGCAATCCTGCTGCTGTCAGCTCCTGACAAAGGGAGAGACCAAAGCCATGGAAGAACCATGCAGAAGGTCAAAAACCAGCCCACTCCTGGCACAGGTCTTCCACAAACATCACTGTGAAAAGCTAACCCTGGGATGAGTCTCGGACCCCTCGGGGGGCAGGCTGAAGCAGTCTAGAAATCACAGTCCCCCTAATATCCTTCTGGGTACTTCTCCCTCTTCTCCCCATGTCACCTGTGGCTGATCTGAGCACCTGTCACATCCCTTCTCAAATACAGGTTGTGCATTCTCTGGGGCAATGCCACACCACAGTTGTCCATCCTTTGGAAAATCTGCAGCACAGAGATCCTTGACTTTGGATCCCAGCTGCTAGTGGCTATGAATAATTGGTAATTAAAGTAGAAGTGAAGCCATACCAGGGGATTGTTGTTCCTCTAAGTTTTCTCCAGACTACTCTCAGGAGACACAGGAGAACTACCAGAGATAAAAAAATAAATCTCAGCCTACAAGGTTTACACAAAGACCATCAAAAATATGCGCCTGTATTGTTCTGACCTCCAGATCTTTTTTTTCCTTCACATCTTCCTAACCTTTAAAAGGCATATAAGATAAACAGAGGAGAAGCTAGGCAGACAACATCCTCGGAAGAGATGTAGGAATATAATCAAGCCCTCAGACACACGCACACAAACACCATAATTTATCTCTTCCTCCTCCTGTTTGATATTATCCTCTGTTCTAGTATCATAATCTGTTGCTATGGAAACAGCTATGATGTCACTACAAGAGGTTTATGGATGCCTTGAACAGGAAGGAAAGGTACAAGATGATGGGAGAGGGGAAAAAAAAAAACCACCTACAAACAGCTGCTGAGCAGGAGATGATCCAGGAATGGCAAGTGTTAACAGGGAAAAGATAAATACATCAACGGTGCTGGAGTTGTTGCAGACAAGAGCAGAATATAAACCGCACTTTAAAAATAAAGAATGCTTACAAATTTTGCCTACAAGTAAAAATATTCTGGGCAAGCTAAAGGACCTTCCTGAAAAAAACAAACTTTCTTTGAAATGTTCAGCAAGTTTTCTGGGACTGGATATTCTCTGAGTCTTGCTGCTAGAATCCAAGTCTCCATCCAGCAAGCTACTTCATCATCTGCTGTAACATTCCCTCCAGAAGTGTAAGACCCCATCAATGCAGCTAATAGTTTGGGAGCTTGCTGGCTATCCACCATCCTGTGTATGCCTCTATGACCTGTAACTAGAAAAAACCCTAGTGTCTTCAAGCAAAAATAAACAGAACCATAAAACCTCTTAGGCTGAAAATGACCTCTAAGATCAATGAGACCAACTGTTAACCAAACACTGCCAAGTGCACAACTAACTGCGTCCCCTAGCACCACATCTGTGTCTTTTAAATACCTCCAGAGATGGGAACTCCACCACTTCCCTGGGCAGCCCGTTCCAGTGCTTGACAAACCCTTTCCATAAGGAAATTTTTCATAACATCCAATCTATACTTTCCCTGGTACAGCTTAAGGCCATTTCCTCGTCCTGTCACTTGTTACCTGTGGAAAGAGGCTGACCCCCACCTCACTACAACCTCCTTTCAGGTGGTTGTACAGAAAGATAATGTCTCCCCTGAGCCTCTTTTTATCCATGCTAAACAAGCCCAGCTCCTTCAGCTGCTCCTCGTAAGTCTTGTGCACTAGATTCTTCAGCAACTTTGTTGCCCTTCTCTGGATATGCACCAGCATATCCACAAGAGCACTACCAGAAAGACAATGTCTTTCTTGTAGTGTGCTTGTGCCTTTAAGATTTGTTTCTTGGAGAACTTCCAGCCTTCCCGTACTCCTTTGTCCCTCAGGACTGCCCCAAGGGACTCTATCAATCTGTCTACTAAACAGCCCACAGTCTGCCCTGTTCAGAAGTCCAAGGTAGCCGTTCTGCTGAGCCCCCTCCTTAGTTCTTGAGAACTGAAAACCAATCACTGTACCCAAAACGGCCTCCAAAAACCACATCACCCACAAGTCCTTCTCTGTTCGCATAAAACAGGCCCAGCAGGGTGCCGTCCTTTGCTGGCTCACTCACCAGCTGTATCAGGAAGTTATCTTCCACACACTCCAGGAACCTCCTAGACTGTTTCCTCTCTGCTGTTTCCTCTCTGTGCAAAGACACACTGAATCCACTGGACCACATCCAGTAGCAAATAAACACCCTGACCCCAAACTATAGGCAAAAAAAGAGCTCTTCTCGCACTTTTCACCCAAGAGAAAGACCACAGCCTTATAGACTCACTGCCAAACATCCTGACATACCTGCCCTGCTACTAGAGAGAACAGTATGCTGAGCCTCACATGCTTGAGATGTGCCCAGCCTTCGGGCCATGCACATCCATGTGTGGGATGATGCACATGTGGTTCTCATCCATGAGCTCAGGTGCTGATGACTGGGCCTCCCTGCTCGTACCTTCTTTGGCCACCCTGACTGATGGTGAGAGTAGAGCAGACATGATGACAGAGAGGGTGGGGCAGTCACATATGTCCTTAAAGACATCATGTGCAGGCTGAGGGAAAATTCAACATGAATTTGCCTGATGGGGAGAAGGAGGGAGGATGGCACATCAAATTTCTCCTGCATAGACACCATTGTCATGGGAAGAGCAATGGCAGCAAAGGAGGAAACCACAAGGATCTCAGATCAATGAAAAGTGGCGGTGTTTCAGATAATCTCTGTCCCATCAGAGTTTCCTGAGCATGGTGAGCAGGATCAGAGATTTTAAGGGAATGCCACAGCATCAGTTTTGCCTCTGGTGTCAGCTCCAGGTGGGGAACACCCAGACAGACTCTCTGTTCTGCCTGGGAGCATTAAGATACTGGTAATGTCTCCTGTCCTTTCTCACCTTCCTTTCCAAAGATGTTACAGACAACTGCAGGGTAAAAAAAAAAATGGGAGAGACTGAAGTCTGAAGAGAGTGGGAGAAACTGAAGTCAGTGAGGGCAACTGCAAAAACAGTGCGAGATGGGATTGTCAGCATTTCAGTCAATTTTCTGTTCCTGCCAGCCTTGGCTGTGACAGCCTCAGCCCCTGAAGTTCTCAGGGATCATCTCCCTCTCTTCTGTTACAGTCGCTTGCCCTCATCTTTGTTCCCCACCTGCCTCTCTCATCCTCCTCTCTCTTGTTCCTGACCTACCGACTTACTCCTTCTCAATCTTCAGCCCACACTTTCCTTTCCCAGAGGAACCTCTGTCACAAATGTTGTGGAAAACCCACACATTGTGATTTCCTCTCCCGAAAGTGCCCTGACAATTTGTATGATGCACCCTCCTGTGTCTGCATATACATGAAATGCAAATCCTTTGGGGTGGGAACTGTTTACCCTTTCATGTCAATATCATGCCTAGTACAGTAAGGTTCTGCTTCTGTTTGGCACAGCAAATACAACTGTTATTAGGAACACCTCAAAAGCACCAAAGAAGAGTGAAAGAATAGGAGGTGTGAAAACAATGCCAAGTGTTTTGTGTGTTTTTCAGTTTCTTTTATAATTTGTGGGCAAGGTTCTGTTTCTATTTTTTATGAAACCATTTCTTCTCTTCCTTACTTTATATTTGGGACTGCAGAATAGACAACAAAACTGATCTTGGTGAAGAAACAGAGATTGTGCTTTTGAAATTGGCAGGTGACACAAAGCAGGATTGCAAAATAAGGGGCATTAGATAAGAATTCAAAACAGTCATGACAAAGTGAAAGGTACAGGATGACATTCAAATGGGACAGACAGAAAAATCACTCACTTAGGTAGGAAAGTCTACCTCCATGCATACAGGATAGAAAATGGCTCATGAGGCATCAGACTTCTTGGACAGGATCTGTGAGCCAGAGCACATCGCAAGCTACACAGAGATGAACAATGTTACGGTGCAGAAGTTAAACCAAACAGGAGCACTGCCTGTAACAGACACGAAGGAACACGTCTGCTCTCCTTGGCCAGCACAGGATCCAAAGTACACCCCTGTGCTCTAGCAGTGCCATTCAAGAGAGAGATGGACTAGCTGAAGGGAGCACAGAGAACCAGGAGGATGGTCAGAACGGAAGGGGAAAAGATACAAGAGAAGGAGTTGAAGAAATTGTTCAAGATATGATTTAGCCTAAGGAACACAAAGGAGAGACAGGACTAAGACAAAGGCATAGTTTTCCTACATCCACAGTTACAAGGACAACGAATCAGAGCAAGCAAAGCAGAGAGGAGTTACAGAGGAGGTAAAATCTTCTCAGTAACAAAGCAAAGGGCAATGACGACACCCTGGGCATGCTGTGGACCATCCATACATGGGGAATATGCCAGACTAGTCTGTTAGAGAACATGCTGGACAGGCATTTGATATCCTGCTTTGGAACACTTTTTTAAATCTTTCCTTTGCCTATTTCCTATGATGTAAATGATTTTGGTGAGAGGTAAGTTTCTTTGGAATTTCAGCATAGCCCAGAGCCCAACCTGTCAGCCTTTAGGACCAAAGCAGATGTTAGTCTGCAGGGTTCTGCTAAGTAACACCATTTTTCCAGGTCTTGCTAGTACCTTTACAGATTAAAATCTACAAAGAACAGGGAAGACAGCTGCCCTTCTTAGTTTCCCAAGTATCTCTGGCAAATACCACTGCCTTGTGGGATGACCTTTCCCGCTTTTCAGGATAGGAGCTGTGTGTGGACTGCTCTTACTTTGTCCTTCCAGAGACAGATGTCAGCACAGGCCCTGGAAGGTGAGCAGGACAGAGAAGGACATGTAAATAGAGTGAGCTTCAGCCTCTCCAAATGTACGTCTCATTCAGTGATGAAGAAAACCAACGGAGCGAACTGTGGCATCCTTCACCCAGCATAAAACTCCCTCTCCCTCCAGAACGTGACACAGACAGGCTAATGCTCATCACCTGGAGATCATGCTTCCCCTGGTGTAGCTCCCCAGGTTTCAGTGACACTGTTGCTGATCTGTGTCAGAATCGAGCTCAGGAGCAGCTCCAGGGGTTCACTTCTTGAAGATGCTTCCCTTCCTCTGGCTATCCTGTACCCATCCTGTGAGTAAGCAAAAGACTCTGTTCCTTGGCATCATTCTGTCAGTGGCCTGATCAGACAGCCACTCTTTATATAGCACCTCAAACATATACACCATTGTATAAATACACACTATTATCTCTTATTGTTACTTCCGTTCAATAAATAAATCCTAATGGCACAGAGAGCTTTTTAATTTAGTCCTGACTCTGGATTTTCCCAGGTATTTTGACATGTGGCAATGCCTTTGCCAGCCTACGGAGACAGAGGCTGCTCGACCACTCATGTGTGTGGGCAAGTCTTAGTAGAAGTATTTTTGCCATCAAAATTACCCAGTTCTAAAGGCTACCTGAATTCAAGAGTGGCCCCAAAATACAGGCACTTGTGCTTTCCTAAGGATGGACCTCAGTTTGCTGATAGGGCCAAATGAGGAAATATTCAGGGGCGCTCCATGCTGTAAATGACGGGTAGCAGTAACATGCCTCTACTCTTCCTGCATGACAAACAAATTGCTAAATGCCCTGTCTGGAGTGAAATTATCATCTGTGTTTATTTTCAAAAGAAAAGGTGAATTCTGTACTGCTAGGGGTAATAGCTTCAAAAGAGAAGGTTTCCAGTTAAACACTGTGGTCCACATTAGGGTATGTAAACAGCTGAAGAAACAACATGTTCTCTAAATAGTGTTTTATTCTCACTTCTTGTTATCCACCAGTTATCCATCCAAAAGTAAGAGAAATACCTATAAATAATATTTCACATTCAGAGGGCAGAGATTTCCTAGTAAGGGTGAGGAAACAACCTCATTTTATAAATGGAGTGATTAAGCTATAGAGGCCATGAGTCAGAAAGGTACTTCAGCATGTGGCCAGCTTTAAAGACATAAACAATCCTAATGAAGTCAGCAGCACTGTCTGTGAGCTTAAATTTAGGCACAGACCTGAAAATATCTTCTTAAATTGGGATCAGAGAGGAAAAGGGTGGAACCTTAAAAAAAACCCCAACAAACCAGTCTTAGCCTACTTGTTCACTACAGACACAGGGATGGGGACACCGTAATAGCTGTAAGCCCACCACTGAATGCCTTTGCAAACTCTCCTCAGGGGGTCTCACCCATAGGCAGCACTATCACAGTTGCCTTGAGTCCTGCAGCTAGAAGAAGTTGTCTCATCTGCCTCATACTGGTGTCTCAGCTTGGTCCCAGCAAAAGTTGACTGCACTTCCCTTGACCTGGCCATCTGGCAGGACTGCTCTAACACCACCACCTGGGACCCACTTGGTGAGGCCCACAATCAGGACAGGGATTTACCTCCAGGCCCAGGTCAGCAATCCTGTCATGATTTGACTTCCCAGCTTCCCTCCTGACCAAATATTCACACGCTTTTACGCACCACTGCTGTGATGTGGCCAAAATTGGGCCTTATTCGTTTAGCCACCCAAGTCCATTATCTACCTCCAAATACACAGTCTAACTTCCCATTGCTGAGCTAAGTTCAAGAGCCTCAGAGGCATCAAGGAGGTCTCTAGGCTGTTCCCCACCAGTAGAAGAACCTACACTGATCAAGGTGCACAGGCAACTCTTATCCAGTCTGGATGAAACCACATCCAGTGGTCTCAAAGCACCATGTAAAACTGGGCAGTAAATAACAACCACTAAGCAAATGGGGAAACCTAGTGATGGAAAAATGAAAATTATTCACTTTCCAGGCCAGCTGAGGTGTCCAACTGAAGCCAACTGGGTCTTCCCCACCTGTTACAGACACGAAGAGGAATGCACTGCACAGAGCCCAAGGGCTGATGACTGCGGAGAGTAACTGGGCTCGCCTCTTTGTCTGCTCACCCTGGTCCCTAGCCCCAGCAATGCTGTTTCCCCTTCTGAAAAGAAAACAGCATTTTTCACCCATTACATTGCAAACTTGTTTAATCACTAGACACAGCAGCATGATAAGAACAATAATTTTAACTGGAGGGGGCTTCCTGTTATCCTGGCTGTAGCTGTATCCTGAGCAAATAAAAACTTAGGCTTTTGGTCCCAGCATTGACATAGCTTAAGTTCTGGTTATTATTTCATAAACAGGAAGCGTCTCTGAGTTAACTTTGGGGTAAAAACCTTCACTCCGCCTCACTGGGGCCGCCTCCCTGACGAGCAAGTTTTGTGCGCTTTAACGAGATTTGAGGACGCATTCAAAACCCAGCAGGGCTGGCCTGTTTCTAGCATTAAATGGGATCTGATCCACAATGAGTACAGGGTCAGATTTTCCGGCTTTGCCAGCCCCATGTGTGACAAGGATAGCGTGCAGGCAGGTCCCTGCCTGTGCTCAGCTCTAGCAGCCGCACCGGTGGCGAGGTGCAATTTACAAATATTACCCAGATTAATTCCATGAGCCACCCACATAGAAAACTACAGATGCGGCTGCTAAAAATACACCCTGAATTGCAACAAAGTTGTCAAGAATAAGTAAGAAGCAAAGCGAAGAAGAACAAAACCAAAACAGAGGTAATCACTGTTTAGAAAATAAAGGTTAATACATATAAATACCTCTCTTTATGCAATTGTGAAGGGTGCCAGGTACAAGATGCCAAAGAAATCGCTGGAGACACCCATCCTAGGCAAAATCTACTCACAGTCTGTGATGCCTAGCAGACCCCCTCTTAAAATGGGGTCTCCCCTGGTCCATAGAGCCTGGCTCTATTCTCTGCACAGCAGGAAATGTCACAAGGTGAGTGCACAGATGATGATTTTGCACAGCAAGGGCAACACTGCCTAGAGGAGGGTCCAGAGAACCAGATTCTTGCCTGGCTCAAGCCACGCACCTCCTCTGAAGCCAATACAGCCACTCCTGATGAAGCCACATCTTTGGTGCTCAGTGGCATGGCAGCCACCAGTTTGCCCCAACTGTGGAGCAGAGGCCATGTAGGATTACACCTGATGAGGTCTGCTTTGAAACTCAACTCATTTCCTTGTACAGCTCACAAACGAAACTAAAAATCAGGTCAAACATTGCGCAGCAGTGTTACTTCTGTTGTGTTTCACTTGTTATATTTTTATGTCCTTCATTTTACTGCTGAGCTCTCCACCACCCAGAAATAAAATAAAAAAAAAGGATAAGAAAAACCCAGGAGAGAAGAAGGCAACAGCAAAACCTCCAAATTCTTTAAAACAAATGGGAAAATTCTCCGGGCACGGTGTGTGTGGGAGAGGATTTCACACCAGATATTCACTTATTTATCATGCCTCGCCTATTAATATCAGGTGAGGCACCATTCTGCTTCCCAGAACTGGTATTTAAGCCAGCTGCTCTGCACAAGCACACACCACCCTCACCTGCACGTCAAGAATAGTGGGTGACTTTCTGCGTGTGCTCTATGTTATCACTCACTTAAATTTCTACTGGAACCACTTCATAAGGCCTTTGAGGTGTCACATTTCCTCCCAGGGTGCTTTTTCTGTCAAAGAGCCTATGTTCTGAAATCGGTACGGCGGGGATACGGTTTCACCTCCCCTCGCCTGCCTTGCGGTGGTGGCGGTGGGCGTGCATGTGTGCCACCCGAGACTGCTCGGTCAAGGGCAGGAGCAGAGCAGTGCCTGCCCGTCGCAGTGCTGATCCGAGCGCTCGGCTCCTGTGCTCTCCTCAGTGGCCTTACTGTACCTGATGCTCCAGAGGAGGGCTACCGACCGAACTGCTTATGCACATAACGTGAGGCTCGCAGGGGAGGATGGCAGTCCTTGCCTCCTTCCAAGGAGGAAATTGCATCCCCTGCGATAAGTAAGTTTTTATCTATGCACTGCGATATTGCAGGGAATTCTAAGGACCTCTCATGGCAACTAGGAGGCGAAAAACAATCATTAACCCCTCCTCCACCTCCCTCGAAGCCATTCAGCAGCAATTTAACCCGCAAGCATACCGCAACACAACACAGATAAAACAATTTCTATCAGCCTTTACGCTATCTCCGGCTCCTGCCATTTGGGATATTCACCTACTCTGAGGCTTAAGGCATGCTGCAGAGCCTGGCCGCAGACCCTTCCGTATCTGCTGACGGGGATTTGCTTCTACGGGTCACTTTCAGGGTATTTTTTCCCATCTGCTCTCTTTTTCCATTCAGGCAGAAGCAGGGGCGCCGCTGAAGTTAGGATGCTCTAAGGAACCGCTAAACTTCCACCGCACGCTCCGGTGCGGCACCGCCGCCCCCTCTCCAGGAAGAAGCCGGCGCCCTGCTCGCCCCGGCAGTGGCCGAGGCCTCTTCTCCTCTCCTCTTCCCTCCCCTCCCCTCCGCTGCCCTGCCCGGCTCCGGGGAGGCGGCCGTGCCGGCGCTCGCCCACTGCGGCGCGCCGGGAAGGGGAGCGCGGCCGGGCTGACCGCAGGCCCC
>VZRQ01009507.1:1420478-1777256 GCA_013397975.1 Machaerirhynchus nigripectus | reverse complement strand
CTGCTGAGATTATGTGGGATCTTGTTTAACAACACATTTCAATCAGGAGAAAAAAGGAACAGTCAACAGAAGTTGGTGAAACACTTCTGTCTTCCCCCCCTCCTCTTTATAGAAAAGAGAGGAAGGGAAAAAAATAAAAAGGCAGCTGATTGAAGCTTTGCAACTCACTGGCTGTGGGGATCATATAATTTGTGCTCATGTTTTACAATAGCATGGAAAATTCCTACCTCTCCCCCTCTCCCCAAATAAATCTTCTATTCCCTCAAGGCATTTCACAATCTGGTTCAGTGACAAAAGTTCCAATTTATCTTTTTTTTTTTTCTCTCGTTTAGCTTACTTGCAGTGTAAATATTTAGCGGATGCATTTAAAATAAACATACGTTGTTGCTTTTAGGAGTCAGGTTGTGTTTTTGTTTTGTTTTGTTTTGCTTTTTTTAAAAAGGAACCACATCAAAGAAATGTTTACTAACTGAGATTGACAGCCTATTCTCCCCCTCCCTCTCTTCCCCCCCCTCCCCCCGTTGTTTTTTTTTTAATTTTAAACCATCCGTCTCTCCAGTTGAGCTCTTGCTGTAGGAGCACCAGCCCGACGAGCATCATTTTTGTCGGTGCATAGAGGAAAGCTGTAGGTGAAGCCACAGGAACCTCCTTTGCCTGACAGGAGCTTTACAAAGGAAGGTCAGTCGCCAGGTACCCATTACGCAGGCAAAGGAAGCTGAGACTCATGCAAAGCCTCTGGCAAAGGTGGAAACAAAACCTCGGGCTGTGATCCTGCATTAACAGCCGTCTGGATCTGCCTGCTTGGAGCTCCTTACAGATGAGCAGTCTGGGACTGGACCGGTGAAGACATAACTCCCTTTGTGCCTGCTGTTACTGCTGATCCCCCAAAACGCTGCCTCTCGCTGCTGCTGGTGCCACCCAGACCTCTCCCACCGCAGCACTTGGTCGCAGCAAGGCTCAACACCCGGCTACTCCCACTGATGCCTCGAGGACGAGGCAAGAGGTAACTTTTGCTTGGGGATTTCAGTGCGAGTCAAGCGCTTCAGCCAGCCTGGCCCTTGTCTCGGGGTGCCGCGGGTGCCTACGCTGGCAGATAAAAGCAGGCCAGGGAACAGCCCATGCTGACCAGCCGATGGAGCAGGATGGCCATGGCTGCACTGCGGACGATGTGATCCCCAGGCTCCTGTGGGCCATCTTGTTTGCAAGGTGTCTTCAGCGTTTTGCGTGATTTTTCTCCCTCCACTGAAAAATGCCTGAAACTACAGGAGAGCTGTCTCACGCCCCATTAGCATTCTGTTTGCAACATGAAGCTGAGGATACATTTTAAATGTGTCGGGGAGTGCCATGCAGGGCTGGTGGAGGTGATTGAGGGCTCAAAAGTGGGCTGGGATGGCACTGGAGGAGTATGTACAGCAGAGGGAGCAAAACCTGCTCCCGTCTCATCCCTGCTTCATTTTGAGAGTGATCCCGAGATCAACCATCACTAAATCTTGGAAAGAAATGGAACTGCCTCCAGCTGGACCACTGGGGAAGTCCAAGCCAGAGGTGGAGGGCAGGTGTGTGGATGACAGCAGGCACAGTATTTGAACATGCTTCTTGTCCCTCTTTTATTTTGCTATGGCGACCCGCAGGGTTCAGCTCTAGGCACGAGTCGAAAGCCTCATATTTTACTGAGACGTGTTTCTGGTCATTGTAATTCTGCACTGCTTTCTTCTTTATGGTGGAGAACGTTATCTGCTTTCCAAGGCTGCTGATGCTTCTGATCCCAGCCTGCCTCCCTGCCCTTAATCAGAGCGGCAGCCATGGAGCCCTGTCTCAGAGACACAGAAGAGATGCGGAGAAGTGGTGGAGAAGAGCAGAGGACAACACTGGAGGAGCACGCTGCTACAGGAACCAGCTTCATTTCTTGGCATTGCGTTCTGCTGCAGCATGGCTCCAGGTTAGTCACATCACCCTCACTCTCCTCAGCTGCAGAATGGGGGCAGATGTACCAGTCTCTGCTGTGTGAGACTGCACTGATAGTTTCTTCTCCCTTTGTTTCACCCTGAGCTATCCCAAAGCCCGTGGGGTCTGTGTTAACTCCACGTCCGTCAAAGCTGGCATGACACAGGAGCTTAAAATGCAAACCAAACTCCCTCCTTGCCAGAAGAAAAGGAGGAAGGAGTCGTCAGAGATGTCTGCAGGACTCACCCTGTGTGGCCTGGGCATGGAAGTGGTGCCCCCTGGCCCTGTGGCTGGCGGGTGGAGCACGAAGGGGACACAGGAACATCCAAACCTGCGTGTGACATACTTGGGCAAATGCTAAAGCTGTTGGCTTCAAAGCACAGGTTGTTCTGCTTGTCTTAGGGAAAAGGTGCTGAACTTGATGGACTGCTTGGCTGGTCCAGGAAAACAATTCCTGAATGCCTCTCAGGTTCAGTATTGCCAAGGACATTACAGACTCTCATCCGCTCACAATTTGTCCCAAGATAGGAAAATTAATGGGCATGTTTTCACCAACAAGGACTGTTCTGATCTTACAAGTTTTTAAATGTTGTTGCCAAATGAGGCTACATTTGGTAAATAAAAACCAGCCCCACAGGTCCTGACCTCGGCCCAGACTGGCTGCTACAACATGCTGCATAGAGGATGCTGGTGTTTTGTGGGCAGGCAGAGGGATCAGGGATTTGCCCAGCTGGGCACAGCCTTCCTCCCCAGCTCACACAGGGGCCTCCCCCTGAGTGTCTCTTTCAGAGAGGCCTAGGGCATGTGATTGGAGCTAAGGGGGTACAACTCCTTGCTGTACTTCCCCACTGCTGTGAACAGATGGGGATGCACTCTGGAGATGGCCCAGCTCTGAGCCTACAACCTTCTATCCATCCTCCCCAAACCTGAGCATCCATGCAAGGATGTTACACACTTGGTCATCTGGGCGCCTGAGCAAAGGCCAAAGCTGTGGTGTGAACATACCTGTGGTGTGAACAAACCTGTCAGGAGCCAGTCGTCAGCAGTGCAGCTGCAACAGCCCCCGGGCAAGGCCTTTCTGCTGGAGAGATCACAGTCCACTCTCTGCGTGCCTGACACTGCAAGGGGTGTCACTGAAATTTTGAATCCTGGGAGTTTCCCACCTCAGCAGACTACTTCTCTTTGTCCCCTCGACTTGTGAGAGGAAGGCAAGCCAGCACTGGAGAAGCACCTTTTCATGCCTCATCTTCAGGTTTTCTCATTTCTCCATTTGAATATTTGGGTCTCCCCTAAACACAGCCTTAGTCTGGGTACAAGTATGATGCTCAGCTGTGTCATGGACTATCATGTACCACCAAGGTAGCAGCATCCCCAGCTATGTCCAGCATGGCTGCTAGGTGGTGGTGGCAGACGCTAAGCCAGGGAAAGCAGGGGTGGCCTTTTCACAGCACTGGGCTGGCACTCAAAGGGGCTCCATTTCTGGAGTCAATTTCCACATGTGCAAATTTTGGTGGTCTTGGCATGTAAATCACTTCTCCAGAAAGGCACAGAAAGACCCCTGGTGTGTCTCAGGGGCCTGCTGGTGACAACCTGAGCCTATACTTAACTGCAGCAGGAGCAGCAGGAGTTGCTGTTTCTTGCTGGAAATTGTGAGAGTTTGGGCTTTTTTTTCTTTTCTGTTAGATATTACTACAGATTTTGAAAGTCAAGTTTTACAAGGAGGGCAGATAAGTTTTAAAACACAGTTTTTTGGTCATCATTCCCATTTTAGGGGGGTTGTGTGAATGGACAAAAGATGCCCTTTGGTCTCTCAGAGCCAGAAACCCTACGGTGACTTCACTACCCCTTCTCTGGTGCCTCAACCAAACCCTGGCTGTGCCAAGAGCATACCAGAGGCATAGCCAGAGGTGCCTGCTGCTGAGATGCAATTTCTTCCTCTTTCCCCCAAAGCTGGGGGGTCTGTTGCTCCTGGTTTTCTTGGTTCAGTGTCCATCCACTTCATTTATTAATTAGGAGAGGTTGAGCCTAAAACTGTACTAATAAAAGACTGTATGGTACAGTAAAAACAACAACAACAACACCAACACAACAAACCAAAAAAACCCAAAGAAAAAGCAGAAGAGAAGGGCTGTAAGCACACAGGGTGAGAATGTCCCCTTCAGTGACAACCTTTCATACCTGTTTGCCTTCATGGTGGAGCTGGAATGCAGCAAGTTCTTAACATGGATCAGGCCCCAAATTTTTCACATTAAGCAAAGCAAAATATTTTTTTTAAACACCAGGGAAAGGTTTCCCAGTGAAATACACATGGTTGTTTTCTTTTTAAATGTAAATCAGTGAGGGAATGGACAGTTTAATTAAAAGCAAAATTATTAGGTAAGTGCTGAGGGAATCTACATTATTTGCTGGGTACACTCACATATTTTTACTGGTGAGTCAATTGTAATTTTTAATTTATTTCCACCCAGTAAGACCCGCTCAGAGAGTAGCCACTGTGATGTGGAATATTTGGGGAAGGATTTTTCCATGCATAGCAGGAATGTCTGTTCTATATGCAAGCTGTGGATGCCCAGGCAGCCTGCTATGGTTGTGTCCATTACATCTCTACAAATCACAGAATATTCTGAGTTGGAAGGGACCCACAAGGATCCTCATTAGCAAACACTTGCTATAGGCTGCCTCTGTGGCATCACCTGGAGAAAATCCTGTCTCCTGTGACAGGGATTTTGGGTCGCTGCTAGTGACTGAGACGCTTGGGCTTACGGCTGGCTGGATGCTAAGGGAAAGGTGCTACATTGTTAACTGACTTTGCACCCTGCTGCTGCTCTGTTGCTGGACTCTGCTCCCTTCAGTGCCACCTGTCCCACCACACACAAGCCTTTTTGCAGGCAGGTGTTTTGTGGAAGCCCCCCTCCCCCTTCCCTCAAGCCCATGTGCCCCTCTTCGGCATGGCAGATGATACAGACGGACTCCCAAGCACACCAGAAAACAGCCAGCGCACTGGGCTGGGGCAATGACTGCTTATTTTGTCAGGTTCTGAGGGAAGGCCCTTATCTTTGAACACATATGGAAAATATGCTGCATACTTGAGTGGGGCTGTGGACTGATGGCTCTGTCACAGCTGAAATTCAAAATAAGACCACAAAACCCTACAGCACAATTATCCCATGCACCAGCAAGTGGGACTCTGTAAGAACTCGGGTATTTTTACTCAGTCTGAACATCAGTGCCTTCCTCAGTGCAGCCCATGTGATGTAAATGCCCCTTTCAGGGGGTAACAATTGGATTTACAGCGCAGGCATACAGAGAGATGAGGCTTAAATTCCCACTATGAAACCAGATGATGCTGATAAAGCCTTAGTGGCTTCAACAGATGTACCCTGCTAGAGACAGGAGTGTGGTGATGAGAAACAGGACAGATGTTGTAAAACGCTTTAGGTACCAGGGATGGAGGAAAGGTGCGATGAAAGCGCACAGCCTGATCCGTGCCCCGGGGAAGGCAGAGATCTGGGTCACCTCAGCCAGGCCTACCACCACATCTGATCACAATCCTGAGCTTGCTTCCCTGTCAGGAGTACCGCTGAAATAAATGCCCTAAAAATGATGTGGCCTCTCTGTTTGAGGGGTTAAACACAATTTCCCATCATCGAGCTTTTGCAGTTGGCTCAGGTATTGTTGCAGGGTCTTGTATCCTTTTCTTCTTATTATTAATAAAAGAAACTTTGAAATATATATAAAAAAAGTGCTTATCAGATAATGAAATTCTAGCTGTGGTTGTCTTTCAAACAACTAGGGCCATGATTTAATTGGAAGTAATTATAGTCTTTTCTGAAGTATAATTTTTAGGGTATTTTTTCCCCTGACATTTGCAGTGTGGAAATTAAAAATAAAACGATGTCAGAATCACGAGATTTCAATCTGTCTTCAAACAATAATGTGGGCTAGTGTCAGAGGTTTGTCCTTGGCTGGAAGGAAGAAAAACTCACTGAAGAAAATCCTTCTGATGAAAATCGCCAATAGCACCTACTGGTGCATTTGCTGTGCTGAGAAATTCCTGAGAGACTCCTGCTTTCCAGAGCTCACTAGAAACCCTCCTACCTCTGCTGCAGTGGGAAAGGGTACATCAGTACCTAGCTCCTGAGAGGACCACATTTGTGATGCAGGCTTTGCTAATTCTTCCACAGGTAAAGCTGTATTAAAAGATACACTTATAGCAAGGGAAAAAAAAATCCCGTTCTACACAACAAAAATTAAATGTATTCCTTGTATCCTGCTGAAAACAGAGTTATTTCCATACTTCTTTTTCCCCCAATACTTTTTTCAAATTTTTAAACAGGAAATTTTTCAAATTATCACTTTCTAAATTTTACCCTGTTTTCACTTTGTAATTCCTCATCTCCCTTCAGTGAAACCACCAGTGTATCCCCTAAACTTTGACTCACACTCTGTGTGTTACTGAAGGTGCCGTTTCCCAGGGAGGGACAGACTCTGCCAGCATCAGCTCAACCTCTTTGGTGGCCAGTGGCATCAGCAGGGCCCTGTGGGCAGAGCCTGAGCTCCTATCAGCCTGTGTGACTCTGCTGGTACTGGTGATGCTGTGATGCCCCTGGACACATAATGCAGCTCTAAATAGAACCACTCAGAGGACAGTTTGGCTCAGCCTCCTCAGTCACATTCTCCAGGCTTCAAATAATTTCTGTAGGGATGTGGATGCACACATGAGGAATCATCTTGCTCTCCAAATTCTCTGCTTCTGGATCTGAAATTTTATATCTAATGCCCATTTAAAATCCATTCCTGAACACCAGTCAAAGGGAAAGAAATGAACTATTTCAGATTAAAAGGGCAACACATATAAAAAGTTATAAATGAGGCAGTGATTCACTGTATAAAGTGCTGTAGAGGATTGTATGAGGGGTGCTCAGTTCTGCAAAGTGTGCTGACTTTCTGATGAGGCATTAGGTGAGGTCCCCTATCATTACAGACTCTATGGAGTTATTAACAGGATGATTTACAAGCCAAATTCCTACTGGGCATTTCCTGCCTGGCCCACTCATGTACCCCACCTCACTGCTCAGCTTTATTTATTCCATTTCACTCTTCACCTTAAAAAAACCCATTGCATGGCCTTTCCAGTGAAGAACAGCTATGTTTCATCTCAGACATGGCTTCAGCAACAAGGGAAGGGATTTCCATCTACTCTTCAGCCTCTGAAGCAGCCTTTTCAAAGAGAGGTATTTTATTATATAAGGAAAAAATTTAGACAGACTGAGGTAAAATTTTGGTCAGGCCTTATGAAACAAACTCAGTGACTTTAAAGTAATAAAACTTTCTTTGGCACTTTGACAGAGCTGATCTTCTGTAGTACACTTCAGGGATAAGTACGGATGTGCTGACAGAAACCTCGTGGCTTCCAACCCGTGCGCTGTGCAGAACCTCAAGGGATTTTCTGGAAAGCAACTGTTTTTCCGAAGTTAAACATTTTTATCCCCCTTCCCAAAATGGCCATCAGACCAGCAGTGTTTCAAAGACAAGCACACATGTTTACTTCCATGACTTCCATGCTATCAACAGAAAATATTTGAAATTGCAGGCAAAGTTTCCAAGAAAGCAGAGATGAAGATTTTCTTCGCTTTAAATTTCCGAGTACCTTCCAGCAGTCCTTCTGTCTTTGCACCACTCCCTTGCTCAGCTGGGAGCCTGGAGATCTGAGCCCATGACTTGAGCACGGATCTGCCTGGGGACTCTTGTGTGTTTAGGAGTACATTTGGTACACGCAGTGCCGGCCACAACACAGCGCTCAGCTTGGCGGGAGCCTTCTGGCCAGGGGTGGAAAACCCTTCTAGTATTTACACTTATTTGGCTATGCAGTGGATGCTATCTCTTTTTCCAGCCCAGATCTCTCTGGGAGCCAAACCTGGCCACGATGTCCATCACTGTTAATGCTGTACCAATAGCTAAGTAACTGGTGAAAGGTTGCCACAAAAGCATTGTGCCTTGCTGATTACTCCCAGTCTGTGACTATCACAGCTTTAAAAATTGTGATCATGAGGCCTCATCTTGCAACCCTGCTGCCCACCCACTTCCACGCAGAGAGAGATGCATAAATATTTACTACTTCTCAAAATAACACCCAGTCACACTCACCCTTACTGCTGCAGAGTAGTTCATCTAATTGAAATAAGAACATAAGTAAATTGTTTGTCAGGGCAGTTTATTAGGAAAAGATTGCTGTGTCAGGAGCTCCCTCACTGCGAGAGATGCTGCGTTGTCTCTCTTAATATTTAATGTCATTTTAATAATATTTCCCAGTTAGGGGTGCAGGCTGATGCTATAGACTAAAGCCTGCCAAAGTGGGGAGGAATAAAAGCTTGAGGTCAGCTTCATTCCATTGACTTTTCTACCTGAAGGCTGGGCAAAGAGCAATGCTGCACTTTTTCCAAGGGACTCAGGCACTCCCCAGTACTTCTCTCAGCAGCTTTATCTCTGATTTGTGGATTTTGCCTTTCATGCACTCAGAACGACACTTTAAAAGGTAAGGGCCACATCCTGAGGAGGTAGAGATGAGAAAGCCCCCTTTCTTCCTTTGAGAAACCCGTATCTCTTTGCGATGCTGCTCCACTTGGGCTCATTAATCAGACAGTACCATAAACTACTGAATTTCTCCCAAGCTTGTGATTGCATCTGCAGCTACAGCACTCTTGACTGTCAGTGGCAAGTCTTGTTTTGGAAACCTCTGGGTTAAAGTCAGAAGTGTTTTAGCTCAAGGAGTGGGGATATTCAACTTAAGTATCAAAGGTCCCTGGTAGTAAAGTGTCCACCGACGCTGCCTCAGTGTCACCCTCCAGCCCTCACAGACCTGCCTTGACTGCAAAGCTACTGCACCAGTGGTGCCCCAGTCCCCGTGCCATCCCTCCAGATGTCTCCTGGCAGCAACGCCCAGCTCAGGCTCTTCTTTGTTGTGAAAGACTCCTGGCTGAAGGACCATGGAGTCAGAGCCTTTTGAAGCTGCTGCAAAATAAGATGTGTTCTTTTCCCAAATATCACTAGACAGTTCAATAATAATTACATGAACTTTGTAATCAGCCAAACCAGCATAGCCATCTACCTGACCTACACGTAGCATTTGTGAGTAATTTTACATAAAGGGCAGGTACTTTTGTGCTTAGTGCACAGGCCTTGTGCACAAACAGCTATAGAAGGAGGGCCCAATTATAAATAAACCGTCCTTAGTTGTCACTTTGCTGTCTCTGACTTCCCACGCATTCAAATGGTGAGACTGATTCATTTAATCTTACTCTAAAGCAGCAAGCCACAGAGTCGGTTTCCTGACAGTTGCTTAAAAAAGTGTAGCTGAGCTCTCTTAAATTGTCTTCCCTTGTATTACATTTAGACATTGTGATTAGAGTATCTGTCATGATATGCTTTTACTTTAAGGCAGAAGTTCAAGCTGCTTTCTGAAAGCAAACAGAGATGCTCCTGGGAACCGAAGGGGCACGAGCGCTGGGGTTCAGCATTTAGGAGCAGAGATCTTCAGCACCACTTGTGCTGCTGGCTCCCCTGCACAGCCAGCCTTATGAAAACCCGAGTTTTCAAACAAGTGCAACATTACTTACCATAATGAGAATACTGGGAAGGGTGGAGGCAGCGAAAGACTGATCGGCTGCTTCCAAGCGTTTTAGAAATACCAGCTGAGGAATTCTTACGATCTTCCCTTCTCCTCTCCTTCCCTCTTTCCCCCCCCCAATTCTTGTCAAAGGTTTGGATGCAAAATGTGGACACTCTTGTCTTACGAACATGGCTTTTATATGTTTGTGTCATTGCCAGGCAGATTATAATGACTACACTTCATGCATTTTACCCTAATTAAGTCAGTGGAGGTTTCAACGCAGATACAAACTCGACGTGCAGCTCTGCCCTTGACAATTGCCTACCAAAGAGAATACCTGAAAGCTCTTGTTTTGCTAAATATGCTATTTAATATTTTGTGATGCTTGGGTAAATACAGTAAGTGAATGCAGAGTCTTCCACGTTTCTGTAGTATTGTGGAGGGGGTCATTAGAGTTATGCTGACGGAGGTTTCCTTGTTCCATGCTTTGCCAGAGCACTTGTCAAATACTGAACTGCAGGTTCCAGTCCTGCTGACCACCGTCGATGATGAGGAGACCCCCAGACTCCAGCAGACTCTCAGCCACTTCTCTGCTGGCAGGAGCTCTCCAGCATCCTGGCAAATGTGAGCAGAATCTGGCAGACAGGACAAAGTGAAAGACCTCCTGGGCTCTAAGGTACAAGGGCGGACAGGAAGGGCTCTTTGTAGAGGGGGATGCAGAGAGCAGATGCCATGCTTCTGTTGTGTTTTGTTAGCCTGAAATAAATAGAGCTATGGAATTTAACACACTGAATTGAAAGGTGAGTTTCTCCCATGTGCTGTATATAGGATGCCTGTCTTCCTCTAGCTGATCTACAGAGATTTGTAAATCTATTATTGCTTCCACATACCCTCATAGAAACTTGTACTTTAGGTTTAGTGTGTAGAAAACTTTAGGTCCTATGTCCACATCCAAGTGTTTGTCCAAATGTGATTGGATTACCATTCCATTAAGACTGGTCATATTCCTTTTCCCTCAGATGAAAACGTCATGCTGGAAGTTTTCCACCATCCCTGTGTCTCTAGAGAGAGTCGTGGAGACTTGAAGGTGACTTTTCTGAAAAACGGTCTCAATATAATTCCAAAAATACTTTATAATTTGGAACCTGCTCCTCAACCTCCAGCAGAGATCAAAGAGATCTCAGAAAAAAATTAGGCACCATGCATTCCTACGAGCTGAGCCTTTGGCTGTAATGAATCAATCACCTACCCTTTTATCAGCCAGATATAACCTGACTTAGGGCATTTTGGAGTCAAAGGCTATTAGTACAAGGCTGCTGGTTTAGGCTTTGTTTTCATTTAAAAACTTTGACTCCAAAGGAAGATCTTTGTTTTCAGGTTTTTTACATCTTCTTGTTATTTTCACCTTCGAGCTTGCTTGGCCAGCTGGGTATGAAAAACTTGTTCTTGCTTCCTAGTGTCAAGATCATCTGTTGCTGGTATGTATGGGGTGCTAATTACTATCTGTCATTGTATTTATGGGGTTCCAGTCGCTACAGCGCCATGGTGCCAGGCACAGTATTGAGATAAGCAGGTAAGTTATTGAACGTGGACTCTGCTCTTCCCAGCCTGGTGCTTGGCCCCTTTGACTCGGAGACTTTGTCCTCTCGCTCTTGCTCAGATGTGGGGCACCTGAGAAAAAGGGAGGTTTATGCTTTGCTGTGAAACAGCCCCGGCCTGTGAGCTCAGCTGGGCTGTACTTGGTGCCGGTGGCTCCTTCTGGGATCATATCCTGCTTCTGTCCCTCATGCTGGCGTGTGACTGGCGGCACTGGGAGCAGAGCCCACAGAGCCCCCCATACCCTGCACACTGGCTGCTGCTGAACTGTTTTCCATAGAACTTTTTCCAAAATCCAGCAAACTGCGGCAACTGGGAGAGCTGAAATCAGCTGAGGTGCTGCTTCCCAGCCTGTGCAGGGTCACAGAAGGTGTCCCAGTCAGACAGCATGGAAAGCTTTGATCTCTTTGGACAAGGAACTGCCATGGAGCAGACAGCTGCTGGAGCCTGGCTGGCATTAATGGGAAGAATTTCTTCTGGCTACTGGTACTAAAAAGAGACAGTTTGCTTCTCAGACAAACTCAACCCTTTGACCAACTTGACCACAGCTGTGGTCAGAGACTCAGTCTCAGCCTGATTCTGAGAAAAAACACATGCCTGGAACTCCATTTCTACCACTACAGAGAAATTAATATGAACCCACAAGAAAGTAGAGATGAGATGAAAAAAATGCAGGTCACGGTAGCAGCTAGTTTCTAAGTGGGACAGGCATAAATTTCTTTAATGTGGATATAGAAGGGGATGTATTTTGTTTCTATTATTACTTGATTGTGGGAGGCTAAAGGCAAATTTTCTCACAACCTCAAGAAAGAAGTGTTTGAAACTAGTTTTAAAAATGTGAAAATTAAAACAAAAAATTAGAAAGGAAATGTTAATGGAGGATCTGTGTAAAATTTTTCCCCCTTCTTTTTGATCAGCTCTGATGGCTCTAATTGATGTCCAAGGAGAAAGCTTGATGATTTAGAGATGAAGAAGAAAGGAATCGCATCCTTGGTAAGCCCTGCCTGTGGGACAGCAACCCCAGGACATGCTGAAAATGTTTAAATAAGGAATGTGCCACGAACCAACATTTATCTCCTCCTTACCCTTACAGCTATTTCCTTACCCTCAAATTTTCGGGAATGAAAAGCTGTAAGGATCAGTAATTACGCTGAGACTTTTCCTTTATGTATCACTTCTCACTCAAGAATTTCAGCCCATTACACAAATAGCAGTGACGTGCTTGGCAGGGGCCCTTTGAAGCACAAAGTGCCATTGCTGCCAGCTTGGTTTCCTCAGCGGAAAAGCGGCAGCAGAGGGAGATGAAGGGATGGAGGCTGCAATGCTGGGATGCCCTCACCTTCCCTGCTCTCCCAAGTTGCTTATGCCCCTCCTGCTTTGCCCTCATGGGGGTTTCTGGCCTCACAGCCCACCTGAGGCCAGCCTCTTTTGGGATGATAGAGCATTTCGAGATGCTTAGGTGCTCCAGGCAAACAGGGAATGAGCACCCAGAGCTTAGCACCCAGAGCCAAGCAAACCAGTGATCCTTCCCCTTGACTGCTGAGAGCTGCTCCATGACGCCAGAAGGTTCACAGAGAGCAAGCAGGGCTGGAGTCAGGTTACACTGACTCCCAAGGACCAGGCAGCAGCTTCCCAGGGAAAATACATGCCCACGTAAATAAAGAGGGAAATAATTATAAATGAGTAATTACCTGAGCAGAAGTAAAAATGGGAAGCTGAAAGACTGAAAGAAAAGGGAAGTGCATGCACTTTTTTGTAGATGGAGAGGCTTGCATTTTACATTTAAAGAAATAGAGGAAGAAATTTAAATACATATTTAGAAAAAAAAATTCCAATGGGAAATGTGAAAAGAACCACAAACTTTTATGAGGAAGCCTCTGAAGAGACAAAGCTATAAATGCTTTAATAAAAAGCTTTCATAAAAGTTATTCCAAGTATCAACCACTTCTTCTTCAACAGTAAAAAAACCCAAATAATTCATTCTGTACAGAGTTAAAGCAAACTTTTGGAAAAGCACCTGGGAACAGAGCTGGGAATTGCTTACCCTATATTTTTTAGTCCTGTCACTGGGCAGTGTAAATGAAGTTTTAATTATTCCAATTATTATAACATTGCATTCCTTTCTTCTCACCACTCTCTTGTTTATTGTCAGGTGCATTAATAGAAACCCACTCAAAGCCCTGAGATGCACTGCCATCAGTCTCCCAGCACCGTCCACTCAGTGGTCAGTGGAAGGATAAAAGACTCCTATCCAGGGAAATACCCTTTCCCATAGAATCATAGAATGCTTTGTGTTGGAACCTTTAAACATCATCTGCTTCAACTCCCCTTCCAGAGACAGGGACATTTTCATCTAGATCAGGTTGCTCAGAGGCCTGTCCAACCTAACCTTGAATATTTCCAGGAATGGGGCCTCTATCACCTCTCTGGCAACCTGTGCCAGTGTTTCACCACCTTCATTGTAAAAAAATTCTTCTGTTTATCAAGTCTGAATCTACACTCCTTTAGTTTAAACTCCTTGCCCCTTGTCCTGTTGCTACTGTCCCTACTAAAAAGTCAGTCTCTCTCATTCTTATAAGCCCCCTTCAGGTACTGGAAGGCCACTATAGAGTCTCCCAGGAGCTTTCTCTTTTCCAGTTGAACAACCCCAACTCTCTCAGCCTTTCCTCATGGAAGATGTGCTCCAGCCCTCTAATCATCTTCAGATCAAGCAGAAAATGACTTATCAGGGAGGCAGGATCTCACTTAGAGAGCTCCAGACTGAAACCCCACTCTTTAACTTTCTCTGAAAGACAAGACGGAAAACAAATCTAAATATGCTTTCTTTGCTCAACACCACAAGGAACCTTATCTACCCTGCTCTCTCATGTTTCTGGAGGAGAGAAAATTCAGTGGGAAATTTGTCACCAAATTAAAGCCACCACTATCAAAATCATTCTGGATCCAAAAGAGCCAAATAAATTTGACTGTACTTGTAGAAATGTATTTTGGGCAATGATAAAGAGCCGGGGCCAGCTGCTACTAGCTTAGCTCTTATGTGGGCAACACTTGCATGGACTGCAGTTGGGGATGGCTGAATGAGGGCTGGACGGGGTCATTGCAGTGCCATGAGCTGAGCTGGAGATGGAGGGGCTGGTGCTTGGAGACCACATTACATTCCTCAGCCTGGGATACTCCAGAGTCCCCAGAGACTAGGCAGCCAGGTACGTGCTGCCTTTTTTTCCAGCCCACTTAGGAGGTAACTGGAGTGACACCTTAGGGAAAAGATCCCAGCAATGTGATTGGAAAAAAAAGGAAATAAAGTTCCTTTATGATTCCTCTATGATTTTGTGGCTCTCAGAGCATGTTGGGTGGTGGGACTGGAAGTGTGGAAGCACAGCACACAGACAGACTTTATTAGCCTGATAAACTAGAAAGACTGGTGTGTTTTGGCACTCCATCACTGTAACTGGCCTTTGGTGAGACAGTGTCTTTGGCCAGTGCTATTTCCAGGGAGGATTTCTCTGTCCTTATGTATACCCTGCCTACTGGGCACATCAGAGCTGTGCTATTTAACTCTCCTTCCCCTTGTTTATATTCCCCATTCCCACACAAACCATAGGCAATGCTCTGTAGCATTACTCCCCTCCCCCAAACTTTCCCTGTTTCAATTGGTGTCACCACAAAGGAATAGATTATTACTGACACTGATCCCAATTTAATCCTTCCAATAATCTGATTTTTCCAAGCCTATTTATATCCTTGAAATGACAGTAGGGTTTAAAGTGATACAAATATCTGAGCCTAAGCACTGGTACTATCCACACCAGTCTGTTCCAGCTTTGACCATTCAGAATAAACTGTAACCCCAAACATTATTTGATAAATCCCTTCCCAAGTGTTTTTAGTGCTAGACTGGTCTTTGGTTCCTCTTTTTGACTAGTTTTTTTGCATTACAGGTTTATTCTTCGTTACACTGGTATCAAGCTGAAGTCCCAAAATAAGTTTTAAAGCTCATATAAATGTAGAATTTCTTTTCCCTTTGTGGATTTTAATAACTTTCTTGTGTCTGGAAATGATCTAGAAGTAAAGCTTTCATAGCAGTGTAAGAAGTATAAACCCATTCTAGTTTGTTATTTCATCCAGCAACCTGAGAACTTTTTTTATTTTCCTGGGCTTTAAGGTGATCAGCCAATGTTTTCTCCCATCCCCAATCTCCTTAAGAAGCTTATTAATGTTTTACATTGAAAATAAAGACAAACCAATCTGAAAACAAAGCCATCCTTAGGGCTGCATACTGTAAGTGTTCTTGCTGGACTATTTCCACTATTTGTAACCAATTCATTCTAATATTGCTCCTGCTTCTTGCTAGATCTGCAGAACTTCAGTTCACACATAGCCAAGGAGTAGTTCAACCAGCAGTCAGCAGGTTTTTGTTCTTTTTTTTCCCCCCACTCTTATAATTCAATGCAGTGACTTGTTTATATAACAGAATCCTTTTCTTTCTCCAAAAGGGACTTGGCTATTTGACTTGAGCAACAACACCCGAGGTAGGTGATGGTCTATTTTTTCCAAAGCAAAGGCCTCAGTTTTCAGCAGAATTTACATTCCAGTAATAAATATTTAAAGGAATGATAATGGAACTGAAGCAAAGAATGTCTCTCTGAAGCGTGCGCGCACACTCACACACACACACACGTGTATACATACACACACAAATACATGCACACTCACAGTCAATTAGGCTGGGGTCCCTCCAGTGCAGATGGTGCCTCTGTTCAAACCCTGAGATATTTTGCTTTTTCCATTAGGAAACTTGGCCACCTTGGATTTTTAATACCCCATAAAAATCCTTGTAAACTATTATTCCGTACTGTCTGTGTAGCAGATCACTCAAACACCCATGTCAAAGGCATTTTCTGCGGCATGATCTCTTTCTGCCCCTAAAAAAGTGTAAGAAAGAGCACAATCCATGATGATTTCTTGGTGTCCTTTCTCAGGTATGAGCTTTAGGATTTTCAATCATCTCTATTTTATTCTATAACAGACTAAAATAAATTACACCAGAATGGCAGTTTTGGAACATACCAGGGCTACACAACTGCCTTTTGGCTTCTAATGTGTAGATTATTATAAAGCAAATGAGACACTGATGTACTCTTGCATTTACAAAGCTTGGATTTTCCCCTATGGGCGTAACACTAGCTGATGTATTAATTAATGATGGTGAAGATCATATAAGTGACATAAACAAAAGACCTGCTTTTAAACAATAATAAAAAAGAAGAACAAAATATCCCAACTCTTTTGAGAAAGAATGAACTGGTTCCAAAAAGTGGAATAATGAAAACCAAGAGGCAAAAGAAGGGAGAATGCGGTGTAAATATTGGCGTTACCTGCAAATGTAGCCTTTGCTACATTTGATACAACCAGAAAGTATTTATTCTGTATATTTTGCTGTATCCTTGTCTCTTCATGTGCACTGAATGATGCCCACATTAGCAGAACTAAGTCTGTATTAAACTGCCTGATCACAATGCTCACTGAGCACCGCCCATCCATCAGAGCCTGCTTGTCCCTTCTCAGGCCGGTGCATGTGCAGTATTCATAAAATGACACATGGATCACCCACTTTGTCCACATTTACTGCATATATATGGATCATTACCTATGGAAAAACTAGGCATTGAGTCTTAACAGTTAGTGCACAGAAGAGCAGCTTTGCTGTGAGGAGGCCTGAAACCTGCCGAGGAGTTACCTGTGCAGAACTGACCCTCTGACACAGCATGCTGAGCTGGACTCTGACAAGTCCCTCTCCAAACTGGCAGATGAAAATGCAGTGGCCAGTGCTCTTTTTGTTCTCACCCGTGTGACCTGCATCTGCAGGAATCTTGGGATGGGAACAACACACTGATGGGTGCTTACAAGGGATGACCATGAATATCTCTGACTTTGAAAGCTTGAAACATATAGGATGTGTGGGAGCTGCAGAAGGGCCTGTGTCTCACGATCTCACCTGAAAAACAAATTACAGGAATGAAGAAATGGGTGCTGGGAGTAAGGGGAATTGGCCTTGGAGAGGGGCTCTAAGGGGAGGTGGAGGGTTATATGGGGTTTTTTCCATTCATTCCTGTGTCCAGGGCTAAGCAGGAAAACAGTACTTCTCCATTTCCACCCTATCTCTGTTTTTTTCACCCTTGGAATCTGGTTATTCTTAGCTCACTACGTTTAATTTGCTGACCTGACATGAACATATCCATCTTTCATGTTGATCCTGGCTTCAACTCAGCAGAACCACAAGTAAGAGTGGAAAATAACCCTTCTGACAGCTAGAGACAGTGACACTGAACCAGTTCAGGAGAAATGGAAGGTAGTCAGAGTTATGTAGAAGGTCTCTGTCTACTCAAGGTAGTCTGCAGTTTAGGAGCAAAAGGGTGGGTGAGCACGGACATGCAGACACCGGTGGAGATGTAGGGATAGATGCTTTTATACTCATCAGCCCTCATTGCTGTATTCAGCTTTCTGCAGGCATCACTGCAGGGAGGCAGCCCTGGCAGAAGCTTACCTTCATCGAGGGAGACCTTTGGGATGGATGTGCTGGCCAGAGAGGGAACGAGAAACCTCCTGCAGGAAAGGGGAGACGGCCTAGTTCAGGAGAAGCTCCTGGGAGCCGGGCAGGCGTGGATGGAGGCAGGAGGGCCTCCCACTCCTATCGCTCACCCTTCTCATGCCAGCCCTGCTCCATCTGCTGGCAAGAACAATGCGGAGCCGCTGCCGTTTGCCCGCC
Source organism: Machaerirhynchus nigripectus (assembly GCA_013397975.1). Lineage (NCBI taxonomy): Eukaryota > Metazoa > Chordata > Aves > Passeriformes > Dicruridae > Machaerirhynchus > Machaerirhynchus nigripectus. Next base: position 1,759,341 of record VZRQ01009507.1, on the reverse strand, counting down.
GGGATCCAGCCCTTCCTGCCCTCCTCCTCAGCCCAGATTCCCTCCATGTCTTCATTTCGTCTGCCACAAGTGCCGAGGGAGAGAAGAGCAGAGCCTTCCCCAGAAAAAGGAGGGAGAACAACCCTTATTATTGGATCCCCGCTTTCTCATGAGCTTCCCTCTATTTTAGCCTCTAATATGTCATCAAAGTTACAAATTAAGTACTGTGCATGCCGTATATTTGCTATCTGGTCTACTGGCTGGGAAGTTGACTTCCCGGCTCGCCTGTGGTCAGTCAAACCCGATGGAAACACCCGCAAGTCCCCTGAGGCTGCACCTTGGGATACTGATGGGAATGGAGTGAGGCGGCAGCACCAGCTGCTGCCTCAGCCAAATGCCCAGGAAACCAGGGTGCACCTGTGAAAGGTGTTCAGGGGAAACGAGAGTCCTTTGGCTCTCTGCTTTGCTGCTCAGCACTTTGCAAGGGTTTTGTTTTGGCTCTGCCTCCATTTTTCCCTTGCTTGCTAGGTTTTTAAGAGAACATGCGGAGGAAAGCGCTGGTTTTTTCAAAGTGTGGAAGCAACATGAAAAGCTTTTGCCGTGTATGAGCCTGCATGGCATTGTGAATTTGACTCACTCTTCTCTGCACACGGAGATGCAGGGTGTTCACAGTTCCCCTGTGAAAGGGTTTTTCAGCTCTGGCGCCATGGGCATTAAATTATTTTTCCTCTTGTCCTGCCTTCTGCTTTTGGGAAATCATCTGCACCTGGAACTTGCATCTCTTTTCCGTATCAGAAAAGAAGCATGTTCATCCTGCTGTGGTCCTTACACATGGCAGCCCTTTCAGCTCTGGGTCACGGGCAGTCAGGTGAATGGCGTGGGCGGAGCTTCCCCATCAGTCGGCCCCTCGGGGAGGGAAGAAGGGCAGCCAGCGCCAGATCAATGTTTACAGAAAGTTTAGTCTGCAGTGGATTTCCCTATTCCAGTGAAACAATAGGAAGGTCTTGTGCTGTATTATCCATGCTTCCTCTTTGTTCTGATATTATCTGTGAATTCTTGCAAATAATAGATGACTGAGACCATTATTGTTCTGGGAAGTAGGAAGATCAAAACATTAGATGGACCTTAGCAGTTTCAGTAGACTTATTCATGGAGTTTGTAGTTATGCAAGTGAGAAACAAGCAAAATACCTGTTGGAATAAGTAATAACCCTGTGCATTCACAAGAGGTTCTCTTACTTCTCATTTTTAATAAGAGAGACTGCCTCAGTCAACCAAGTGCTAGAGAGTTCAAAACAAAAAAAGCAAACATAAGTCCACTCTTAATGCCACAAGATCTGGGGAAGCAATCCATTCCAACTCTTCCATGTATCTGCTTTAATACAGGCATTCTGATATAAACTGCATGATGGTGATTAATAAATCTTCTATCAACTGAACTTGAAGTCAAAAGAACATAGTTCTTTTTTTTCTTTTTCTTTTCTAAACCTGCATTAAAATAGATTATTCAGAACTCTTGCAATGAAAAGTGCTAGGTCAAAACTCACATTTTTCTGGCAAGTCTATGAAAACTTACTATAAAAAGTCACATACTGTAGAATCTCAATTATCCTGGAAGGCTTATCCGGGTTATGGCCTAAGTGTGCTATTCATGTGCTGCCAATTTGTTCTAGAAGTACAAGATGAGCTGTAGTGCCTTGCAAAGCAGCTAAACCCTTCCCTGTGCCAGATGGAATCCAGAAGCCATTCAATGGCTTGATCTGAGTGCAGAAGTCCTGCAGCTTCCCTTCAGTCCCGTGCAGAGCTGGACTGTGTCTCAGAGCTGGAAGCCACAGAGCAGTGTGGGTCCTCTGCAGTTCTGGCAGGACTCAGTATCTGCATCTACATCACATCCTCCTCATCTGGGAAGACTTTTCCATTTAGAAACGTTGCCCTGGAACTGCACAGAGATGGTTGTGGTGTGGTCCTGCATAGAAGCTAAGAAATCTTTACAGGTACCACCTGCCTGGACACTAAAACCTCCTGCATCACCCGTGTTTTATTATTTTGTGTTACTTAGGACCTTTCCTTTTCTTCACCTCAAGTAAAGGGGACCTGTTGATATACCCATGGGTTTAATACCTACTGGTCTTGGAAGAACTTCTCTGGCTCGTTGTACATTGTTGACATTTTTTATACATGGGCAATTAATAAAAACTGGGCAAGACTTTAAAGCCTTGGCTATATTCTGGACAGATTATGAATTTTATGTTCTCTGTGAAGAATTGTTAAAAATTGCTACCCACAAGGACTAATTACCAAGAGCAGATTTTACTCTGGAAGGAGAACTTTCTTTCCTCTGCACAGCCTTGTGTTACAAAAACAAACACTCACAGTTAGGCAAATAGGGCCATGCTCCCAAAGCGTTTTTTTTTGAGTCTCATGGTGTTTAGTGATCCTACTGATCTCCCAAATTCAGAGAAGCAGTGACTGTGTGAGAAACTCCACCTCTAGTTTTCAAAAGAAATGCCTAGCTTTTGGGAACAAATACCTAAATGAACGCTCAAACACAAGGTAAAAACAGAACTTGCAATTTAGGTTCCCCTTGCATGAGTCCATCCACATGGGCAAAGGTAGCTTGTGAACTGAAAGCCTGAATAGGGTAAACTAATTCAGAATAAAGCAGTGTTAGTGTGAAATATGTGTCCAGCACAGGGAAGGGGAGTTACGCAAGAGAAGCTACTCCGCAGTGACTCCCCTTCCCTGTGCTGGACACATATTTCACACTAACACTGCTTTATTCTGAATTAGTTTACCCTATTCAGGCTCTCAGTTCACAAGCTACCTTTGCAGTTACGCAAGAGAAGCTACTCCGCAGTGACTCCCGATGTGGATAAGTCCTTAATTACTTTTAAAATCTCAGCATTACTAAGCCATGCTTATAATTTCTAGAGGCCTTGAGTTTCTGGAACAACTGGAGTATGAGATTCAATTGCATTCACTTCAGTGGAGGATACAGTTAAGTATCGGCACGTTTGTAGGCTTGAGGCCAGTCATTAACTAATTAGTGTATGGGAACATTTAAGTTTTTCCCATCTGATTTTGCAAAGCTATATGGCAACACTTGCTTATGAGCTTTTATTTTTCGCTTTTTCCCTTCTTCCTTCACAACAAATGAAAGAACCCCTACCAGAAGCAGAAAGACAATTGGAAGTGCACTAACTTCCACTTTTCCCCTGGCTGGAGATAAAAATACTTGCTGAGTTTTGCCCTTTTTTATTTTAAATTTTTAATGCAGACATACACATATAGACTCTTAAAAAAAGAAATATATTAGAGGTTTCAGAGTATTTGCCGCCACGCAAAGCCTCCTTTCCCAGCAGGAGCGTATCAGCGAGAGAGGTCTGGGGGTGGCGGTGGAACTACAGCCCCCAGAGGGCGTGGCGGGGGGCAGCCGAGGGAGACAGGGCAGGGAGGCGCGGGGACTGCTGGGAGCTGTAGTCCCGCGGCCCCGACTGGCAGCTCTCCCAGCACCTGTCCTGTTGGAGGCGGCGATGACTCCGCGCCCCACTGCTGCCCTCAGGCTGCTGCAGGGCAGCTGCCGGCTGGCATCCCAGCCAGGAACCGCTGGAGGAGGCATGGGAGACCTCTGAAGGTAAGGATTTCCTGGGATTTTCTGCGTAAATCCTGTGGTCCGTCCTAGTCCTCCTTGCCCCGTGCTTTTGGCTGGGAGGCTTTGCCATGCCTTTCCTGTGGGACATCCTTGGGCGAAGTCATCGGGGTTTGGCTTGGCTGGTGGCACTGTCTGCAGTACCAGCATGTGGGATCGGGTAGAGGTGCCATTCTCCCCTGCAGCCGTGGTTAGATGTGTTGGCTCCTTTAGGTAAAGGTTAGTGGGATAAATAATCACACAGTCTTAGAAAAAGTGAGGGTAGGAATCCCACTCCCTAGAGGGGCTGGAAATCTTTCTCTAGTGAATAAGGGTCTTATTGCATCTAGCTTTTTGCTGAATTTAAGCTTGCTTTTAAAGTATCTTTTTTTTTCCTTGTAAGTTGACTTTCTAGGTCTTAGTAGAGAGAAACTGACAAATACACTTTTTGCATAAGTGGCTGCAATAGACTCTGCCTGTGTATATTTCCTTCTCCCAGTGTATCTGCTGTTTGTTAAACTGGAGGCAACTCAAAGTTTCAGGCTGTTCAGACCACTGCAGTGAAAATCCTTGGAAATGCTTCCGTTTCACCCTGCTGCTTAATAAAACAGAGTGGTGGTCAGATAGCAGAGGGAGGAGAAATGGTTTTGTGTGCTTCATGGGTAAGGTAAAACACCTCTGCACATTTTGGCTGTGATCCTCTGGCAAGCAGGCTCCTGGGAAACTATACCAGCCTTGCTGTTGGTCCTTACACCTGAGTGTAAATTTGCCAGAGAGTTGTGGTAAATACCTTGCAAAAGACCACACTGCAGACCTCCCAGAGCTAAGTGTACACGAGATAGTAATGCCCTGTGCATAGAGACTCGGTTCAATGACACAATTATACCCTGCTGGTCCTTTCCTACAGATAATTTACTAATTATTCTGGAGACCACCAATTTTTTTGTATGCATTACTTACGGTCAGGGTCACTGGTTCTCAGCTTCTGGGGTGAAACAGCAGACAGTGGGCAGGCTGAAAACTGTGGGAGCAGAGTGGGAGTTTTTAACTAGGGCTACAGGTGCAAGATGCTATTTAAACAAAAAAGGTGGACATGAAGACAGGAGACCCTCCGAGTAAAGGTGTCACCCAAGAGAAGATGTGGAAGGGAGTTATCAGTTCTGCTGGGAATCATGTTGCCCTTTTAATGGTAATAAAGTAGCTTTGCTGTTGGCTTCTGCAGATGTTGCCAAATGCTGAACTGAACAGGTCTGGACAAGGAGGCAATTCCCTTCCTGTTCAGAGTCTTGGCAGCTCTGGGTCAGTGTGAGGTACAGCTTTTGGGTGTGTGGTGTTTGCCCACCGTGGCAATCAGGACTGCTGTCATACGGAAAGGCAGAAAGCAGAAAGCTGAAGAGCTGGTGTCCTTCATGAATCAAACATTCAGAAAGGCTAAACACAGTACCCTCAGGTGAGAAATGTGGATGGTATAGCTAGCGTTAGAGGTGTTGGTAAGAAATGCTAAACTTTCTGTGAACTAATCCATTACCTTAAAAATCCCAGCAGCTGTTTTAGGGAGGTCTCATGGGCTGCTTTCCAGGTGAAGTTTTTCATACACCTCAGACTGATTAGTGGCACTGCTGATGTGTGTGTAATAGAAAATAACTTACGAGTGCATCTGAATTGGAATAGAAATTAATTTATGGGGGCTTCTGAATCTGAAAGCATTCCCTACATATTCCAAAAACCTTCTTAAATGTAAATATAAATATGTAATATAAAAAACAGGGATCAAACCTGCATGCAGCCTTGCTGAGCTTTGAGTGTTTCTCTGTACATGGACTGTACATACGGCAACGTAGGCCAGGGTGTCAGAACTCCTGCAAGAATGTCTCCAGGGAAGTGTGATGGCTGGGGATGCCACTGAAACCCTGGGGCAGCGCAGGTGCCCGAGGAAGAGGATGGTGGTGGTGGCACCGAGCCCCGTGCAGGCAGCAGCAGTGGTGGGGGTCTCTGCCCCCGCCCTCCTGGTGCTGAAGGCGGATGGACCTCTCTGCTCTACCTTTCCCCATCTGACAGTCAGGCTGCAATGTTTCACACAGGTGTGGATTTTCCCGTTTGCCCAACATCAGCACTCCTCCCAAACAGCAAATGTGTTGGTTTTGTTTTCCTTTCCTCATACACATCAGAAATCAAACAGCGTTATATGGCTAATGGGATTATATTGACCCACCTCTGCAGTTACTATTAATAACTGAAGAAATCCCCAAATGCCTCAGCAACAGTGGTAGTAGAGCTGCCTCCCCATCTTTCTCTTGACAAAAAGAGCAGGTTTTTTTTATGCTAGCAAGTCCAGTAATTATGAGTCCAAATATTGTTTCTTGGTAGCGTTAAGAAGATAGGCACCAAATTATATACAGAAGAAAATATATATAGTATATCTGTTTTTGAATGGATAGCAAGCTGATTTGCAATGTCATTTAAACAGCATCCTAACAAGCAATTCTTTTTCTAAAAACAAAGAAGGCTGAGGGGGCTCATGCTTTTTTATTGCTGACCACAGAAACATAACCCACGCTTTCTAAAAAAAGCACATTCGAAATTCAACCCTGGTGCACAGGCTACTAAATTTCAGTTGCTGGGTTTATGTCATTATTGCAGTTGCAGTAACTCTGTAAAACACAAGATGAAAGGTTGCTCTTTCCACTCTGAGCTCTTTCCATCCTCCACCTCTACAGCAAAGGTTACCCTGAGCAGTGTGTGCGTCTCTCTGTTGTAAGTGTAGAAATACGTATTATTCATAACTTGCCAATGTGTATGCTGGAAAAGAAAAGCTGAATTTATAGCTATATTTCCTCTCTGCTGGGGTTTTTAGAGTTGAGTGTTTCAGCGTTTCCATTATAAACCCCTGTTTTCTGAGGTTTATAACAGTCTTGAAGAGCAGAGTGGTCTTGAACCATAATAGAAAGCATGTAATGTTGCATTTACAGTACAGCTGTAACTGCACATTAAGGAGTGTAATCTTCTCAGCATACCCTCAGTGTTTCAATAAGGTTCATTGGAGTTACATATACTGAGAGAAAAACAATATTTCACGTTTCGAGCTGGTGCTGTCCCTCCACACAGCTGAGTGCATCACACGAGGACAGAGAGCATCTGCACCAGACTTACAAAAATTCCTTGCTATGCCCTTAAAGTACTCACGTGCATCCACGGGGCCCCCCCTGAATTGCAGCTCATCATAACCTCCCTCTGTTCCTGGGCTGTCCGAAGTAGACCCAGCTGGTCTGTCATGCACCTGGGTAGCTGCTGACATTTCTAGTTAGCTTGAGCTGCCACAGGCAGAGCAGGGGCCCTTGAGGAGAAAGTTCCCCATACCCTGAGAAGGTTACATATTTCTTTCTCGCACTAGCCCAGCTATAATATAAGGCTGGGCTTATCTGCCACTTGGTAGAAGGCATCAGAAGGTAGGAAGGAGGAAGCAGGCTGGACTCTGTAAGCTTTAGGCTCAGATCCCAGCTACGGTACACTTTGAGAGATGAAGTTAAAATGGGTATCAGCAGGGTTGAAATCCTGTTGATACTAAGTTTTTCTTACTGTTTCAACTCATAATGTCAGGTTATTTAGTCTTCCACTTAACCTCTTTTCCCATGGCTAATAGGTCAGCTTATTGGGTTCATGCCCTTCTGCAAGCATTGCTAACCTCAAGCATTCAGAAATCACAGATTTACTCTCAGATGCATGAGACTGCAGGAGAAATATGCATTTTTTTAAATTGAGCAATTAAAATTGTTTAATTAGTATTTTAGCCCTGATCCTTTGAGTTTCACAGCTTTTGAGTACTTTTTAACTTGCTTTGAGCTTGACAGTCTTTGCCCCAAGTAAAACCTGTATTTGTCACAATTGCACAAATGAACAACCAGTGCTGTAGCAAAAAACTCAACTAAACCAAGACTTCAGAAAGAACTTGGGTTTTGAAAGTGCAGGTTTTGTGATTGCATAATTTTTTTCTTTTTCACTTTTCCTTTTTTTTCTCTCCCCTCACCGGTTATGCATGTCCTTGTTACAACTTATCTGCTGAGGATGAGATAGCTGAAGGGATTTCTGATTTGGTGAATTAGTGTACAAGTGGTCAGCAGAAAGGTCTGCAACAAAACCCCAGTGAACGGGAAAGCACAAAAGGCTGAACTAGAGTAAAGCCGCCCATATGTTGCATGTGCTCCTCTGCTGCATATAAGGGAGCTGCAATTTGCATGTTAGTTATCTGTGCTCCCTTTCGTATGGGTAAGAAGGCCTTTGGAAATATTTGGCATGATCTACCACGAATTATTCATCCTGTGATGCATACATTTAAGGCAGCAAATATGCTCTGTGTAGGGGTATTGGTGAAAATAAGGAATTTCAAGGTACTTTAGATTGTCCCCGCGTTGCCCCCATAGTGTGGTGGTTCCGTGTGTCTTCCTGCCCCAGCTTTGTGTGTTCCAGTGCCCCATACATTTTGTGTTCTTACTGCCATCTGAAAACATCCATCATGCTTGTTCACAGTGCAGTTACTGTCATTTTGAAATGCTTATCATGGAGAACATTTTGAAAGGCAAGAGAGGCAACAGGGCAACAGCTTCCCCTGCCACATCTACAGGAGTCAGAGCAGCATTACCAAACCCTGCACCTGGTGTTCTACAGGAGAGCGTCCTGTGAAGGGATGTTTCTGCATCTTAAGAAGTGGTTCTGTAGATGCCACCAAAGAATTGATGAAGAAGTGATTCCTTTTGCTGCCAGTTTGGGTTTCTTTGCAGTCGGGTTGCATTTCTACATGTGGATGCAAACTAATAGCCTCTGGGCTTTTTGAAGTATGAAAACCATGGCTGTGGCAATAGTATTAGTCTGACTTGCTTCATTGCCACCTTTCTTTCTCTTTTTTTGCCAGTTTACTGCCTCTTCTGTGCAGTCACTAGTGGTGGTAGTGCCTGAGATGTAGTACTTGTTCTGCTTTTGGCATGTTTGTATCATCTAATACATTGCACATTCATTTGATCTCTCTTTTTGCTGTTTTATTCATCTCAGAGGGGCAATTGCATCCAAACCTTCTGATTTTAGACTGTTAGAGATAAAGCATAAAGGGAGAGCTGATACTGCCCACAGTTCCCAGATGGGAAGAATTCTACCATTCTTGTTAGGCTGAAGGCCACAACCCATGGGCACATTCTCCGTTCACATCTGTGGATTTTCTTCTGGGAGCAGGTGATACTTGAAAAAAAACAGTGGTGGGCCTCAGGTGAAGAATAGTTCTTTACTTTGTCTGAGGTTCAAGTTTTTTGAGACTGTTGGTGCCTTCCCCATTTGTCATTTTGAATTTTGATGGGGTATTGGTAAATGCATTGTATTAGTCAATAAGTTTGTTTAATTAAGTTATAGAACAAGGTACTTCTGTTAAGTTTTTCACAGTTCTTTTGGCCTGTGATCCAGCACCAAAACAGAGTTTGGAGAATTCAAGCCTGGAATTTGTAATCTAGAGTAGCTTTCCAATCAGACAAAGAAGGTTAGGTATTTTTCATGGTGTTTAAAAACTGAGCTTCAGAAAAGGAATTATAACTTACCAGTTCTTACTCTAATATTTTTACAAAGGCAAACATTTATATGTCTCTCTGCAACTACAAGACTAGTCTAGGCAGGGTTTTTTGGCTTTTGCTGTGAACGTGAAGCTATTGATCCATGAACATAAATCCTTACTTTTCTCCAGTCAAGTTTATAGGACAATGAAATTATAGGATTGCTTGAATCAATCAATGTTTCTACAGCAAGCTATAGAAATATAAACATGTTAACAATTATTTAATAAAGTCAATTTGCTTAGAAATGCCTGGCGACGGGCAGCAGATGTTACAGTAATTTCTGCTTTCTCTGGAATTTCACAGGGGCTGCAAGATCTTAATGTCACTATTAGCAAAGGTAACTTTATTTTTGAAACTCGTTCTGAACTCTCACAGCAAGAGAGAGGTTTTTGACCACAAAATCTGTGCTATTTCTAAGAGAAGTTCTTTGAAATAATTGGGATATCTCACAGCTTGTTGCTTTAGAGGGGACTTAGTACTGTGGCACTACATTTAGTTAGCATAATGAGTTTTTTAGCCTCCAAGATACTGGCTGAGTTTGAAGTGCCATAACTTTCAGTCAGCTAAGATTAAATTTGTTAATGAAGTACAAGTTTGCATAATATTTTAGCTTTCCTAGAATTTTAAACTGTGTGCCTGTTTGTTGAGAAGCACTTGGGTTAATATAACCAGTTTCTGTCTTGGCAAAACAATTTAAGTGTAAAAGTGTGTCTTTCTGCTTCTCATTCGGAAACGCCACGAAAGTGGCCTCCTCAGAGTGGTTTTACTGTGTTTGCCTTTTGAGATCCACTTTACTGGAGTGACTTTTTTCAAGGTGACTGAAGAATCTCCTGTGAGCTCATGGTGTCCTTTTGGTGCTCCTGTCTGTTTTGAATGTAGAGCAGGATCTTTATTAGTAGGCTCTGATGCCTTGGTGGTCTGTCTGTTGGGTAGTTTGTCATAGTTTATCATGCAGGAGCACAGAATCATCTGATTAATCTGCTTAATCAATCCTTGAACAGGGTAGTAATAATTAAGTCACAGATGGCCATTGTAAATCCTTCTATTCCAATACATTAATATTCCCAGTACTTTGGATATTAAGGTTGTTTTAAATTAAAAAGAAAAAAAAAAAAAAAAAAGAAGCCTCTGTAAAAGTGCCTCTGAAGCTTTTATTTTTTGATTGGTCTACCTGAAAGACATTGAGAATTCATTTTGGCTCTGGAAAGGTTTTTACTTTAAGATAAATTATTATTATATATACTTATACATTTTTGTACATGGGCTTTGTTAAAGCTTATGCATAAACTAGTCTCTGATTAATCTCTTTTTTAAGCTGTTCTGTGGTATTTTGTCTGCAGTATTCTGTGGCTAAGCTGTCTGTAGCAGAATTTTGTTGATCTGAAGACTGTGCTATAAATTTTTATAGACACAAACTGCTATAAAATTAAAACTTAACATCTTCCTGGACTTCCTTCATCTATCATAAAGTTGGTGTGGCTCAGCCTTAATTAGATTATTATAGACCTAAAATATATGAGGTAGAATAGCACAAGAGGAATTGAATTTGGTCATTAGCAGGAGTGCATGGTTAGTCTGGCTGGTGTAGTCAGTAGCTCCTGAAATATGAGACTGCACTTTCCATTTGATATGCTTTGAAGACAGGTCAAAATCCTTAACGTGATTTAGGTTTACTGGGAAGGTCTATAATCCTGCGTTTTAATAAACTCTCTATTTCATGTCGGAACAATACCTGAGTATGTCAAGCATTGCTGAGGCTCACAGCCACAGCTGTATTCCTTTGGAAGTTGAAATGCATTGTTTTGGAAGAGCATTTACAGAAAATATTACTTGACTCAGACAGGGCTCTAAGGCACGAAGCCTTCCTGTAAAACCTGGATTGTCTGGGTGCCAGGTTTTTGTTCTTTTTCAGCTGAGAAACAATTCCGCTTCGCAGAATTTGAATGCTACTGTGTACTTCCCTGTTTAACAGCTACTGCTGCGAATGTGCGTGCAGGCTGCAGCTCTGGCTGCTCAGCACTGAACTCCCTCTGTCTTGGAGGTCTGTCATTTGCTGGGGAGCTCCCAGGCAGTGGTGGGGAATGAAGGATGAGATGTAGGTGTTCTCCAGTGTACGTTTTAGCCAACATCTGTTTGTGATGAACAAGGTGGTGATCTGTGGACTTTAATTGCTACAGAAGAGAAGACCGTGGATGGCACCGAGTCAAGGAGCTGCAAACCTTGGTAGATGCAGTCTTGAGGGAAGCCTTATGGATGCAAATACAGGCGGTGCTGCTGACTCATAGCAGGCTGACAGGAAAAGGCTCTCTTCTGCTTGTCTCTGGCTTCCTCCAGCGTGCAGTTAGAGAGGACTTTGTATCTGTCTGCCTAGTTCTTTGATACTGTTACCATACTGCCCAGCGTGACTCCACAAAAGGAACTTGGAGGTTGGTGAAAAATATCTGTGCTATTAACTGTTAATTAGGATGACATTTCTCACGTAAAACATTTGTAAAAGAGTCTCAGGATTGATTAATAGCTTGTTTTTGTTGCCATCTGCACACCCGACTCCTTTTTCTCCCACCCTGTGAAGTATCATGTGGATTTATGTGACTCTTCACAGAGCTGAGGTCCCTAACTCCAAGATGATAACTGTAAGTGCTTCTCTCTGTGATGAGAAGTGCTCCAGGTAGGTTTTAGTCAATGCTTGCCTCCTTTTGTAATGGTTGGAGGTGCCAAGTTAAAATCCTTCAGCAAGAAACAGGGGATGAGGCCTAAAAAGTAACACAAAACAAAGCCCAACATCAACAACAGAAAAGGACGAAAAGAAAATAAAAGAAAGCACTTGATTGTGTGTTCTCTTCCAAACTGGATACTGATGTGAGACCCTATTTTCTTTCTTAAGCATATGTTAAGAACTATTCATACCTCCTATCTCTCAGTGTGACTGGGAAAAGTCTCCAGTGCTTCTTAAAAAACAAGTGAGGTCTGTACTTGACCTGTCCATTCTGATAGGAGTCGTGCAGTTGATTTTAATAGGAGAACATCTGTCCTCTATATGCAGAAAAATGTCTTTTGTTAAAAAGCCAAGTAAATTAAAGTGAAATTGGAATATTATTTCTTGTCTTCTACCCTTGTGGTGATTGGTTCAGTTTTTTGAAAAGACTTTGACGCATATCAATGTTTGATATTTTTTTTTCTTTTTCTGAAAGTCCCACAGGATTGGTTGCTGGTTGGGATTAGCTTGTGCCCACTGATTAATTCCTTGTGTCACTGGTCTTGAACCTTGTTGTTCTTGGAGAACTTGCCAGCAGCAGCAAACCAGCAGAGCTGTTATTGACCTAGAATAGCAGTGGAGTTGTGAATACATGAAGCAAGGTTCTCTGTGAACTATGTCACTGTTCTGTGGAGCTGATGAGCTGGTTAACACCTTTTACTTATTCTGTAAGGATCTGAGGCTGGAAGGGAATTAATGCAGTTGTGAAGCACGGAGAACCAAAATAGCAGTGATTCAGTTAGAGTAGAGCCAAATCTTCTTAAAATTAAACTCCATTGTGTTAGAGACTTTACTTTTTTGATACCTATATTATTAACTTCTCTGATAAAAGCAGGAAATGTAATACAGTGATATTGGAGAAGCCTTGCACATTAAATCTAAGCTATTGTCTTGGGGTAGTAAGAGAAGAAACCCCTTTTCATTGGGTGTGTTATGAGAATCAGATTTTACAGAATTTCTGGTTCTCAAGGTTACCATATAATTCACAAACTTAGTTTTTGCATAGTACTGATTTCCTTAACTTTCAAATAGGTTGTTTAGGATGGGTGGGAACTCTGCAGCACATGTATGAGTATTTATAGTTTCATAAGAAACAAACAATACTGCACAGTTCAGGGAATGTCGTCATGGGCAGAGGTGTTCAGTTGCAAGCTGCTGCTTCTGATGTTGTCCTGGAGATTTTTTCGATCATGGAATTTTATTTACTTTAGTAATTACTAAATAATATACTTTACTATAACAGGTTGGCAGACTGCTCTCATAGAAGTGCTTCAAGGTGTGTTTTTTGGTTTACCTCTCTAATTGGATTGGATCAGGTGCTTAAAACAGGCCTGAGGTTTGCAGGCAGGAAAATATGGAAGAAAGCTGAAGAATTCATATACAGTGAACAAACCATTTCCAGTCAAAACTTGGTGGTTGTGTGCAGGTTGTTCAAGGTGCTGTGGCAGCCTGACTGTGCCACAATGCAGAGATAGTAGATATGACCATATTGATATTAAATCTGATACTAGAAATACGATGTAGGAGTATCTCTGGAGAGACTGGTTAGTGATACCTCCAAGGGGGACAGTGCACTGAGCCAGGAAAATTTGCTGTAGGACTCATGAACCTGAGATGGTACAGCCAAACAGTGCTGTCAGTGTGGACTCACCAGCGTGGCAGATGCTGACTTATGGATCTGGTACTACCCCAAAAGATTGGGGTTTTCTTCTCATTAGTTCTTTCTTTATATGCATTCTAGAAGTCACATTAGATCAGTTTTCCTCTAATTCCTCCTTTTAATTGTGGTTATTTAAAGTTTACTTTGTTCCATTCTTACAAGGTATAACCAGCTCGGAAACCAAGTGCTAATGAAGTTTAATATTGCAGAAAATGCTCTGTTATAGTTACTTTAGAGAATACCACTGTTTGTATGTCAGGGCACCCCTGGAGTCCCTTTTTATTTTTCTCCCATGATCTGTAAGATGGTCAGGCTGTCTTCCCCATTACTTTTTCCCACACGTTCCCCAACTTCCCATGCTTGAGGTCTAAAACCCTCTTCAGCAACACTGATGTCTCAAGCAGTGGGTATGTAAATATTTACTGGCACGACAGTCAACAACAGTGGGAGGGGGGGAAATTGCTACATTCTACCATTCAGGGAACCTTCGACTTCTGTCTCAGAGTGAGCAGTGGATGAGAAGAGGAAAGGTTTGCAGTTTCTGCTTGACATGTTTTTGCTCTCTCGGTTCCTGTTTTGTTGCAGATGTCATTCATTTAGCTGTGGAAGGCTTTATCAGCCCTTGTGGAGGCTTTCCCCTGCACACAGCACTCAAGGCTGGAGCTGTAGTGGAGAAAAATGGAGCCTGTAGATCTCCTGGCACTTGCCTCCCTAGAAATGAACAGTACCACAGTCACCCTGGCTTTGCTGGTGATCTTCCTGGTCCTGCTGTATTGGTAAGTGATAACGGTGATATGGGCTGCACATCAGGCACAAACCCTGCTGAAGCTCCACCAGCATCTGTAGAGTCTTTTATCCACGAGGGGAAACTGGAAGGTAATTTCCTAGGAGGGAAATGGAGGCACAGTTGGTTTGGATGCAGAGGGTGCAATAAATTCAAAACTCACAACGCTTTTAGAGAATTCTCTCCACGTAGTTTTGTCTTGTAAGTGCTTTACCAACTCCTAAAAAACATTGTCTTCTAAATGAAGAACTTATTTGTTGGTTTCTCATTAATTTCTTTGGGCAGCAGGAACACTGGTCCAAGTCAGAAAGAAACCAAGTACTTGTTGGACCTCTTCTCTGTACTATGCTGCACACTTATTCTTTGTCTTAAGTGTACAGACACTTTAACTGCTGCTTGAATTTCCTCTCTTGTTCTTTCCACACTGACTAGTGGATACAAATCAGAGTAACAGCAGCCCCAATGGTTAGCACAGTAGGCATTGCAGTGAGCTGTGCTGAAATGAAAAAAAAAAAAAAACAGCTTGTCCTGACAGTTTATTTCAGAAATTAAACTACCTGAACTAGGAGTGTTTTTCTGACTTTTTATTTGCATCTCTTCAAATCCTGCCTTCCAGTAAAAGAATGTTTTTTTCTCAATTGTATGAGTGTTCAAGGAAAAGTTTCAGGGACTGTTGCAGAAAAAAAAATCCAAGAGAAATCCAAAGCTAATCTGGAAGAGAATAGTGATGGCACCATGAGTTTAGCACAATTGTTGTAGCAATGTAAATGACAGATCGCTTTGCATACAGTTTGTCATTCTTTCACCCTGTTGAGCTTTGTTCAGCTTCCTTCTGTGTCCAGGGAGGGTTTAGAGAGACAAAAAAGGGTCAAACCCATATTTGACATATGTTGCTGTATCAAATGGGTGGGTGAGCCTGCTTTCTTAACAAGATCTACCCAAATCATCACAAACATCCAAAGCCTACTTCCTTTGAATTTTATTGGGAAAAAGAATGGCAGCTCTAAACCATTAAATAAGAGCCTGCTGTTTAGCTGCAGACCTGTGCATCTCTGGGAGTTTAATGGGGAGAGAGGGAGGACAGAGGCACATCCACAGTTCAGAAAAGCAGCACATCAGCTGGTGAGATCTGGCCACCCCTGAGTCATCTGAAATAGCCTGATACTTCCACATAGCGTATGTCCAGATGTGCCAAGATCTCCAAAGATGTGGAACTGCTCCTTGTAAATGTCAGGTACTGTCTGGTGTGTGCTTGCCCCGTGCCTCATTTTCTGGTTCAGTTTAGGGAACGCTCTTCCTCCCCTTGAAGTTAAGGCATGGTGGTTTAGTGCCCATTTGGTCTTGCCATTAACAAACCCGGCTCTAATTGCAGAGTTAAACCAGACTCGTGGCTGTGGTCAGTTACTGCTGAATTGAGTGCCTACCATAAAAGTTTCAAGAAGTTCAACTTAGTGGTGAGGTGGGAAATTGTCTAACAGTAGAGACACCCCATTCAGTGAGTCTGTTTTCTTGGTTGAAGGTGAGTTCTGTGAAAGCATCAAGAAAAGGAAGCCCCACAAGTTATATGTGGGGAAAGTGTTTTATACTCTTAACTGCCAAAGGTTATTACTAACCAATCTTATTGATCTACAGATTCAAGTAGATTTTAAGTAGCTTATTAAATACAGGTGTCTATAGATCACTCTTCCAGTGAGAAGCTGGCGATTCTTAAACCTGCAATGAAATAAGCTATGGGTTTTTGGTAGGTTTGCCTGGTGGCTGAGCTGTTCAGATCTATTTATCTCAGTAAAATGCAGTCACTGAGCCTGTAAGGTTGAAGTCTTGAAACACATCTGTAAGCGTGGTAGTTGTTGTTCAAACTTGTCAGCTTTCTAATTTGAGTCTATTTTGTTAAAGTTTTTTATACTGTATGCCTGTTTAAACAAACTGGGAAAACTCAATGCATGCTCATGTCTTCCTTTATTCATGACTGAAACCTTAGGTTCAAGGAATTATTTAAACAGTGTGTAAAATGGTTGCTAACAGAAATGCAGGTCTCTAATTCTAGAGAATGTTTTTATTACAATCATGTTGCATACCTGATTATCTGGCTCTTTTAGGAGTTAGAAAACATGAGTGTTGTGTATGGCAGGAGTAATAATAAAGTAATAACTCCTAAAGTTCCTTTGAGGTTTTCTTTATAAACCTTATCATAATTTTTAAAATAACTACTGAATTATTCTTTTTTTTAGCTTTTTCTGCCACGATTGTATCTTTTCAGAAGGGCAGTCATGGGGAAAGGGAGGAATGAATATGTGCTGTTGGAAATTTTGTTATGGTAGTAGCTTATGATTGATCGGGGTCGCATTGTGTCAGCTGTTGTGTGAGTACAAAGAACAGGCAGTTTGTCCACCTTGTTGGCTGTAAAAGGCTTAGTAAGGCTCAACAGAAGGCAGTTGCAGGTAGAGGAGAGAGCCAAAAGATCTAATGCACACTAGAATAGGAATGTGGTGATGGCAACGTTCATGTTACTGAGCTCTTTCCTCAGCACGATTTTTGTGGATGAGGGTACTCAGTGGTTTAAATGACAGCCTTGAGCTGCTGTCCATAGGCTCAGCCTCAGTCCCTGTTAGTGTGTGTATTGTGAGGCCAGCTGGGATTTGTCACAGTTCAGCTGGCAGGTGGTATCTTGCTAAGCTGTGATAAGACCAATCTCTTCACATTTTTGGGGATGGTGAGGTCATATGAAAGAGGGAGAGAAGAATGGGTTGATTGGGAAAGGGAGGACAGGCTGTAGCTGCATAAAATAAACTTGAAGATGTAAGTCTTAGGAAGAAACTTGGATGATTTGATAATTTTTTAGGCAGCTATTTATGGTACAATGAAGATCATCAATAACTCTTCATAACAAATCATGTAATAGCACATCTCTGATTTCTCATGAGTTGTCATCAGTGTAATATGAAGGTGATGCTTGTAGCGCAGTTTAAATTTAAATTTAAGTTTAAATTTAATTTTTAGTTAATTTAGATTTTTAGTTAATCTAAAATATTTAACTAAATTAATAATTAACTAAATTAAATTAACTAAATAATTTAAATTTTAGTTAATTTAAATTTAAATTTAAGTTTACTTTTAAATTTAGCAATTTAAAATCAGTGGATCAACTATAACCTCTCAGTGTTTGTCTTCTACACGACCTTAAGTCAGCTCTGAGGAGAGGCTTTTAAAGGTAGTTGATTTAATGTTGGGAGTAGAAAGAACTATGGAGCTTTTTGAGGACTATTTTTTAGGTACATAGTCTATTTGGATTTGAATGGGAAGTTGGTTTTTTGGTAATTTTTAAATTAAGAGGCTGCTAAAGCCTCTTTGCTACCCCTCATTCCCGAAGGATTTAGTCATCTGCTACCCTCCCCATTCTTACTACTTGTTGTCTGTAGGTAAAAGTCTCTTCTTGCAGACTTCTTATCATGGAGTCTTCGACATCTGTTGCTACATCATTATTATTGTGATAGACAGGTTACTGCTTTATCGACCACAAAAAGGAAAAATGTGGCTAACTACCAAAGTTCAGTAATACCAGTGGCACAACAGTTAACACTCTTAAAAATGTCTTGTCCATGTCCTCCCTTGTGATTTCTTCCACATAAACTGATTATCAGAGCAGTTTCTTTTAAGAGCACTTTCTTTCTCAATTGTGGGCACTGCTGTCTCTATTTGCCTAATCTCTGTGAATCTCAGGGGCTTTTTTTAGGCATGAAATAAAACCAAACTCTGAAGGGAATAATGAGGTTAACATTTACAAATCCCAGTGATATTCTCTATTGAAAAATACAGTACTATATCTATGCAACATATTGTTCATTTTCATTTCAAACATATGCTGAGTTGGATATCCCATGCTTGGCTGTAGCTGCAAACATTGCTTTGTGTCTTTCTTTTTGCTGTCTGGGTGGATGTTTGATAAAATGAAAGCAGGAGTTTATCTTGCTTTAAAGTTTAATGTACCATAAGCTGAGCATTATGAAGAAGCTGTCACAGCATTCAGATACCTGTGTTCAAACTGGATTATCGAACCCTTGTCTAAACAAACCTGGGGTTTTTAGAAACATGGAGGTTGGATGGGAGTGTTTGCTTATGTTTGTAAGATCCATGTCTAATTGCATGCTTTCAAACATAGCAAAACATAAACTAGTGGTGTTCCTGTCTGTTTCTGAAAAGCAAAAGCTAAGCAATTCAGAAAGATGTCATTTTTACATTGAAGTAATGTTATTGATCGCTTGTGCTACAGACAAGTATAGAGAGACTAGGAGATTGGGGTCCCCCTAGATCAAGGTACTATCCACCCAGTGCAGAACAAGTCAGTCTTGACCCAAAGAATTTGCAGTCTCTGATAAAAAGGAATGAAAACGAAACTTTATATTTTTCCTTCTCTGACCTTTAAGTGCAGACATTTGCATACACTTAGATGGGGGACATCCTTTGACATGGAACACACGTGTTAGAGTTCATCAGTTGGTACCACACCTGTACTAAACCACACCAGAAGTTGATCTCAGGACAAGGTAGTACTGCCATACAGGTGTTTCAGTACCATTGCTTGTTTGGCATTAGTTTGCATCTGTGGTTTTGGAAAGGGCTCTAAAGCAGAAGTTTAGAGGTAATTCTTCTCCAACAAAATCTTCATTCTGGTTTTGCAGAACCTTGTTGTTTGGAGTTGAGCTAGCTACAGCTTCTTTTTTTTCCAAAGTAAATGCTGCCTAGTACTAGATCTTGGACCACTTTTTGCCCCTCAAAAGATCACTATCTTCAAAAGATGTTTGACAGCTAGAGCTCTAGGTTTATGGTCTGAATGCAGGCATGAGGGAAGTAGATTATTCTCCCTAACACATCCAGACAATGCTTCTTGACAGATCCAGGGACAGGCAGTACAAAACTTGGATCCTTTCTGGGTAGGCAGGCTCTAATTTTTCCACCTGCCACTGCTGTCTTCAAAGGCACAGGGCTGCAAGGACCACTATGGCTCAAAACAGGCCTGGGTGTGGAGCATCAATAAACACTCAGAAGGATGAACAGTTCTGCTCTTCTATCAGGCTCCTTGAGGTGAGAGGTTCAGAGAGGTATCCTAATGCTCAGGTGCCAAAGCCTGCTCATTTCCCTTTCTGGCAGAAGGCTCTGTAGGCAGCGAGTGCTCAGGGGCTGGTGCTCCTGCACTGCTCCTGGACTCTGGCTGGTGGACTCGTCTCCATCTACCACATCCTTCTGACCAGCAATGTCTGATTTCTGGGCTGGGATCTAAGGTTATGGTCCCTAATGAGTCTTCCCCTATTACAACCTTGTAGCTTCTCAGTTTGCAGTGAACCCAGCATCAGGTTTACAGGCTCAAAGTGCTGGGAAGTTTTGGGGTTTTTAATATTCTGTTAACCCCAGCTGGTGGCTGTTTTGTTTTTTTCCTAAAATGGCCATTATGTCGGTGGAAATCATTCTGCTTCCCTCTTCTTTATTTGAATGTCCCATTAGAAAAGCTAGAAGGATCTGACTCAACAGGAAACATCAGCAAACTGCTGTTGATGACAGAAAAAAACCTAAAAAGATTCTGAATTGTCTTTGTCATGCAGTTTCACATCAAGCAAATCTGGAATTCCCACTACTGTGTCAAACATAATTTGATCCCACAGCTGTGCAATATATGGCCTTGTCTTTGAGCTAAATCAAGCACCTCTAGGTGAGGCTGAGAAGGAGCAGAATAAGTTAGAGAATTATAATTTGGAAAAGTGCCATACCACAAATGACGAAGTACTTTATTTCTCTGAAAACAAACTAGATTTGATCATCCAGAATGAAGTTCACTCAGTGCCCTGATTATGCTGCTTTGAAGTAAACAAAGTTATCTTGCATTTTGGGGAAGAAGCAGTAGAGTTTTCTGTTGTTGCTATTGCGGCTTCAGAGCTAAGTTCTCTGGGATATTCTCAGAGGCTGTCATAACACCTTGGTTTTCCAGACAAATGTAGCTGGGCCTTTAGTGCTGTGCAGCTTTGGTTTTGCTTGGTTGCACTGCACTGCAAAATTCAGAAACCATTTATTTTCAAGCTTTGTGTTGTTTTCAGTTTAGAGATCACATGTCCAGCAGTGTTTATTTGAAGGCCCTCAAGTAGTTACAGAGTTTTTTGTTCTTGTAAAGTTGCATTTTACCCTAAAAACTCTGTGTGACAAAGCCAATCTCCAACCTGTGAATTCCCTGTGGTCTGTTTTCCCTGAAGTTTTTCATGCCTTTCCCCATTAAATCCCAAATTAAAGCATAGTTTGATTTTAGTGCATGGAGACTGGAGCCTTAGTAGTATGTAAAGGCAGACCTACAGGGATAGGATGGCTTCCTTTCACAAAACAAGTATATTTACCTGTGTTCTGCCGTGATCTCCAGATCCATGTCCAGTGGAGCGAGCTGCAGAGCTGGGTAATGCACCCAAATGGTTCCAGAGCAAATAGGACACGGCCCTTGAGCCATCCCATTTCTGCTTCCCCCTCCTGTGGGGCTTGGAATGGCCTGGGTCTGCTCTCAACTGTGCTGCACAGGCAGGAGAGACCAGCAAGGGAGGGAAGTACTCTGACTTCTCCATCAGGCAACTTGTGCCTGGGGGTCTGCTCTGGAGCTTCACTGAGCTCTTCTGGACCAGCAGTTTGATTTTAACTTTTGATCTGCTCTTTGCCTTTGGGCAGGTTGCTTTGTTTAACTTGGGGATATTTGGGCCCCTCTCAAACTGATTTTGGGTACTCTAAATTATCTTCTAGGAGCTCCTGCCTCCATCTACTGACAATATTAGGAACATGAGGAACTTAATACCCTGCTGGTGGTGCTTTAAATGGAATTGAAATTAGATGGTGGGAGAAGGCAATGAAAACAACTTCCTCAGAGAGAAGGCTCTGCAAGCAGTGGGGCAATCCATCCCATTGCACCGGGGCTGTCTCTTGCTGTGTCTGTTCGTTTAATTGCCAGGCTCAGAGGGGCCTCTCAGGTCTGCTGCAAAGTCTTCAAACACTAACATGAGCTCTGCTCTTCCCTGAACCCCAGGGGTGCATACTGGCCATTCCTGTGACTGCCCTGCACCGGGGGGGACTTGTTGTTCCTCCTGTGCTCCAAGGTGTGTGGATTTTTGTCACTCCACTTTCAGATAGCACACAAAGTGTCCTGCCAGCCTGCCTGTGCTCCCTCTGAAATGAAAAGTTAAAACAGTGGACAGTTTTGACAGGTTAGAACCCCTCAGAGTGCTGAAATATAGACCTATGTTCTCTCTTTTCTTCTCTCCTTTAACATTGCTCCCATCATTTAAAAAGAAAAATTGCCCATATTCTTCTTCACTCCTTTTTGTCTTTGCATCAGACTTCATCCATACCAATGTTTGTTTTGTCCTCTCTGCTGGCTCACAGGTAATTTATTCCTTTGATTGCCATGCCTTGCTCTTCTGTAGGGAAGTTTTACACAGTATTTAATGGAGCTGTCTGAAAAGTATTTTAAAATATTGACATATTATTGAGAGATTGTTTTTTATCCGTTCCCCTTGCCATACCCAAAATCTTTAGATGGATTTTTCTCTCTTTTCTCCCTAGTTCTGTTTTTGTTTTTTATCCCTATTGAAAACAAAGTTTACTGTTCCATGAGCTCAGTATGTGCTAAGTACTGTGAGACAGCTGAAAGAGCTCAAAATATTTCCTGGTTTGGGTTTGGATATGCATTTATTTCACTTACCCAGGAATAGCGGAGGAGCTTGAGAAAATGATGTTCCATGTCTGCCTCTTCCTTCCCTCGCTTTATATGCCATTGCTTACACTGATGGCAATTTCTTTTAAGCCTTACTTGTTTATTTGGCATGTGTTATCTATGACTGGAGTGATGAGCAGAAATACAAGAGTTTTAATGAAGAGATCATGTGGGAGATTTCCATATCCCTCCCTCTGGTAGTTTCTTTCCTGGCTAGTTGCTGCTTTCATGGTTCTGCAGAACCTGTGAATTTGTTAGGGAGCAAGGAAGCAACAAACAAGGGAAAGGGCGGAACTTGTTATATTGCTTTTTTGCTTGGGTAGGAAAAGAAGCTGGATGCCCAGCAATGGCTGGGAAAGGACTGGGAAGAATGACGGGGAACAGCAGGATATGACTCCATATGAACTTGTAGTAGGTTGTTACAGATTGAGGTCAAGCATGTTTGGGCAAATTGAGGCTGGAAGAAAGGAGCTGAACTGAGATGTGTGTTGGGAGTAGGAAATGGGGCAATGGCTTTGTGCTTGCTTGTATGGACAAAGTAGAGTACTTCCTTGGAAATAGTAGTTCCTTTTAGCTACAAAAAACCTTGTGATGCTCTTTACGAGTTGAGGGGCAGGATGAGAAGGCAGTAGACTTTAGAGGAGATGAGTAATTGGTAACTGTATGATCACCAGCTCCTGCTGAATGAGTGCTCTTGGATGAGAACTCTTGGTGGAGTTCTGAACCTGTAACCCTCAGTATTGTTTTAACTTACTCGGTGGCAATAAATCTGATGTAATCTGTGCATGCATGTTTGTGGTTTCTCATCCAAAAAGCTCCAAAGAGCTTTTATGTAAACACCCTCTCAGTAGAGCTATAACAATTGAAGAGGTCGTCGAGGCATGTGGTTTGAAATGTGAGAAAGACATGAAATAAAGCCATCCTGGGAGAGGAAGGAGCAGCTAAAGGATCTACACTGGGTTGCATGCTGGCATGACAGACAGAGAGTGATGGTGATCTGAACTGCAAGGGCCCTCTTCCATCTTTAAAATATTGACATGATCTGTTTGTTCTCCGAAGACTTTAACATTAAGATAACTTCAAGTAATTTTCTGAAATACTCGTCATGGCTTGAGATGAAGCAATCTCTCCAAGAGAGTTCTCAGTATAAGCTAAATGGTAGCAAAACTGAGAAGCTGCATGATTATGTTAGGACAGATTTCAGTGACAGTAACACTGTTGTACTGGATTCATTGATGTCTCTGAAAGCTTTGATGAATTGTTCTCAGTATGGGACCCTGAGCTGACCAATTGTTGATGGGTAGCCATTCAGGTCAGAGCTCTGGCCAACAGCTTTAGGGAGAGCAAAAAAACCTCTCAGTGGTTCCAGAAAGACTTCAGAGCCCCTCTGCAGCTTATGAAATAGGGTTGTTCTGGAGTAATATTCAGCAGCCTTCACTTCTATGTATCTGGCTTGCTCTCTGTCATCTCCTTGTCAGAGCTAGGAATAGGTGGTGCAAAGATAAAGAATCCTCAGTTTTATGAGAATATTCCTAGCTATGGCAACAAACCTCAAGCCTTTCCTATTTCAGAAGAATAGTATTTTAAAATTTGTTTGTCTTCTAGACAGTTTTAGACCTCAGATAATTTCTCACAGTTTGTGTAGTTGTGTCTCTCGGTAGTTGTATTTTAAAATTTTAAAAAGTTTAAATTTTTAGCAGTAGTTAAGTATTCAGTGGTTTCACAATATATTTTCTTTCCTGAGATACAACTTTTGTGTAATATAAATGGAAGTGCTCTCAATTTGAGTGGAAAACCAGCCATCTGGTGCTCTCCTAGGACACAGAGCTCTGTTATTAACTGAAAGAGACCATCAGATCTTGGCTATCAGGCACAGAGGAGTGAGGAACCTCCCCAGCCAAGGTTTCAGAGCAAGCTTGGAATTTCAGCTGTGGGCACAAGATGGTGGAAGGACCGTAGGAACCTGTGCCTTCACAGGCCATGAATCTTGTGAGGACAGGTGTATTTATGATGTAAATATGTTCACCCTGCCAGGACTCAGTCTGGGTTTGAGAGCTGGGATTTGGGTAGTTTATCCCTAACCTGCCTCCTCAGCTTTAGGAGACTCAAGCCATTAACAAGCGTGGTAAGGAGGCCTTTATTTCCATGGTAGCTGGTGACTTAGTTCCTCTTTCAAGCTTTAACTGTGTCACTGGTGGACCTTTTCTATTTAATTTTTGACATTGCCGGGGATTCTGTGCAGTGAAGCCTTTTTCTCCTTCCTTCTCCCCCTTTTTATTTACGTTCCTGAGTGAGAGCATAGCCAAGCAGTGAGCTCAGTGCCGTGGAAGCATTTTATATTTTGAGCAGAGATAAAAATCTCATTCCTTCTATAAACAAAACAAATCAACAGATGATGCCCAGGAGAACCATTTCTCTATAGCCATTTTCCTCCAGCTGCTTTCTATTCCGTGCAGCTTGCAATGCACCATATGAAATACGTGTGTGCCTTTCTGTGTGTGCAAAGCACAGGTTTCCTCCAGACAGTGGCAGCTTCACCATAAAAAAATAAACAAAAACCACAAAAAAAACCACGCTTTTTTTTTTTTTCTTTTACAGTGCTGTAATAATAAGATTACTAATAAAGTTGAGATGCTTGGTTGTTTAATAGTGTGTAATTTAGCAATGCTAGAGGAGATGCTGGAGGAGCTCTGCTGTCACAGCCACTGTATCTTCCCTCTGAATGGCTTTGGACTATTGTCTGTGGGAGGATGAGGAACAGAAATAATCTGAGTCTGAGTGCCTCATAAACATGGCAGAGTTGAGAGTACAGCAAAACTGCTCAGAGTTTGTTGCTGTGTGTGTGTTGCAGGTGTCCCTGTGTCAGCTAGGAGATCTCTCCAGTGCTGCAGCAGCTTTGTGGCTGGGCACAAGCTTGTTGCAGGCATGGGACTAGTGGAAGGCAATAGGAATTGGCCCCTTCAGGCTGTTGTAAGCCCTTGGTTGACGGCACCTCTTACTTTCCTGCTTTAGTTTGGCCATGGTGAACAGCTCACCGGCTGAGGTGGATGGCCAAGGGTTGCAGGGGGGTGGGGGTTGAGACCCCGAGGCACCATGGAAGGACATCATGCATGGGACAGAGCAGAGGGTTGTCTGGATGAGGAGCTGGTAGATAAAGTATATAGCAAGATCTCAAGAAGCTTGGGAGTAGTTGCAGGTCAGCCCTTGGCAGAGGTGCAGCTGCAGGTATGTCTTATCTCAGCAGAATCTTTCTGCTCACCTCCCCCTCCTGAGACGTGCTTCTGTACAGGAGGAGGGTGACCAAGCCAGATGTTCCTAAGCTGGGGCCTGGGGGAGTAGTATCTATCCTTGCAGGGACAGAGAATGGTGATAAAAGTTTGAACATTGCTAGGTTAATGGACTGTCTGTTTGCCATCAATAGTAACCTCTGAGACGTGAAGGAACTTGGAACTAGTGGGGGGGCAGGAGGGCAATAAAATTTGGCAACATTGCTTTTGGTTGTCATGATAAAGCAGGGTTTAGAACTGAGGGAGAATATTGTGATTTCACATCCAAAAAGCTCCTGAGAGCTTTCATGTAAACACCTTGCAAGTATCCATGTATGTATACATTTACTTTTATATATGAATACATAGCAAGTGACTCAGAACAAACAGCTTCTAAATAAGCAGCCAAACGTAACTGATCTGGTCATTGGATAGATCATGTTCAGTGCCCAAAGCAACCTTCTTATCCCATCTCCAGCCAAATGACTCCTGGCAGCTAAGGAAATAACCTTGGGTAAAACCAATAGGATTTTTATAACAGAGACGTTAGCTATTGACCCTGAGTGTATTTTATGACGCTGCCTCGGTTTTGCCTTGTATATCTTCATTCTGGTGTTGATGTGTTGTTCTGCGTTTTTGAAGAACTGCAGTGTCTCCCCACCACTCCAGGATCTGTGACTGCAGCAGCCAGCTGTGGGTTCACACTCATCAGCACCGGATTGTTCTCCAAGGCAGAGATCATCCAGACAGGGCTGGGCACATGAGATCATTTTGATTTATTTAACTGGAGTGCAAGACAAGTAATTGATACTGTTTCTGCTGTGCTACTGAGAACAGAGAGAGCAGAGGCTGTACCTGATCCGGTTTGAAGTTCACTTTTCCATATTAACAAATTTCAATTAAAAGAACTTTTCTCTACCAGATCAATTCTTTGGGTGGTATGGCTGAAATGGTTTTGATCAGAGGCTTCTTGCCCTAAACCTGAGTTTGCTGAATCATTAAAACAGGGTCTCAAACTTGCATGAGAACTGAGTTCTGTTTACTTTGCTCAACTGCCCTGGTAAAGTTAGGGAGCAGCAAAAGAAGTTCAGTAGCAATTTCCCCGGATGACACGTACACATGAATCAATTTTTTTTTAAACTTGTATTTGTGAAAGTGTTTCCCAAGGTGATTTGCTTATGTCTGAGCATTTAGGCTTGCAGCATCTATGGAGTTTGAACTCAGATCTTTAAGGAAATGAAAGCTGTGTTGTAACATAGCTGACTTCTTTTTTTTTTTTTTCTTTCCCAAAGAAGTAAAATATTTTAAGTGCTTAGTTCTTTTAAAAATCTGGATTTAAAGGGGGTGGTTAACAGTGGGAAATTTTGTTGCAGTTGTTGGCGGCAGTGGCTGGTTGCTTTTCTGGGTGACACTACTTTGGGTCAACTTATAGAGCTAGCTGTAAGATGTAAAACCATTTTGGTGAGGTTTACATGGACAGCTTGTCTCATTAATTATCCAAGAAATTCTGAACTCTTAAGTAACAGCTCTAAGCTGATTTACTAGTGCAAGCCCTTTAAATTCATAGGCTGAATTTGGCTTGCGTTGCTTAGACCAGTGATACAACAGTATTGTGGGGTTTTTTCTTTCTTACCTGAGAACATAATTCTCCCACCTTTCAACCTTCACACTGACATTTTTCTCACTGAAAAATGTTGTTAACAATAATATTGATACTGTAAAAGAGCAACCCACACAGAAACCCAAGCTGCACCATAAATCCTTCTCTGAAGTTGCTCACACTGGTTATGTAAATAAAAGAAAATTGATGCTGTTTGCAGAATGTGATGATATAGGGGAAATTTCTCTTACGTGATAGAAATTGTGTGCGTCTGTGTGTGCCCCTGTACCTGTCCCCCCACCCAGCTCTTTGTTGTTTTGGTTAGCTCTGTAGCTGATACAGACACCAGAGAACCACCCCCCAAGGCAGAAAATGTCCTTTCTCAAGGTTTCACAGAGGATCATTACAGTGACTGTTTTGTCTTTTCCTTGCTTGGGAAAGACCTTTTGACTGAAAAATATATTGCTCAGTGCAGGAGGAATTACTGTATGTAACCAAACACTAATGACTTTCCCTTGAATGTGGTGGGTTTTGGTTCCAATTCCAAATAGTGAATTGTATCTCTGCAAACTACAGGATGTTGGCAGTGGCTGGTTGCTTGATCCCCAAGGATGCAGCTGATCCATCTAGGGGGGTTTTATTTGTAAATTGCATTGCATTTGTAAATAGCTGGTGGCCAAAATCATTATCATTGTGTTAATTTAAAGATCAGTCAGCATTTTCAAGGGCTGGGCAGTTTCAAGAGCTTTCTCTGAGCAAGTTGGAGGCTTTGTCTTGTAGGCTGTGAGCAAATTGTTACAAAACACAAGAGAGCTGGTAGGAGTTTGTGGAATCATAATTAATTGACAATGGTTTTTCAAAAATGACATTTTTCAATTTAAAATAAGCTGTTAAAACAATTTAGAACCATGTTGTGATAGTCCCTTGACACATGTGGGGAGCTTTGGGTTAAACATATAAATAATGCTGAAAAGACTATATTTAGTTCCAGACTGATCCAAGGACAACTGAAAAATTGAAGGTCAAATAACAAAACGAAGAAAAGAAAATTATAGCCCTCCTTGTTCTGTTCTGCAGCATGCTGCTTGGCAGCCGTGAAGGTTCAATACTTGGGAATTTGTCACATACAACTATTTATGATTTGTACTTTAAGCAAAGCAAGTAAGCATGAAGTGTATGTACTTATTGACAGCAGCACATCACTGAGTCCTGTCACACTGAATCTGGAGAGCAGCTCTGGAATATTGCAGAATTTTGGGGGGCTGGATATCAAAAGATCTGTGAAAGCTTATCAATCAATCAATCAATCAATCACAGTTTTCCCCATGCGCTGTCTTGACCCTTAGGCTCTAGCAGTTTCTGCTTGGAACCCAGCTGAAGTGTAATCAGGTGCTAAATAGTGGGCCAAGACCATTGCTTGTTTTACTATTTTTATTTGTACAAGCTATTAAAACTATGGAACAGGAAGAAGTTCCATTCACTACCAGCTTGGGAGAACTTTCAGTCTGTGCTTGAGCAGGAGTTTGTTTAAACAGCCCAAGCAGAGAGCTCAGTGCTTCCAACTGCAGAAACAAGGCAAGGAGCTTCAACCCATCTAAGTTATCCCTCTGATGGTGGTAATGGTTCTTTTCCTCTCTTGTGGAAACACCTCAAGCATTGCTGATCTGGTCAGGATCTGAGGTAGGTGCCAGGCTGTATTCCCTTCACGTAGGGATAGTACCTTACCTGAGGGCTGCAGGTAGCACAGGCACTGTTGGAGCCATAGGACCACGCATCAGCAGGGCATGACTATTTATTCAGCTGAGGATCTGCACAAGGACAGCCAAACTTTGAATGCTCAGCCTGCTGATACATTGATGGAGATTGTCAGTGATGGGATTTCTGCAATCATGTTTATGCGATGTTTCACTTGACCTAATCTTGCCAAGCCTGATCATGCCTGCCTGTCCTCTTGCACAGCTCCCAGCATGCCCAGAGCACTTCCTACTGGCCAACCAGGCCACAGTCCTGGGGCCAGATCCCTTCCCTGGAGTATCTGCTGGCCACTTTGCTTCAGAGGGTTGACATGTTCTGACTGTCCTGTTTTTATTAGGAGATTTTGGCAGTACATGGTATAATTAATTATTTTCAGAGGCTTTATTTCATTTAAACTAGTCTCCCACTAACTTTCCTGTCCTTGAACTGCTTATGAAACCTTATTCAGTTGAAACTACAGGGTATTATCTCACTGAGTAGTGCAGTTTTCAAATTGACTAATATACTTTAAATTAAATGTGTGCATTGCATGGACAATGTCTATTCAGACAAAATTTTGGCTACCAGTTGTGTGAAAATCCAATGCATTTTTAGCAGTGTTCAAAAATGACTGGGAATACATGTGGTCCAACTTGGCTAGCAACTTGTCCCAAGATGGGTGCATTCAACTCTGAAACTGCAACATTCAGAGAAACAGACTTCTTTTTCTGAGATGGAAACCACGTCTTGCATAATTTGTGTTTTTGCAATTTCACTTCAAATCTAGGCTTTGCCTGTCAGAGATAATGGGAAACAATTATTTCTTTCAATTACTAGCTGGCTGTTGTTTACATTTCCTGTGAACATCTCTCTCTCTCTCCCTCTCCCTCCTCATTCCCTCCCTCTCTCCCTTAAAAATATTTTTGTGCATGCTGTATCTAAAAAAAAAATCAAAGTGGAAGCCCAGTAATTAGGGTCATTCCTTTAGCAATGAGTTAATCTCTTTGCAGAAGCAAAAAACAAAGTGGGATTGTCCTCAGCTGAAGTCCCAGATGATACATAATTTTTGGTCTGGTTGTTTCTTCAGCTCCTGAATTTATTATGTGTTTAATCTTGACTGTTTTCTATGCTGTGTTTCAGAATAAGATGTAAACTCAGTTATGGCTTAGAAGATTGGTTGAAGTCTTATCCTGGTGAGGGCCTGTATAAACTGAAACTTGAAATTTGGCCTAAGAAAGTTGTATAACACACTGATTCTTGCAAATGTGTCTCTTAATAGAAACGTTTCTAACAAGTGTTCACCCATTCTTTTTTTTTCTTTGAATATTAGAAAGAGCAGTTACATTAACAGTGTATCTTTTCATTAGGTCATTTGTCCTGCTCTTCGTTTATATCTTCATTTCATTTACCTCTGACTTTTACACATTATTTACAAACTAATTCTTAGTTCATAAGCTTGGATATGAAAACATACGATTTTTTTTTTTTTAACCACCAAGATATTCATGGCTTGTGTGAGGAATTTCTGGATTGAACACGGAGTTCAGCAGTGGCACAGGTGAATATGGGTACAGCTTTGGCTTTGCTTTAGTATATGAAGTTTGACACTTGGATATGTATGCACAAGAAGAGGGTGATAAATTACTGAAACTGTCATTTTCCTTACTGTTGACTACCAAAAAGGAAATTAAAAGGGAGCTCCCAGCCCTCACTATTTATAGAATGTCACCACAGCATATTTTGGAGTTGTTTTTGAAGGGTCATTAACCTCACCATCTAAAAGCAAGCAAGCAACCAGCATTATTCTAGCTGTCAAATACAAGTTAAATGGATTCTTTTAAATTAGTTTTTCTCTATGAAGAACATTTTGTTGTTTATGCTTAGTCTGTAAGGGTGCTCAAATGCCCCAGGTAAAGTCAGAGCCAGCCACACCAGGAGAAATAATCTTTACACAACATGGTATCTAGCTATGCATGCCTTTGTGATGAGAGGAATACACCTTTCCAACATGATCAAGTAAGAAATACCTTAGCAGCATAGAAAGCTTGATTATGATCTTTATTACCTTGCTGTAAAGCAAGAGCAGCACCGGTGAACTCCATGGAGTTGCTCTAAATTGAAGTGTGAACTCTGAAATACAGAGCAGAATAAATTCACTTTATGCACTTTAACTTGGAGAAGGCAAGTCAGTGTGGCAGTCCCAGCAGGATTACCAGCACTCAATCCGTTTCAGGGCTTGTATATCCCAGCGTTGCCGGTAGGCTTGGGAAGCCTAATTTGCAGTAGAAATGTCACTGCTCTTCCACAGAATGCTCTGGTAGCAGCCAAACCTCCTAAATAATCATCATCCCTACTGTTCAGTGTGTGAATGCTGGGAACAGAAGTGTTGGGGGAATCTTTCACAGTTCTGGCAGGAAATGTGTCTCTTGGAGAACAGGAGACTTTCCACTGGCGCAAGTCCTTGCTTTTCAAGACCTGTCTCTTTGCTGAGACAGCCATCTGGCCATCTCGGAGGGATGGCAGTTTGCGGTGCAGTGCTGCTGGGGGTGGGTGTTATCTTTCCAGGTGGCAAGGAAAGCCTCTGATGCTTGCATGCCATTGCCATCGGCAGGATGCACAACTGCAGGGTTTTGAATGCTTAAATTCATTATTCAAACTCCAAAATATTGTGCAATCTTTTTGCCGATTTTTTTTCTTTTTTTTTTTTTCTTTTTTTTTTTTGGCAAGGAGTAGGGGGGAACCCTAACCCTGGTGACTCCTACTTTTGCTATTCAAACCATAAGCATGTCTTTACTTGCTCATAGGTTTCAGGACTTTGAGATTACTTTTGGTTCTACCAAGCAACGACAAGCCTAGAAATAAGCTCTGGTTGGGGCTCATTATCCGTGCCCAAACCTCACTTCCTTATGCAATCATGCAGTTTTAATATTGATGCTTTCAGAAAAATCCAAATAATGAAGGATTCATGATAAAGCTGTGAGATTTTGTTGCCAGGTTTATTCTTGTGGAGCAGAACTAATAAAACTTTAGGGAAGAAGCCTTAGCCAAGTTTTTAAAAGTAGGTTATTTTTATTGTGAAAAACAAAATTAAAAACAGAGAAAGAAACCCAAAGCTCGGAGATTGAAACTCAAGGTCATTTAATTCACGTGGTCAATGTAGGCTTTTTGGTGAGCTGGAACCAGGCAAACACGTGTCAGGTGCATAGAAAACCAAGTAGTATCAGTATGCTGGCTATGAACTGGTCTTGGCTTCCTCCTCCTTGCTTGCATGATATTACAATGAAAGCTGGCGAAAGGAAATACGATTCCACGTGATTAGATGTTGACAGCCAAAGAGCCTGAGTTTCTGTTTACAGAGGGGAGAATGAGAAAAAAAAAAGAGGAGTAAAGCTTCCTATGTGTCTTTACACAGTCCTGGAAAACATGGGGTAAAAAACATAGGAGATGCTGTAATACCAATCTAATTAAAAGAAAAAAATCTCCAAATGTTCTAAAGAAAAAAATACTCTGCTTCAAATTGCAAAGGAAAATCCTTACTCCCTCTGGGTGTGTGTTTTATTCCAGAGCAATTGAAAAATGTATGCTAACAGGAAAAAGGGGACAAGTACTCCCCTTTCCTGGACACTTGATATAATTATTTAGCCAAATCTGAGAGAATCTCTGCATATTCTAAAACTTCAGTCATTTCTGAAATATTGATCTGGGAAGGTCACTAAATTCCAGAGCTGGTGAGATCAGGGTAATGAGATCAGGTGACAGGCCCAGCGGTACCCACTGATTTAGTTGTTTAGACACTGTAACCAAACCATGACCTTCTTGATCCACAGCCTCTTTGATCTAACTGTGTGAAAACACAGCTGCTTAGTGGATATCACACGTCAGTGTGCATGTAGGCATTAGGGGAACTTCTCGTAACATTTATGTTAATTATTCTGGTCTCAGTTTATAAAAATGAGTATCAGCCACTGGCTGGGCACTGGAATGGGCTTCCCAGGAAAGTGGTCGCAGCGCCAAACCTGACAGAGTTCAAGAAGCATTTGGATAATACTCTCGGGCACATGGTATGGCTCTTGGGGATGGTGCTGTGCAGGGCCGGGAGTTGGACTCCGTGATCCTTGTGGGTCCCTTCCAACTCAGCATATCCTGTGACTAACAGTGGGTCAAAGTCTCTTCTAATAGATGGGCGACTTCAGGTCACTGTGACTCATGTGGCGTGCACTGGCAGAG
Source organism: Machaerirhynchus nigripectus (assembly GCA_013397975.1). NCBI lineage: Eukaryota > Metazoa > Chordata > Aves > Passeriformes > Dicruridae > Machaerirhynchus > Machaerirhynchus nigripectus. The sequence continues at coordinate 1,726,383 of VZRQ01009507.1, read as the reverse complement.
GACCCTCTGGCTCTCAGGCTTTGCATGAAGAGACTGACGGATGCCCCATTCCCATGCTCAGTGCCAATTCCTCGATGCCTGCTTTCCCCTGCACCTCTCTGTGCAATGCAGCCCATGTTACTGGTGTTGAGCGAACAGGGCAAAGCCTCCAGTGTGGGACTTGGATTGCACTCCTGTGTAAAACTGTCTGTGGTCTGGGTCTGTTCAGGGATGAACCTGTGTTTCGATATTTTTTTTGTCAATCTTTGTATTTCCCTCAATTTTGGGTAGCTGTTTGGTTTTCAACATCTCTATAACACAGTGGTTCCCTCTGGAGATACTCTGCCATCAAGTCTCCACTGCCGGTGCCAGATTCCACATGGCATTTCCTTCCCTGACAGAAAAATAAGTATGGAGCAGAAATTAAGCCTGCTAAAGCTGTACCATGCTCCCATGGAAATATATGCCCAGATCCATATGAGATCATACACTGGAGCCCAGCTGCTTCCTGCCCCAAGTTTAAATACCGTGAGCACAATAGTAAAGTTCCGTGATGTATGGATGTGACCTGGAATCACTTAGAGCAGAGGAGCGGGATGGAGAATTTATGTCTAGCCCAGGGCAGAGCACGTGGGCTCCTGGCTGTTGTGTACTGTTGCCTTTTCACTTCCACACAAGCTTATCAAAATGTTTTTGCAGGCTTGTTCCAACTTTCCTGCGTAGCTTTTAACTCTTCATTTGGGGACCTTTGTGAACTAAGCAGTAGCAGGCAGTGCGCTCAGAGAGGGTGAGTAGTGAGAGCTCAGTCAGAGCCAGGCAAGAAACCCAGGCTGCTGCAGAGCTTGGCAGGAGCTGGGAGCCCACAGCACTGTCTGTGCAGGCATGCTGGCTTGTCTCCTTTCCCCACAGGCACAAAAGTAGATGCATTTAAAAATAAAGAGGAAGACAGTGTGGAGAGACAGTGCTGTGTCCCTCTGAATATGATCTGAAAGTACATACTAGGGAAGTTTAAAGCTGACTGGACATGTGGACTAGCATTAGAAATATAAAGTGCATCCAGAGAGGCACCAGACTCCCTACAAAGTCAGGCAAAAATGATCCCATGATGCATTCTCTGCCCATAAACAAACATGTCCATGGAGACTGTCTATAGGGTAAGCAGACCTGGCCCCATGTACTGAGTGCTAAACTAAAGATGAAAAGATGGCCTAATAATCTTGAATACATCGAAGTGCAGTTTAGTTCATACTCTTTCATGTGTACAGTAAGCAACAAGCTACGGGTCCTTAAGGTATGTTTTGTGTTTAGTAGAGAGATGGTTGTGTTTTTTGAGGAAGACAGACACTACCTCAAGCTTTCATCCAAACTGAAGTAAAGAACTGAGGCACCTCCTTTTTATGATATTTCTGTTTGTTTTTGAAAAACACTCTCACCCGCTTTGTGTGTAACATTTGCACAGTGCAGGCATAAAAAGTGATCAGAAGAATGGTCTCTGCAGGCACTGGCAGGTTTTTACAGTGTGCACAAAGGTCTGGAAGAAGCACTTTTGGGAGCGTTTTCCCCTGGCCATAAAATGCCGCTTATCTGCAGAAAAATGAATTACTTTAAGGTGGGAGCTTTTTATTTTTTTCATGAGTGTGTAGATGTTTTATCATAAAATTAAGCAATTGAAATGCTCTGGGTTTTTCTTTTCTTGTGTTTGTTTCTTGCTGTGGTTACCTATCAAGCACCAAACCAAAATGCTAAATATAGTACAACACCAAAGCAAAACTGCCAAACATACTCCAAATTCATAGCAAGGCAACAAGTATAATTATATTTTATTTTATTGTGGATATCTGAAGAATCAGCTGAGCATTTGTAAAGTACCTGTCTGAGCTCTTATCAGGCTGACTTCTAATGTGGACATATCAGAATTTGTATTATGAAGGAGTGTGGAAGGAATTATTTCTGCTGCTTAGCATTATCTGTATGAAATACTCACCTAGGACAGAAGACCTAGTTGAACATTTCAAAGAAAAATAGCTTTCAAAGCATGCACTTTCTCTCTTCTAGGTTAAAAGAATTATGTAGAGGCTTAAGTAGTTAGCTGTATTCTGCCCTTTCATATAATGCAATAGGGAATGATAATTTACTTTTGTGTTTAATATCGTGCAGCTGTGGGCTGGCTGTAAAGTCTGGAAACATGCTTACACCCATACGAGAGGCGTGCTCCACTTCCACTGTCTGTTAGAGGGACGGAAGAAGTATTGCTAGAAAACTCCACAGAGTGCTATAAAACTGTTTCAGGAGTGTGTTGCTGCAGGGATCAAATAACTAAACCTGCAGAAAGCTGCTCTCTGTTCTTCTGGTAGGATGCATGTAGATAATGGTGTACTTTCCAAAGAAAAATTTTAAAAGGCCAAATTTGACTGGGACCGTAAAGTCACCTTGAAAAGTAACGAGCAGTTTGTGTTTACTTGCTTTATTATTTGTATGCAAATTGGATACACGCGCATACAGCAGGAAAGGTGTGGCCGTAGCATTTTCACACGTGACTCTTGAGGTGTTAAATCAGCCAGCACCTTAAATGGCTGCAGCGCAGGAAATTGGAGCTGGGTCCTGGAGCAGTGCGGGGCGAGGCTGAGCTGCCTAGGTGACTTCTCCCTGGAGTCAGAGGGAGCTTTCATGGAGCTCTCTGTAACACATGGTATCATGGCACAGTATGAGTCAAGGAAATGGATTTCAAAGATGGTGTAGTCAAGGGAAAATTGGGAGAATCGAGGAAGGAAGTCAGTCAGTCGATACTGAGGTGTCTGAGCAAGTCACTGAGAAAATGGTGTTTCAGTAGAGGGTGTTGGGTAGCTGTGGGGAATGCTGGTAGTATTTTCTGCTTTACTAAAGATGGAAACACTTTGTTAAATTTAAACTCCTCTAACTTTCAGCTCTCTGGTTCTTATAGCAACCCTGTGAAGTGCGTATGTGATATTGAAATGGATTAGATGGGTTGTGATGGAGTCTGTGGGATTAGAGTTCACTTTCCCACAGTGATCCTCTCGCTCTGGGCTGCATTTTTGCAGCCTGCACAGCTGTACTTGGCTATGGGCATGCTTCTGCTCAAACTCTCCCTGGAGTTCAAAACTCCACAGTCTTGCTGGCGTAACACTGCCAGCCGTGGGCATGTGTCAGCCCAGCAGGCTGTTGGTGTACCTCCTCTTTTCTTGGGATTCTGGTGTTAGGCAAAAAGTAAACACACAGTGGGAGCCAGGCAGGAGAGAGAGGGATGCTCAGGAGGGAGACAGTGATGCCATGAGAGGTCACATTTCTGTGGGCTTTTCTGTGCACTTTGCTCTTCCCCAGTTTACAAGCTGTGCTGGAGAAAAGGGCTGATGTACTGAGATGTCAGACTGTACCAGAGCAGAGCTGTGTTCTTACATAGCTCAATATAAAGCTGTATCTGGGAAGAAAGCCTGAATTATTCACTCACTTGCATAACTGCGTGTAAGAGTGTTTATAATCAAGGACTTGGGCTCTGTCCATATTTATGAATGACCAGGGCTGAGTCTGGGCGTAACTCCAGCTCTGATACTGTGTGTGAGTTGCACAACTGTTGTGAATACATGACATTGCTCCATGCGAGGCCATGGGACGGACGGGACATCTGGCAGAGTTTGTGCTCCCTGCTTTGAACAGCTCGTGCGCAGTGGGGACTGCTACTGTGCAAGCACGCAAGCCCAGCACACTTAGAAGTCCTTGCACTGATTTAGCCACTGTCTTTGGCCAAAGCAGAGATCCTTCTCCTTCAGACAATTTAACTAGTTACAAGCCACCCCTTGAATTTATCAGGAGCCTATCTCCAGCAAAAATAATAATCCCCACACTCAAGCTATTAACTCCCTTGAGTACTAATTGTTCACTCTTTTTGCCTTTTATTAATGGCATATGGATATAGGGTCTTTACTGTAGTTGATGAAATGTTGGGCAAAATGTTGCAATTAGTTCCACAGCTGCTTTGGTCATTGATGTGAAACACTTGTACTTCTCTAGAGGCCACTTTAAATGGGAATCTGATCCAGACTATTATTACCAAGCTCTTTTCCTTTCACCTTCTGGTGAAGGAGTGGAAGCCTTGATGTTACCTTGGGGAGAAAATTAGCAAAACTGCTGTGTTTGTTTCACTCACACCTCAAGACACTGCTCCTTAATGTGCTCTTCCCACAACCCAACTGGACTCCACCTCACAGGGGATCATTCATTCCCTAGTTACCACTTTGCAATGATCTAGTCACAGGCAGGGTGTTCTATTTTCCTCCTCTTCACGGTCCCCTGTGTCAGGTGGCTGGGTGAGAGCCCCTGCTGACAGGACTAGTCCCAGAGTGGGTCTCCAGTCCCTCCTGGAAGTAATGAGGATCCTGCCCCTGTGTCTGATTGTGCAAGGCACGAAGCAGCGAGACCTTCCTGCTGCGCAGATCCTGTGGTCTAGAGCAGAGGACTGCTGGTGCTGTTGTACTCACTATCAGCCAGTAGCTGTTGGCCAGTGTTCTGGATGAAGGCTCTGCCTGCTGTACTGACATCCATCCAATTTGGGTAAATGCTGGATTAAGCAAGAGAGGCAGTGGGAAAATGTCATGCTGATCTCCCAGCAGCAGCGTGTGATGTACGACTTCCTTGCCTCGTCCTAAATGAATTAACACTGCTGTAGAAAATGGAAAAAAACAAGCCTCTCTATTCTTTCTCCCTGTACATAATAAGAGAGGGAATTTGCCTTCCTGACCACATGTTGGCAGGTCAGTAGATCCCTTCTGAAATTACACAGAATTAAGGATGTAAAATAATGTTCCTGTTGTTGCATCACAAACTCTAATTTCACTTCCCTACCCAAAGTAATCTTTTCTCTTAGGAAATGCAATTTCAAGTTAGTGAGAAGCTATCCTATTTTTTTCTAGCAACTATGTGTTACTTTGGACAACATGAGGAGTTTGTTTTTAGGAGGAAGCATCATTCCCAATTCTAACATGTCACAGGTCACTTGGTCATAAAAATATTCTGTTGTTTCTCTTCTGGAGATACAGCAGAGTTCCCTCTGAATGTGCATGTATGAAACACCCAGCAATAAAGCTCTGAAGGAGTTCACCTTCTAAAGTAGTTCTTATTCAACTCCTTTTCAAGTATATTTTTGTCCAAAGCCAGGATACAGCTCTGCTTGAGGAGTTAAATTCCTCATAGTTCTCCAGTCACTGGGCCAGGGTAGCATGGCATCGTCTGAATCTGGCAGCAAGAACACAGTCCAACCCTAAATGGTTAACTTCTTTGGGATAGTCTGTCACCAATTACCAGGAATGGCACTTCTCTTTGAAGACTAACTCTCCTTGGGAGGAAGATGGCGGCTGCTGTTTTTAGAAAGCAAATAAAAGCAATTACCTTTACCGAAGGAAGGGAGCAGCTCTAATAGGATTTTTTTTATCAGACTATTTTTTTAGACTATTTGGGCATTTCAGTGATTATTACTACACAGCTCTTTTTCCTTAGGGGATGCTAGACTGTTCCAAAAGCATTTGTTAGTTTACTTAGGCATTAAGGGGGTCCTTATGAATTTCGATTATCCTAAAGTACTTCAAAGTGTCCCTAGAGGCTCAAGCTGCTTTGAACTTAACCTTTTCTGCCCAGTCTTGTCATATGTGTGAGCCCAAAGATTGTAAGCAAGAGGTCAGTGATTCTCAGTCTTTTTAATACTTTGACCCATGCTATAACAGGAAAAAGTAAACAAACCAGATTCATTCTGATCTATCCAGGAAGAAAGAGAGGGGATGGGTCTAGTGGGCCTTTTGTAACCCTCTTCTGAACCTGCTAGCTCTCCTGACCCGTTAAATAGAACAAGCAGGAAAAAAACCAACAAACCCCAACTTTTAATACTCATTGCCTTGCTTCTAACTGCTTTCCTTTAAAATGTCTTTGGTCCTCAGGGCACCTTGAGATCTTAATGGTTTCTTTATATAAAATTTGAATAACGAAGCATGTGAGACACTTGCGATCGGAAAAATATGAACTTTAATAAAGCTGGTCACACTGCTTGTGAGCAGTGTATATCACACAAAAATGTGTGGCGAGATCCTCCGCTGGGACTGTTCAAAATAACTGCAGTGACTCCAGCAGTGCTCTCCTGATTTACGTGAGGTGGGAATCTGGCTCACGTCCCGTATTATCTTGCAATGTGACTGTGCAGCTGTAACACAATCTTATTCAGCTCTTTGGGTTCGGGGGCAAAAGACGTGCCCGTGGTTATTTTTGGAAAAACACGTCATCAGACGGGTTCATGTGATTCTTTCTCTCATATATTTATTTTTTATTGCTGTTGACCTACTGTTGTGGTTTGAGCCCAGCTGGCACCTAAGCCCCAAGCAGCCACTTGCTCTGTCTCCCACTGGTGGGATGGGGGAAAGAATCAGAAGAGTAAAAGTGAGAAAACTTGTGAGTTGAGATAAAGAAAGTTTAACAGGTAAAACAAAAGCCATGCACACAAGCAAAGCAAAACAGGGAATTAATTCACCATTTCCCACGGGTAGGCAGGTATTCAGCCATCCCCAGGACAGCAGGGCCCCAGCACACATAACAGTGACTGAGGAAGAGAAACACCATCACTCCCAGCATCTTCCCCTTCCTCCTTCCTCCTCCAGCTCTATACATTGAGCATGGTGCCACATGGCATGGAATGTCCCTTGGGTCAGCTGGGGTCAGCTGTCCTGGCTGTGTCCCCTCCCAACTTGTGCACCTCCAATCTCCTTGATGGTGGGGTGGTGTGAGAGGCAGAAAAGGCCTTGACTCTGTGCAAGCACTACTCAGCAATTACCAAAACATCCCGGTATTATTAACAGTGTTTTCAGTACAAATCCGAAACACAGCCCCATACCAGCTACTGTGAAGAAAATAAACTCTATCCCAGTCAAAGCCAGCACACCTACATGAATTATTTTGGCGTTTGGAGACTTTAAAAATAATAATTCAGTATTTTTTCTTCTCTTAATGGACCTGGATAATTTGTCTTTTCCTCTTTCTATTGCTTCATGGTGTTGGTAGCTATACAGGTAAGGCATTATTTTGCACATGATGCAACACGGCTCTTGCTTTTCTTGAAAGGTGTGTGACCGCACCTCTTTTCACTTTCTAGGTGTCTCTACACAGTCTGCATTCTCCTTCACTGTTTAAAATAGAAATTGTACTGCTTGAGGGTTTTGTGGGTCACGTACTTCTCATTTTCCCATCTGAAATCTGAGCCCTCAGACCTTACAATCATCTTGGCTACAGATAATTCTGACAGTTCTTTTTCCTCATTTTGATCCTTTGCTTCAGTCCCTGGGCTACAAATAGAGCACGAGGGCTATTGGTGTCCTTGGTATCAGGGTCTGCTACTCATCCAGAAGCCTCTTGAACATATGCATCCTGTTTGTATGCCAATGTGTCCTCTGATAGTGTTAGGCAGGAGGAAATTTGGAGAGTCAGTTATTTTTATAAGCACAAAGCGCTGCCTATTTCCGTGTAAGGCACAAGCAGCTCTTTAAGAACGTTAGGAAGCCTGAAGCAACAAGGTACAACTGGGCGTTATCACCAGCATTCTTCTTTAAACTATTTTTATTTGCACGCGCTTTATCTGCAGCATTTCTCCAGTCTGAGAAGATCAAGCAGACGCCACATGTACAGTGCAGCCCAGACAGCCAGATGACACAGTACTGTTTTGATTTGAAAGTCAGACTTCTGCTAAGCATCAAGGGGCAAACCTTTATCTCTGCACGTAGTGCTGAGGGGTGTGGGGAAGAATTTATTCCCTCTGTCAGTGGAGCTGATCTAGATTTTCCATTGCAGTCTTTAACTGCGAGTCTACTTGCTGCAAGGGTCTTTTCTCCAAAGCAGCTCTAAGACCCCTGCCACAAAATGGTAGATCCACCAGCCCTGTACAGGTACCTCTCCCTCATCTGTTTCTTCTCTGAAATTCCATTGCTGGGAAGCAAGTGCAGAAGCCTCTCCTTGGTGCTCACATAAAAAGGCAAATGAAAAGGCTCTGCTTTCTTTTGCTATACCACACCTCAATGAAGTGCAATCGCGACCTTGGTCCTGCTGGAATGAAGATTGCCAGTGCCCCAAGTTACTGGCTTGCTCCCAAGAAATATGTAAATCATAAAGGTGATTCTTGAAATGAAGAGCTTTGAAATAAGACATTGTCAGTAGATTGTAATGTATTTAGTCATTTGGACTGACATAGGTTCTATGTTGTAGCTTGCTGTTAAGGGAAAAGTCTTGTCCCTTACAAAAATCCTTAAAATAAAATTTCTTTTAAAAGCATGATGTCATCTCGTTCTGTGGAAAATTCGGTTCATTTGTCTTCTGTGCTGCAAGGTGTGCATAAATCAGACTGTGTTATGATAAAGGTGCTCACTGAAACAAATTCCTAATAAAAGAATAAACATGGAAGCAATCCATCTGTACCTCCACATTCCTCAGTGAAGCCTTGCTAGAATCACAGCCTGGAAGGGAACTGGTGGGGTTTATGGGGGATACCACTTGCTAGTAAGCACTGAGAAATGAGGAGATATGCTCAAGTTGATTCTACTTCCCAAAAAGTAAATCAGATTCCCAGTATACTTTTACTTTGCCAGCCAAGCTAATCCAGCCCCCACAGGTCTTTGCTTTCAAAAGCTGGGGCACTATGCAATGCGGAAAGCTCCTTTCATTAGCTCAGGTGTGTGTCGCCTGGTCTTGTTGGTTGCAGTATAGTCCTGAATTTAGCTGTCGAAGCTGGCAACCCTGTGTATTTGTAAATACCTTTGTTAACCTCCTTCCCTGCTTCCTCTTTCTCTGCTTCCAAGAAAATCCTGCTGTCAATAAAACCCCACCTCATAGCATGTCCAAATACAAGCATGCCATTCTATCTAGGTTAAATTTTGCATAGGCTTTGCCTGGGTTTGTGTCTGGATTGTGGTCTGTCTTACCCAACCAGATTATATTTAAATAACACTTGATAAATGGATACTTAGGGCAAATGTCAAGAGCTTACAAGGTATTCCTTGTAAGCCATGGAGGAAGCAGAGGAGAGGCGTGACCAGTTTCATCCACATTTTCAAGTTATTGATCCTAAAAATTAAATTGAATACTGAAAAGTTCTTAGATTTGAGAGTGTGGTGATTGAGAAAGAAGAGAGAAGTGGTTGTCCTGTAGGGAAGAGGAGTTACTCTAAAGGAGCTTTAGCATAGAATTGTACTTCTTATACTGGTTTCTGCAGTGCCTTTTGCTTTAAGACTTCTAAAGCTCAATGGACAAACCAGGAATTCGTGCAAGAGTGCGGTTTTTTCCATCTATGGGTGGGACAGCTTGTAGACAGAGAAATGATTTGCCACTGGTGCACAAGTCCACATCAGAGCTAAGAGTGGACCCAAAATTCAGGCTTTCTGGGCAGTGTGCTAGCTCTTAAGCATTATGTTGGGCTTGTGTGAAGAATGAGTAGCATGAAACTCTCTCCTCCCCAGTGTAGCTGCAGTGCTTCCTGCATGTTGGCAACAAAGTGAATCCTCTATAATAAACTCCAGGAACCTTACTTCAATTGTTCTGCAGATAGTGATTACAGAATGAGGGGAAATTTGTGGTAGCAATGAATGCCCTGTCACTGTCTGAAAACTCCCTTGGCTTGAATGTGTCTTTCTTGCCCTGTATCATAAGGACTCAGGCAAGTTCCTAGTGAGTTTGATGCATGTTTGGTCTCCATGCAAGTGATGTGAACTGCAAGGAAGAATACACAGTAGTCATGCCCATCCTGGGCTGTTTTTGAAAAGGCATTGCCAGCATTAAATGGCTGCTGTTAGAGAAAACAGGTTTTTCTGATGTTTCACTGCCTGCTCATCTGCTGCTGCTCTGTGTAGCTTGTTTTCCCACGAGGACCCCCGTGCTGAATGATGAACACAGGTATTTGCCCTTGCATTCTGGGGCAGGTACCCAGAAGAGGTGGTCTGGAACATGATGGGAAAAGGAGGAGGTTGTGGCCTGGGGTTTGCTGGTACATTTCGTGCTTCTTCACCCATGTGAGTTGCCCAGAGGAGCCACCACAGACCCTCCAAGGTGTCCTTTGTGCCACGTCTGTGTCCTTGCTGGCTCTTGCAGCTCTGGCACAGCAGTGCCTGTCCCTCAGCACCGAGGTGTGACTGCCAGCTGGGCATGAATCCTGCCTCACCAGTCCCTTCCTTAGTAGGATCTGCTGGTGGAACTTCCAGCCACGCCTCACAGTACTGAGAAACCTTTCAGAAACAGCATCTGTATGGGGCGGGAGGTGTGGAGGGAGAGAGAGGGGAGGGTTGTGCAAACTGTCTCTAAATAAAGATTTGCTTCTGCTGTCTGTGGTTAATATTGATTTAACATATTTTTGCTACAACTCAATTTAGTCTTTACTCTCATCCAGCTGTGGGAGCTCTGGTTTGCAATTGCCTGTGCGATTAATCCTTTTGTGCATTTCTTTCATTGTGTGCATAGTGTCAACTCTCACCTAGCACATCACATGCTGAAAAAATCCAGAAACCTGACTTGTTTTCATTTGCTCTGTTGCACATATGTATCAGTGCTTTGTTTTGTTTTTTTGTTTTTTTTCCCGAACAAAATTATCCATGGGAACAATGCTGTAGTGTTAAACTTACATCCCTCCTTCCTTCACCTTCTCCCACACCCTTCCATCCTTCCTAAACCCGTTAAAGGTATATAAAATCATTTGGCTTTCCTGGCCTACTGCCATTTTTTTTACATGAACAGCAAGGCACAACAGCACCTGTGAGCTTTATAAAGGTCTTATTCATCTGATGGGCTTGTGCAGCACTCGGCGTGGAGAGGGGGAATACATGCAAATGGAGCAGGAGGAAATACTGAAGGTGTGCTTATGAGAGAAACTACAAGGAGCACGGGAGGTAGGGTGAGGGTTTGTTTGAGTGGAGGCCTTCTTTGTGTACTTTCTACTGACGGATGAAGGTGAGTGCTCACCCCAGGCACCACCCTGAACTCTGCCACATGCATACACATTTATGTCTACAGATCACTGTCCCCCTCTTGACCCATCAGCTCTGACTGCTGTCCTGTGCCTGCTGGGCAGGGACTGTCCTCTTGCTGCCACACGTGCTTGAGGGAGATGGCAGTGGGACACGATGTCTGACTTCATGTGCACAGTCACGCTTGTGTGTCGGCAGTCAAACAGGACAGTAATATTTGTTGTGTTTTACTCTTCCTTTTTTTTTGGCAAATAAATAGGAGATCATATTGACAGGAAAAACAGTTTGTGGCAACTTTCTATTCCTGAGGATATGCACATTCTGCACAGGTTTATCTCGAAGTTTGACATTCTTTATGCTGAATTATTAAAATAGTTGCACGTTTTTCTTGGTAGTTTTGAGAAAAGTTCTTGCAATTATTTTTGTCTGTCCCTTTAAAGAAAGCCAAAGTGGTATAAATTAATCTAGAGCTGGTATGAAGGTGCCCCTACTATCTTGTCTGTAATGAATTTAATCAGTGAAAGTTTTATGCGAAGGACAAGACCTACTGAAATTAAATGCTCAACACTCCTCCTGTATTGTGCTCTGCTCTCACCGTTTACATGCAGGTGACCCTTATTTTAAGATCAGTGAGATTTTCTTGCTTGCAGAGAACATGATTAATTAACTGAGGGGCAGTAATTCTGTAATTCAGTAATTCAGCGCAGTGTTAACAGCCCAGAGGAGTTGGCCTGGTTGTGCATCCACAAAAGCACCATCACGGGTATTTCTCCTTCCACAAAGGGAGCCTGTGCTGGTGCTCTTGTGCACAGACTCCATTTCTGGAAGGGGCAGTGAGAGACTGTGTTATGAAATGCCTGAGGCAGACATGGGCTTTGCCAATAGGAAGCTGGGCCTGAGTGTGAAGCTCTGCAGTGATGTGTCACCCCTCTAGTGTGAGTTCAAACTTTGATGGAGGAGTATTTTAATTGGAGGCAAAGTGATTAAAAGAGCTGTGGATTTTTCTTCCCCTCTGCCAGAAGAGAAGCACCATCTAGCTAGGGTAGGATGCCTCCCACCTTTTCAAGTCAGTGCTCCTATCATGCTCTTGGAGAAGTGAACTAGGCTTAGTGTATGATTCCGTACACCACGATGATGATGTGCAGGGAGGATGAAGATGCGTGGTCCTTGATGGATGCAGCTCTGCTGTCAGAGCTTTGAGTGCTCAGGTTCCCTTGGTAGAGCTCCCCTTGGTCCTGGGCATGGTGGCTTTGCTATGTTGCAGTGGCACACAGCTTTGCCAGGGCAGGGTGTGTGGTCAATTCGGTATACAGGTAGTCCTGTAACAGTATAGATTTGGTCCTACAGTCATACTTTTGCCACGGCTGTATGAGGTAGAACAGGGAAAGCAGTGTAAGTTGCCTCCCCTCCCACCCCAGGGTCAGGCCAGCTGTAGTTCTGGGTTAAATCCTCAACAAGGAAGGGGAGAGTGCTCAGCACAGAGAATTAGATAATATGAGGCTGTAGAGTTTTTTGAGAAGCAGTTATGTATTTTTTTTTCCTTTAAAAACATATCAGGTTAATTTTTTTTTCCACAGAAGCCACTGGAGTTCTGTTGCTATAAAATCCTATTAAGAAAGATCGTACTTGAACTCTGGCTTCTGGTATTAGTGGGGTTTTCCAGGCCTTTCCTAAGATTGTGTTCCTGTTGGTATGTCAGTAACACAGATGAGCATTCAGAATCTCATGTTGTTTAAGAAGCCTTGAAGGTATTTTCCACTGCATAAGGTCTGGTTTTGAGAACATAGTGTGTTTATCACAGGTTATCAGATCAAATCCCTTATAATTTTCTCAAAAAAAAGATCAATTTCTTAGAATAAAACAGCATTGAAAAAAAAATCAGTGTTTCCTAATACAGTGTCCCTTAACCTATCTGTCAAAGCATTTTTTTCCTTGTAATATGTATTTGCATACTGCCTAAGTGCTGAAGTGCATTTTTTTAATGTTATGGCTTGCATGAAGTATAACTCAGAAAAAGTGCAGCACACCTTCTACAAAGGCTTAATATAGGACTTAAGTGCTACTTAGAGTTTAATGTAAGCCCTGTTTTGATGGGCTGAAGTAGGATACCTGCTGACTTTTTGCACAGTGACTAATTTTATCTCTGAGGTTGGAGTCGCAATTGATATTAATAAGGGGATGGCTTACAGGGAAAGCAGGCAGCGTGAGGACAAGTGTGGAGGCCCTGCCTTTAGCTGGAAATGGTAATAACTGTGGTGGGCTAAATTTGACATGGCTTTTTTATAGCTTGTGAAATATAGAAATGGGTAGGGTTGTGAAAATATAAATGAAGGCATGTTTTCCGCTTTCCACTGCTTCGAATGCAGCCCAGCAATAAACAGCACTAAGAAAGTCAAAGGTATGGATGAGAAAGAGAGTGTCAGGGTAAGTTTGGGAATCTCCTGAGATGCGGAGCCCAATCCCCAGCGACTGCAGGCACCTAAGTCTTCCCATAAGTCTACCCATACTAGGTCAATTTGGCTCCTCTATGAAAATAAGCTCAGTTAACACGTCCTTGTCTTCATGCCTCAGACCTCATTAATTTGAGGCAATTTATTTAGGAGACCAGTAAGAGATGTGGTTAGGAAAGAAGTAAAAGGGCCAAAACATTCAGTTTAGTGGGCGGATTTTGTGAAAACTTTTGCAGAGTTGTAGATTTCTTTCTCATATCTATGGAAACAGGGAAAAAAAGAGATGGGAATACTGATGCCTTTAGTAGAAAAGAGAGAAGACACAAAAAGAGAGTAAGTGAAAGATGTAGGAAAGTGTTGTGTGATTTGTCAGTCCATAAAAGCAAAGATGAGAAGACCTAAATTTTTAATTCTGTTTGCAGAATATAAATACTGTGTTGAAGGGGAGGGGGTTTTTAATTCACTGATTATAGCTGGAAACTCGGGCACAGTCTCATGAAAGCAGAAGCCAGCACTGTGGAGCACTTGTATGATGTGTGACAGCCAGCAGATGCAGGAAGCCAACATCTGTTGCATTGCCCAGCACCCATGAGCCAGCTTCATGCCTCAAGAACAGGCCAGGGTCTGCATGTATATGGTAAGACTTTGAAATGTCACTGGCAGTGGGGAAGGGAACGTATCTGAGGCTTCTCTGTCACCTCCATAGAGTGGTACCAAAGTGGGGAGCACGCACCCCAAGGGATGTGCAAAATAATCCATTAGAGTGCAGGAAGAAAATACTTTTGTACCTCTAATTTAAAAAAAAAAAGGATTAATACATCTTTATCTTGCCTGTTCTTAGTTTCCATTTTTGTGTATGCTTTATAATGTACATAATTTGTTAATAATGTACTACATGTATATAATTTATAAATAAGTACGTACCCATACTGGGGAGATGTGATCAGAAATGTTCTACTGAGAAACAGGAAAAGTAACTAATTGATAAGATACAGGATGACAAGTTGGACAATGCATGTTTTAATGCAGATATACAGTGTGCTGTGGACATTACTTCTTTGAAAGTCTTGCATAGGGATGTTCATCTGTCAGAGAAGAACAGAGCTAAAAGGACTTCAAATTGTTTTGGGATATGGCTGAGCACAGCAGTGACACTGGAGCGCTGGCGTTGTCCATTTCTACATCTGCTTAAAGCATTTATAAGGGAGGGGGTATTGGGAACAAGACCACTGTTGTCACAGTAAATCTGAGAAGTGGGTTAAATAACTTATTTGGTAATTAGGAAGTAATCTTCATGTTGCCCAAATTATTCACATGCTTCATCTTCAGTCACTCTACTGCCTCTATAGCAAGGGCAAAATCCTTACATTGCCTTTACGATGCTTACGCCTTATAGCTGCTTTCCAGAAATCAGATTTTGTCAGCCCTTCTAATGCTCTGCAATACTTTTTTATTCCAGCAGTACAGCCAATTAACACAACCATATCAAATGAGATTACTTGCAGAGTGGGTCTGATCCAAACCCCACTGAGGTCAGGGGAGGAACTCCCGTGGTCTTCAGCACATTTGCTATAAGGCCCAGGATAAAGAGCTTGTTGAAATAGAGTGGTTGAATGAGTCCCTATCCCTTTTCAATAGATCTGATTGAGCTGTGCTAGCAATTTTTTTCCGAACTGGGAAAAAACAGATAAGAGCATGTTTGCATATACGCGCCTGTGCTCCCCTCCTTCCTCCCCCCCTCCTCCCTGCGTGCACACGTATTTAGCACAGAGGCAGACGCGTGGTTGTGTCAACTCACTGACATGAAGCAGCATATCTCTGATAAAACTGGGACTCTGTTTGATGTAGTAGCAGTCAAATGTGCTTGATTTGAATAAGAGATTTTTTGAAATCTATTTTTATGCAGATTTTTAAAGCCTGTAAGGTAATGAGTCAATAAGACAGCTATTAACACTTCAATCTTTCTGATACCCAGAATAAGAGACAGAGATGGATGAGATCTGGCTGTTGTAGATTTAGCCAGCTTTTCATGCTTTGGTTCAGTTAGCCCTGGTTTTATATACTGAATTTTGTGTTTGAGTAGTTCCAGATTTTTGCAAACATGAGGTTCAACTACATGAAAGACTGTTTAGGTGTGCTGAGATGTGCATCCTTCCTCCCTTTCCACCTTTATATTTCTCTCATAATGTTTGTTTTTAGACATAATTGCACGATAACTTTCAGTAACCTTAAAAATCATGTGATAGGACTGCTGCTCATGACTGTCCTCGTGTTTTCCCTGTATTGATCACAGCAGGCTTGAATAACAAGCTTCAATTTCTCTCTTTAGTGCAGGCCATGGAAACACTGTGTCCAATTATTTGAAAGAAAAAAAAACTATAGAAAACACTTGATTGTATATTTTAGAAAGAAATTTTCTTTTTTTTTCATGCATGGTCCTGGCGTCAATGACAGACACTAAATCTTTTGTTTATTTTGCTTACCCCTTTCAGGGTATGATCTTAGTTATACTTACTGAGAGTTGCCTGTGTACAAACACAGGATGCTATTGAATATATGAAGTGTGCCTAACATTCACATATTTATGAATACTACATGTTCAGACTCACTAATTATACATGACAATGCTGATAATTAGGGGTTTGTGTAGGCACGCACTTGGTAAAATGGTACAGACAGTTGTGAGTTTCATCTGTGTGAAAATTGTGTCTCTAGTCTTCAAATTACAGCTTTTGAGGGCTAAAGAAATTTTATACACAGAGCAGGTGGGGCAAACCCAGCACTTCACTTGTTGCCTTGCAGACACACAGCAGACAGGCAGCAGTCTGCTTCCTGCTGACTCGGCATTTCTCAGGGGTGACCTACAGGCCTGTGTGTTGGTGAGATGCTCTCTCAAAGCCCTGTCCCCCTTTCTAAGATGCAGACAAATCCCTCATTGTTCATCTCATGCTTCCTCTTTTGTACTTTCCCTTCCTTCTATACACTGTTATTTCTTCCTTGTGTTACTAGTACAGCAGCCAGCAGTTTCAGCTGGGTGTTTCTGTCAACTCTTCTGGCCAATGTGATCAAAAGTTACTTCCTCTGCTATCTTCAGGTACCTGTATTTGGACACCTACACATGCCTAACATGATGATTTCTTTTTTTCTTTAGAAAAAGTTGTGTGCGTGCAACTTGGCTTTGTTTCTTGAGAATTTCTGTGCAATATCTGATTAAGAGAGAGCCCCTTTATTTGGATAGCTGAGCGTTTGTCTTTTGGCACCCAAGTTTTAAAAAGGTGGCTGCAGGCAGCAATGCAAACTATATAATCTTTCTCCTTTATAATGAGAGAAGCACTGAAATACGTTTCTAATAAGTTGGGATAATGTGATGTGGAATATGCAGCCTCTGGGTTATTTCTTGTTGTTATTTAATTAAATCCAGTAAAGTTTGTTTTGCTTAAGATCTTTGTAAGCTGAGAGTTGTGGCGTACCATTTGTGTGCAGAACTGCTGTTTTGCTGCCTGAACAGAAACAAGACCACATCCAATTCACTGGCAAGCTGCATAAGCTGTGGCAGCTAATATGGATGCTGTAATTACTGCATACCCGGGGTTCCTTGGCTTCCCGAGCTGCCGTACCATCTTCCCTAAGCACTAAATTATCTTTAAAAGCAAAGAAAAGCTGCCACATGCTTGCAGCGTCTGAGAGGTGCAACCTATTTTATCACCAGCCGCAACTTGCTAATGGAACAATGGGAACCACAGCAGCCTCGGATGACTGGTCTGAGGATGTTTCATAAGGGCCTCTGAGTCACCTCCCATCTATTTGTTGTAATGTTTCACCAGCCAGGTGCAGGCAAGTCCCAGACAGCCTTTGACCAACATGCCAGCAGCTATAACTGTAAAAACCTCTTTTTTGTAAGCTCAGCCACAAGCAATTCAGATAAGGCAGTTCCCAAATTTTGTCCCATTGCCATATATGGTGCATTTAAAAGCCTGTGCCAGTGGTCAAGCAGCCAGAGGCACACCTGCAAAAAAAGGGCTGTGCTGTGCCATAAAATACAACTTTGTTCAAATAGACTTGCTTCAGAATCAAAAAGCAACTCTTCTTCTGCAGTTGAGCTGTCAGGAAAGAAGAATAATAACTCAGCTTTAATTTCAGGAGCCTTAAGCCCACAGATGGCCTGGCCACACTAACAAGTCTCAGGTGCAATACATGCTGCTAATAGAATAATTAACCCTGCTTGCCAGTGTCTTCTAGAGTGGTAAACCAGTGCAGGCATGGCTGCTGAAGGATTTGTGGTCTCTTCTGGATGTTCATATTTTGAAGGTGAGACTAAGCCTTCTAAGATCTAGTATTATGAGCAGGTTAGACCAGTGAGCTCTTTCTCAGTTTGTAGTGGAGAGGAAACTTTGTTAGAGATTCACTGCATCAATATGTCTTTTAGAAAGTCTTCTATGTGCTGGAGAGTGTGTTTAGATGGCTGGCTTTGAAATGGTAGTTTTTTGCCACCTTTTTCCTCCTTCTTTAAAAGGTATTTTAGGTTACTGGCAGTTACTGTAAGCCGGAAATGATTCTTTACAGCAGTTCATACATCCACACATGCTCATTCCCCTGAACATCTAGAGGGTTTTACAGTATCCTCTAATGACGATGTGCTGGAGTTGTAAACATCAAAATGGTGACTAAATTGTGGTCTGGCATCTCTGTGACTGTGCCCTTTAATAATAAATATTTCCCTGTGAGCATGAAGAAGTTTCTTTTTGTTGTTTCCCCTTCAAAGAATTACTATTTTGAGTAATCGCCTGTTTTGTTTTTTTTTTTAAATTTGATAATTATTTTTGATTTATTTATTAAAAGAGTGAAAGATTTGTGGAATGATTTGTTTCCCAAATACCCTTTATTTGGTATGAGGAAGAGAGACTTGTCTTTCTTCTCAGAGGTTTTTGTGTTGTTTTTAGATAGAAGGCTACCTGTCCTAAAATATATTTAATGAAACTCTGTGTTAGGATAAGGGGTTTGTTAGAATCTAGCAAATGCTAGATTCTAATAAACATTTCAATACAGAAAAGCCTAAACGTGCCTGGGACTGCTTGGCTAATTTTTAGATAGCTTGGTGTCTTTGCTTAGGCTTCCATTCAAAGAGGCAAAGTATTTGTCTTTGCAGATAAGCTATGGGCAATTTCTAGCCAAGTTCTTCTTGTTGCTGCCTTTAGCTGTGTGACAATTTTCCATTGTTGTGGAAGGGGCCAGTGCCATGACTTTGTCACTGATTTTTATTGGTAGCACAAATCCCTCCCTGGTGGGAGAGGAGGAAAATAGTCACTCTTCCATCGATAGCAAACAACAATTAGAGCAATAGTTAATTGCTTGTTTTTAATAGACCAGAATGAGCTATGTTTCCATCTAGTTTGGCTTCCTGTTTTTTAAGGCTCTGTATTTTCCTTTAAGCTTTGTAGGCGTAAGTGCTGTGTGGTGCAGGGTTTTGTTTGGTTGTACTCTGTTTTGAAATGCGAAGATGCCCCAAGAAATGGCATCTGAATTCAGGATTTCATTTCTGCAATGCATATAGCCAACTCTGGGAATGTTTTGGCTTTGTCCTGGAAGATGGGGAGCTGCTTATTGTTAGAGCTTGTTCCAGTGTATTTGCAGGCAGCAGTCAAGGCACTTCCCAAGTTTCTGTTCAATATACTGCACTGACATTTAAAAAATTGTTTTATTTTTTCTTCCCCATCCTCAGCTCTCTTTGAAAATGTCCCTTGAACTCCACCCACTACTTCCATGTCTTTCCTGAACAGTACTTTGTGCAGCAGTAGAGTGGTTGTATTACCAATGCTCTACTTGTAGTTTCCTCACTTGCATCTGAAGGCCCCTTTTTGAAAGGAGGTTGTAGTGGGGTGGGGTCAGTCTGTTCTCTCAAGGACAAGAGGAGATGGCCTCAGGTTGTGCCAGAGGTTTGGGTTGGGTATTGGGAACAATTTATTCACTAAAAGGATTGTCAAGCACTAGAATTGGCTGCCTGGGGAAGAGTCACCATCCCTGGAGGCATTTAAAAGACGTAGACGTGGTGCTCAGGGACGTGGTTGGGAATTGGTGGTGGTGGGTTGACAGAGGACTTGATGGTCTTGGAGGTCTCTTCCAACAAAAAAAATTCTATGGTTCCATATCCATGGCCTTTCCAAGCAGAGCCTTCCATCCTGGACATAGGATGGAAGGTTTCTGCCTCCAAGATGTATCAACAGGCTGCCCGGTGACTTCAGTTGCCTGTTCTGGTGCTGAGCCTTGTCCTTTTTTGTTTTGTGCTGTCTGACCCCTCTTCATGTCAGTGATTAACTCTGCCAGGAAAGAGCTGCAGAGAGCCTGTGTGAAAGGGTAACATTTCACACAGTGGCTGCGCTGGGCTCATCACTTGCAGCTATCAAAAGGGGCATTCACCTTCCCACCACCCACTTCCTGGGGCTAACTCAGACACTCTTTTGTGCCCTTGGGGGACCTATACAGGTAACTATGTGACTACTCTTCTCTCTCCTTCTAGACACAAAACCACCAGCAAAATGTTTCCGTTTCTGCTGAGCTAGTTTGCTGGTTTGGTGGCTGCATCAGCTTGAGCAGGGATCAGATGAACATAGAGAAAGCAGCAAGAAGGAATATGTGGAGGTGGGTGGTAGGGAGAAGGGTGCAACTTTTTTCACAGCAGTCAGCTTCCAGATTGTCTCAGCCACCTCCTGCAGTCCTACTGTAATAGATGGTTTGCTGCCTGAATTGTACCCTTAGAAATGCCATGGCCAGGGTAGATTGGTCACTGTTCAGGTGAGTGGGACCCTTGCTGGTGGTGTTTGATGCCCAGTAGCTATCAAACAGCTGCTGGAACAGATTCCCAGCAATCAAGTCCCATGGCCATGCCTATGGCCACGGCTCTGTGGCAGCAGGATGCTGCAGACAGGCTGTGGGCATATTCCTTAGCACAGAAAATCTGGGGTCAGATTTAAGTGGCTGTAACTCATGATTCCTTTTACTAGTGTGTAAGAAACTATGTCTGTAAATCCTCCTAGTAAGAGTCCTGTGGATCAATACCTCATGATTATGGGTCACATTTTGTGGTCAAGCATTGAGCCAGCTTTTAGCTTGTCTAGGCTGGTGTCACGTTAGTTCTCTACGTAGTGTGCAAAATGTCTTTTAGGCAAGATGTTATGTGGTCTAGCATTTTAGCACATTGGACTAGCCCAGGCAGATGCTGTTGGGAGAGTTGTATTTATCAACCATACCCACATACCTGTCAAGAAAACTAACCCTAAACCTACCCCAACCCAAAATGAAAGGCTCGTTTGACAATATTGAAAGGCATTAACTACATTGTACTCAATTAATTTTTTCTCAAAATTCTTGTTAATGGCATTCTAAAATGATAGTTCCATTACTTTATGTAAGGATGATGTCAGGCTTATTGTTACCTCTGTTTTCCTCTTGCCCCTTTAGATTTTGGCATTATGCTGGTAGTCTTTCAAATGCTCTGAGTTGTGTTAAAGATCAGTATTGTTGGTGCAGAGCACTTTAGCCATTCTGCTAGGTGTATGTTATGTGATGCTACTTAATTTTGAAAACGTTCATCTTCAGCAGGATGCTGCCTTGTATTTTCTTCAGTTGTAAGTTGTACCTTTTCTATTGTATAAGTGCCAGAAATGATTTTTGGAAGTATTGTCTAAATACTGATGCCTGTAGATGCAAAAGAGAAATCAATCAATCTTTTAAACCAGTTCATGTAGGCATTCACCCAATTCCTTCCTCACATTCCATTTTCCTCTTTTCACTTCTGATACTCTTTAATGTTTGTTATCTTTTTTTTTTTTCTGTTTTATCTTGAGGACAGGGAACTTGCCACAGTAGGGAGTCTTACTCCAACTTGCAGGGCCCTAGGCTAGTGTGTCATCATGGGTGGGTTCTGGCCCTTTACATGGATTGAAAATATAGGAATTGAGAACTATTTGGTTCTCCAGTGTGCAGCCCAAATAATAGAACAGAACAAAAAGAACTGTGCCTGGTGGGACCATGGCATGAAGATCTTCAGCCTTGTGTACTGGGCTTTCCTTGAGCATTGTTCAGTAGGGGAGCTTCCCAAGGGGGAGGAAAACAGTCCATTCTGGAGGGGGATAGTGTAAATGATGTATAGCAGAGTATCATCCCCACCTCTGCTGCAGATGCATCTTTGAGGGATAGACTAATGTTAAAGATGGAAGTTCAGTGTGAAAAACCCATCAGTGGTGTATAATAACTCTTGTGGAAAATGACCAGTGTCCAAAACATGAAGAATGTTTAAGTGTTAATTTTGCTCTATGGGAAAATGAACAGATTTAGAGTGTGTATATGTATGCACATGAATGTAAATATATGGATATGCAAATAAATATAGAAGTATGGTTTCCTAAGGGATTCAAAAGTATCTCAGCTTGAGTTAGCTATTCCTAGTGTAGTGTCAAAGTAAATAAGGCAGCCACTGTGCAGTGTGGTGTGCCAGTATGGGACTGCACCACCTTATGTGGGTCTTTAAACTGCAACCACAGTTTTCACTTATCGCTTGGGGAAGACATTAAAAGTAAAGATTATCTTCAGAGCTCTGGTAGTGGTCAGGGAGGGTCACCTTTTTTCACACTGCACATGGCATACTAGAACTGTGCACCAGTGTGCTTTACGTGGTTTGAGCAGATTGTGCTAACGCTTTCCTGAGTGTCTTTTTTCGTGTTCCTCCAATTCAAAGTTTTCTGTCCTTTGCTTTTTTTGTTTGGCCATCACTGGATCTTCCTATCTAGCCTCTCTTACAGCAGGCACTAAACTTCAACTCCACAGAGATAAGTAAAAGTATTTTTCTTCAGGCATCCAGCTTCATGTCTTATGGTTAGCTCCTTGGAGACAAAGTAAAGCTGGAAATAATGATAAAGATCTGTAATGAGCCTTAAAAAAAAAATTGTTTTAGTTGGGACAAGAAATACACAAATTCAACCACAATAATTAATGTATTTCATAGTATCAAAGTTTCTTCTTCATATCTTGCTCAAGGTGGTGTTGAGATCTTGGATCCCCTTTCCAGCAGGTGACTTCTCTGAGACTTCATCTGCCTGAGAGGCCGTTTCCCTCAACGAGCCTCTTTCTTCCTGCCAGGATTTCTGTCATTTGTATCACATCTTGCTCTCATTCTCTTCTGCTCTCAATCCCAGTTGTGTTGTCAGCCCTTTTATTTTTATAAACTTTCTAATCTCTTTTAAAACCCCTGTGTATCATCATCTAGTGTCTTTGTTCTGCCTTGGAAAAGATCACTGATCTGCACCCAGGTGCTTGCAGAGGGAGTGAAGAAACCCGGATTCTCTGGGTTTCAGCTCTCCTCTTGCCTGTCTTTGAAGGTGAATTGCTCATGTTAATGACTCACTATCTTTACTTCCCTGTGGAATTTTAGTTCATTGTGGTAGTTAAAAAGTAATAGAATGACAGTGCACAGACTTCCCTCCACTTTAGGGGACCTGGTGCTGATGATTTATTTATCATTTTTGTTTCAGTGGGAGCTGCCAACCCCTGTCAAAGATCAGGGCTCTGCTGTGCACATGAAGGGTGTGTGATGTAATGGAGAGATGGTCTCAGTCTCCGTGAATTTGCAGTTGAGGCGTTGAAGCGTTTTGCTTTCATGTGCCGGGAGTGTTTGAGGCTGCTTAACTGGAGGAGAGAGGGTGAGCTGGGACAGGGGTGCAATAGCAGGTCCTTTGAGAGATGCTGGGAAGGGGGTCTTTAATGGATTAGTACGGTACATTACTCGTGCAGCGGTATGTCACATGTTAAAAACCCCGGAGTCAAAGGGACAGGCGACAGTAATAGACTTTTCCATTGTTAGCAGGGAGCACTGATTACAAATTGCATCCAGGAGCCTGCCAGATAAACAGGTTGAGAGAGAACATGACCAATACAAGAGCAAAGACTCTTCATTAAAATTAGCTCTTCCTGTCATGTGCACAACTGCTTCACGGTGAGGGGGGCTGTGGCTGTCTGGATTATGGAAGATCCAGACAAGTGGGCTGCAGAGTAAGCTGTCATGTGCTATGACACCGAGTAATGCAAATCAACTCTGTTCCAGGAAAGCCATTTCCATGTCAGCCTCTAGATGAAAATTATCTGACTTGAACAAGGGTTTCTTTATGAAGTTAAGAGAATTATTCCTAAGGATTGGAATTTGTCTCTGTCGTGGAGGAATGGCCAGAATGGACTTCAGAGTGCAGTCAAAAGATGAGATAATGTGAAACAAGCACTTTTTTTTAATAGCCAACAGCCCAGAGAGAGGAGCATGTCAGCTTAAAAAGTATATTTCTGTCTGAACCATACAACCTGCTGTTTTACAAGTAATGCACAATGTTACTGCATTTTTCAGTGATTAAAGAAGGAAAATACCTCTCAGTCCATTCTGCTCTGGGTTTGACACTTCATGCATACCCAGTGTTGCTATTCCTGTGTGTAGTTGCTTGCTCAGTCTCCTTAGGCTTGAATGGGTGATTCAGAGCTCCAGGAAACCCCAATCACCTTTGTTTTGCTTTTAATCTGGATGGCACTTGGGAGTAACACTTGAGCCTGCTTTTTCTAGGCAGTTTTTCAAGTTCAGAGGATCTCCTTGAAGTTTGCTTCCTGCAATCCTTTCATCCAGTCTGTTTGTAATTCTGCTTTTCCTTTGGCTTTATTTGGCACCTATTCAACTATCTTCTGTTTTGTAGAAATGATTTTCTGCCTTTGTTAATGGCCCACGATAGCTTACTTGGGCTGGTGATGGTGGCTGACTGCTCAAGCACATTGAAAGGTGATTGAAATAATTTCACCTCTCCTCCTGTCTCATGCCTGTGGTTGCTAAAGGGTATTCTTCTAGTCCTGGGGTAGGGAATATGCCATGCATATTCCTTGCTCTATCTACTGTGTCTCTTTATAAGATGAACTCACATTATGAAAAGGACTGAATTACTCGTCTTTTCTGTGAGCTCAACTCTTGTCAGTCCACAGGTACTCAAGAAGTCATGAATAAGATGCAAAGGAAAAAAGGAGGCTGAGTTTATTTTCTGTATTGCCACATTGCTTTGAACCCCACTTCTGTACTTCCCCTCACTGTTCATGTGTGCATGAGCCCTGAGGTCGGAAGGATTTTCTCTTCTTCCCTTCAGAAATTAATGATGTTTCTCCCTGGTGACTCCAGTTCTGTGCTTTGCTTTTCATGAAAGGAGCTCCAGACACCCTTAACTTTAATTCTAGTGGTATTAAATCATGCAGCAAAGCAGAGGTCTGGACTTGCACTATTTAGGTGCATGCATGGTAGCTTCTCTTGTTCAATTCTGAGGCTTTGCAGCCAGGACCAGTGCCATTTCGTGATGTAGCACACTCTCATTTGTTCCCTGAAGCAGTCTTCACTGCTTCCAGTGGGTCTTTCTCTGCTGCCTCAGGTGTGTGGGTCAGTCACCTGCCAGGACATGGAATCACTCCTCCAGAGGTGTTTGTGCTTCCTCTGTACCCTAAAGATGTGAAAATGAAACATGTATGTGTGAAGTATAATTTAATAGTTTGTGGTAGTTTGGGCTTCATGTTGCTGTTATAAGGAAAGATGAGAGAAATGGGGGAATGAAAATCTGAGCAAGAAAAGAAAGATAAAGAGGCATCTTATCTCCTCATGGCATCACAGTGCTCTTGGTTTTCAAGTCATGGGGAGCAGGCAGTGTCTCCAGTATGAATTTCAAGTTTATCATAAGCTGTCTGGTATGTACAGATGTTATAGCATCTTTCCTGTAATTAAGGGTCAGACAAGGTTGTCACTGTCACCCCCATACTGTAATGGATTAGACCCTGCATAAAATTACTAGCTATGAGCTGAGATTTTATGTGTGCTCTCAGACTGAGAACCAGCACTTCCTCTGTTTTCAGTCTGGCTTACTTAATTATAGGTGGGTCTGAGAGCACCACAAATTAAGGCTGTGTGATGCTCCCATTATACATTTCTATTTTAAATTTCTTATTGCTTTATCAAACTCCAAGCAGCTAGGATTGAAGTTTTCTGGGGCTGCTGTCTTAGGTGGAATTATTGAAAAATTTCAGTTAAAATGAGCTATATAATTTCTGAGACAAACGCTAAGAAAAAATGTTTGGTTTTATTTTGGGACTCTCTAGGGGTTTGGGGTTTTTTTTATTTTATTATTCTTTAGAAGTGATATTCTGATTTTTATATTAGCTTTAACAGAGGGTTTCAATATTTGGTGAGAGGAGGTGGGCTTTTGTCAGTGGATGTACTTTTTGCCTTTCTCATGCAAATTTGGGCAAATTGTAAGTCTTTGAAAAATTAGTTAGCACATGTTCACTGGAATCTCTTCTGTTTATAT
This sequence comes from Machaerirhynchus nigripectus, assembly GCA_013397975.1. Classification (NCBI taxonomy): domain Eukaryota; kingdom Metazoa; phylum Chordata; class Aves; order Passeriformes; family Dicruridae; genus Machaerirhynchus; species Machaerirhynchus nigripectus. Next base: position 1,700,601 of record VZRQ01009507.1, on the reverse strand, counting down.
ATAATTTTAAGCCAAGACTGATTCTGTCTTTGCTAAGCATGTTCCCACCCTTGGTATGTGTGTAGGGCTGATCAGGTTGGTTGCTCTGAGTGCAGGGACTGAGAGAAACCTTTCTCTAATGGGATCGTGTGATAGCAGCAATGAGACAAGAACTGCAAGCAGGGAGCCTGGGCAAACAGTCTGGTAGGAAGGGGGCTCTGCAAGGAGAAACCGGGATAAATTGCTGAGTGGAGGAGAGCAAATGGCTGACACAAACCAGTGTGGGACTGCATTGGGAAGGGATCATTTTGGGAGCTCATGATGGGAGGTGATGCAGGGTCTGGGTGAGGGTGGCAGTGCAGCCAGCTCCAGTGAGAGGCAGAGGCTGGGGCTGGTGGCAGCTCCATGGATGAGGAAGAACAGGGGTGTGGCAATGCTGCCAGAGGAGCAGATGAGGGCTCACTGGTAAGATGTCAGCACACAGAAAGAAGCCTAGTGTTTTGGTTTAGGAACTCTTCAATTTTGCTGTTTTTTCCCTCTGAGGAAGTATTGAGAGACTCTCTGGCAGGCCGTGCCTCACGGCTCCCTTGTGTGAAAGACAACCTGCTTCTTCTGTCAGCTCTTCCATTAGCTCACTTGGCAAAGGTCTCTGCCATAGCCTAGGGTCTTTTGATGACCCCTGTGGATGCAAAATGATGCAATGTGATGTATTTTTAATGAGGTTTTTTTTGTGAAAATGAGAACTTGCAAAGAAAACTTTCTTAAAGACACATTATTGAGGTTGTGAAGTCAGGCCCACACAGGTTAGGAAATGCCAGAACGAAGTTGGGCTGTGGACCATTAATTCAGGCTCTCTGAACACCATGAAATGATCTCTGGTGCTCTGATCACACGTGTCTCTTGTTGATAGGACCTCTGCCATCCAGTGCACTAGATGGATAGTGGCCCCTTGGTGTTAACTTAAAAGTAAATAAATAGAATTAGTTCATGTGCTGTGTAATCATGAGGTCTGAGCATTTATCCAGAACTGTCTGTAGGGAGGTGAGTTGCCCCTGCAGTCTGTCACTGCTGCTCTTTTGTGATTACAAGTGGGGAAGATGCCTGGAGTTTGCTCCAGTTACTTTGTCCCTGCTTTGGTACCTGCTGTACATACGCTGACAGGCTGGTCTCAAAAAAGGGGATAGGATTCTGTTCCCCACCTCACCTTCAGTTAAGGGAGATGTCTCTGTCCCTAAAGCACTGGTAGGTGTTGAGCCTCTTGAAGCAATTTTTTTTTTCCCCAGGGCTTTCCCGGCAGGGTGTGACTTCATGCAAACCTTGAGCTGGCTGGTTCTTAATGGCACTGAGTGGCTCTGCATGTGCTGCTGCTGTTAAGGAATGTCGTCCATTAGACCTGAACTCTAAAACCAGCTCCCTGACAGCAATAGACACCAGGCAAGTTGTGTGATAGACCACAACTGCATGGAATAAAATATGAAAGGCAGCTGAGGTAGGTCACGAGGGAATGCAACATGGCTTTGCCTGCACAGCGTATCACTACTTGATGTATATGCTAAATAACATTTTGGGAGTTTGGCCACCATAGCACTTCAACCCCTTTTTGGCGTTATGAAATAATGGACCAGTGGCCTAGTGAGTACCTTCTTTATGTCAGTGAGAAGCCAGAATGATCAGGCTACCAAGCAGACTATCATTCCTCAATTTAAGTATGAAACTGCATCCTGCATCCCTACAATTCTTCCCGGTATGTAGGAATGGCTGAGGTGCGTACAGAAACTGATGCCATGTTTTCTGCAAAGGGAGTTGCATCACTAGGATATGAACTTGCAGTACAATTAGGAAGGCTGATGAGGTTGAAACTTCATGTCCTTTTAATTAAGATGTCCATTTGCAAAATTAAGATATGTAGTTAGTTGAGGAGAGATGAAAAAAAAAGTCACGAAATTTCAGTATCGTTTCTGAACGCCGTGTTTCTAGCAGTGCACCTGTTTCTGCCAACTTCAGTCTTCCTGGCTGAAGCAAGAACCTGTATGGCCCCGAGGTGGTACCATTTTCTTATGTATGCCCCACAGTATCTGTCTGAATAAAGAGGCACTTGTAGAAATTAGTCCTTATTACAGATACAGTGCCAGTGGTCCTAGGGAGTGAAAGGAAAGCTTGGTGTGCGGTTAAGGCAGCGGGGCTATCAGCTCTGTCCCAGGCTTTCTGCAGACATCGTGTATGGCCTCATGGATGCACCAGACCTCAGGTCTGCTGTGGGCAGTGCTCCTGGTGAGGAGACTCCTCGTTGTGGTCACGTGGGATGGGCCTCCCGCCTCCTTCCCCAAGGTTATGTATTGCTATAAGGAGCCAACAGCCTCTGCTGCTGTTGACCTCCATCGTTTTGTTTAAAGGTGTTGAGCCAACAAAGAAGGGTTGAAGCTGTGGTTTTATGACTCTTGTTCATTTGCTCTTTATTTGGAAAAGTCACCGCCCAGTGTGAAGAGGTTGCAGTCTGAGAGAGGTGATGAAATATTGTCATTGACCTGCTGTACAGACCATCTGTCTCTCCCAGGGCTACTCTGGAACATGGTGAAGTGTGTTGCTTTTTCTGTGTGGGCTTTTTCATTTAATTGGCCTTGATTCACTGCTAATTTTTTAGGACTTAAAGCAACCCCCAAAACTTTAAATACATTGTGACAACCTGAAGCCTTATTACAACCAGTCTCTTGAGACTTGGTTCTCTTAAGAGACACTAAGGAAATTGTCCGACAGACCAGAACAGGATGGATTAAAAGATGATTGTTAGCAGAGAAATGAGGTATAAATTTAATATTGGGCATGTAATTTTGCCTTTTCTGCACACTGTTCCTGATGCATTAGCAAATATTTCAATGAAATAATGTCCTATGATAATTTAGATTTTGCAGCTGGAAAACATCTGCCCCTGTGGAGGCAGATGGTGCAAGTGTGTGCAATGTCTTTCTTTTTCTTGTGCAATTATGTCAAAATTAAGGCACTGTGAGTGCATGCAAGTGATTAAGGAGAGCAAGCGTTACATGGAAGTTCTCATTATCCCAGAAACTGTTATTACAGCCCTACAAATTCATGGTTAAAAAGTATAGATTTGTTGAGCTTGAAAATTAAATAGCAGTACTCAAATATCCTTATCCCAAACTGACTAAAGTGTCTCTTGAAGATTAATTTCAGTTCATTCTTAGAGGTATACTTGTGGATATTCAGTATCTCTTTTTCGAGCTACAGTAATAATTCCATACTCTGAGCTTGATATTCTACACCTTCAAGTGTATTTTCGTTCAGCAAATCCCTCCTTTTCCACCAGAAGTGCTGCTGGGTAACAGTAAAGGGCAATTTGGTAATCTGTGTTGACCAAAGAAGGATTTACTTTCCCCATTTTTCTCTCCTCTGCTTTCTGAGAGAGTCCTTCAGGACCTGCCTGTCATTTGGGGATGGACAGCTGATTTAATTTTGTGGTTTTGTTTTGTTTTTGTTTCAGTGAGTACACTTTCTGGAGGTAATAACCAGCGCAGGCTGTATCCTTCTGGGATGCTATCCACTTTGGCTGCAGTACTCTCCCACTTGCAGACCTGGTTTCTGTGTGTTCCTTTGTCAGAATGGGACCCAATAATGATTTTCTACCTTAAATATCCTGAGCAGCAGACAAGAGGAAATGCTTAAGTGATGGCAGCTCTCCAGTGACCATGCTGCAGTATTCATAATGCAAAATTTCCCAGAGAGGGCTGGGAGCAGAAAGTCTGTAGGGAGCTTTTGGATGATATCAGTGTTTTGGTGAGACTGGGCTCCCAGGGATCCTTGTGTATTTTTTCATGAGCTGTCATTGTAATGTTGGGGAGGCTACCTTTATTTTGTGTATTATCACTACTTTGTGAGCAAACTACATCCCAATGTTAACTGGAATCTGGCATGGGTATATGTAAATAGAGGCAAATAGGTAAAAATGCATGGTGATTGTCTCTCGTTTGGCAGGAGTGATTTCCATTATCTCAGAAAAATTCTTTGTTTTCCCAGTCAGTCTTGCACAATAATGCACCTCCCAACAATGAGATTAGATAACATCACTTTTTTTTATCTTTGTGTCCCAGTTTATAGCTTTTCAGATATTATTAGGTTGTGTATTACTTAGATGTAGAAGGAATGATGCATTCTCTCTATTGGGAGAAATTTGGGGTAATTTCAACAGTATGTTGAACTCCATGATGCAGAATTGGAAACTCTGTAATCTTGTCTGCTACACAAATTGATGACCCTTAATGGTAGACTGTGTAATACTTTTTCTCTCAGTACTGATCAGTACTGACCTGGCTGGACAGATGGTTAGTTCTGTTGATTATATATCCTTCACAACTTACATTAATTATCTGTTTCTCTTTTTTTAAAATTTTTTTTTTTTTGGAATGGTGTTTTGTGGAGAGGAGTTAGTGTTTCAGAGAGCTTATATCTGCCATGCTGGCCTACAGGAATGTATTTGGCATGTTAACAGTTGTGTTTAATATATACAGAGAGCATTTAGCTCTCAGAGGCCATCTGAACATCTTCAAAGGGTTATTGAATTGTTTATCGATCTACTTCATTACTGCTGTTCCTCTGGTTCTTTTTGATGTCTTGTCACTTTATTCAAAATATAATGCCAAGCTTTTAAATTAATAGTTGTGCAGGAAGCCGCACTTGTGTAAATATTAGGGTACGTTTCTCTTTTGAGTGAGAATGTGCTAGGTTGTCCAGTAAATATTGCTGTCATCAGAGTTTTATCCTTTTCATGCCCCTCACTTTGCATAGACTCATTCCTCTCTTCCTCTTAAGAAAGCTGAAGTGTCTGGGGTTTTATCTTTTAGGTTTTATAATAGTGGAATCTCTTATTCTGCCATTAGAAGCTTGTAGACTAGTTCCCTGATTAAGAAAACAAATTTGATTAATTTTCATTCCTTTAATGTTTTATGTGTATTTCTCTTACATTTGTTAAATTTACTAGTTAAAAGTGTCTGTTGATTCCCTCCACCCACCCCCCATTAATTTATTCTATCAGCTTTTGAAGCTTTTTAAACTTCTGGAGTAGACAATTGTCTGTGGCAAGGAGTTCCATAGTTAGTATATTTATTTCTTGGAAAAGTGTTTCATTTTTAATCCTGTCACCTGAATATTCATTTGTGGATTTTATTACTCTATTTTTAATTTGTGGGTAATAACTCTTAATTTATTTTTTAAGCCTTGCAGGATATTAAATATATTTGTCATAACCTGCATCAGTTGCTTCTTTTTTCCATGATTAAGATTATAGCCTGTCAGCTTATTTCTTGTACTGAAGTGGTTCCATATATATGGTTATCTTGGTCACCTCTTAGTATCTCTTCTATTTCTAGATTTTGCATTTGTTTTAGCCTTTCTAGTCCATTGGCTGATCTTCTACTGTCACTGTGTACCCACAGCAACACCAGGAGGTTTCCTGATACCAGATCAATTTTTGTGATAAAGTAGTGTAGAGGTGTGTTAAGTGGCAGAATGAGAAATAAGACTTCCCACTGGTGATAAGGCAGGCTTGGAGGCTGTTTCATTTAGATGTACAGCTTCTCCAGACAAATGGCTTTGCCTGCGAGGCCACCCTGCCTGTTTGCCCTTGCCCAGCTTCTAACCCACCTTCTCTTACCAGCAGCAAAACCCAGACACTGTTTTCCCTGTGCCCTTTGGATGCAGCTCCGAGTTACTGACCAAGTGTGTGTCACGGGAGTGCCGAGTGACCAAACCACATAAATTGGCCTGTTTGAGTTATCAGCCTCTTCTGGCTCAAAAGGCAGAGGTTTGTGCACAGAGCTGTCAGATTCATGTATTGCTGGTGTCCACTGTGTGTTATACAGGACGATTTTTCTTTTCCTTTTTTCTTTTCCATTTTTTTAAAGAAGTCCATAAGCCACTCTTTCCCCTCTCTGTCCCCCAGCCAAAATAATGAGAATGAGATGAAATACTGCAGAGATGGGGGGAAGCTTTTAATATTTAAGGTTGCAGAAAATAAGCTGTTCCATTAGAAATAGTCAAAGTTAAGGCTACATGTGCAGTGTTAGATTGTTTTCCTGTGCATGCAGCCCCATCAGTCTTTGGTCACTTGCATACTGTTTTCTTTTCTGTAAAACATCAGGTATTTCAACAACACCAGAAATGTTGTAAAATCATAGAGCAGAGCTAGATATGTTTATTGATGAGATTCTTTTTTCTTCTCCTGCTGGCTTCACCCTTTTGTTGTTATATTTCAGTCTGTAGCTTGACTACACTGCTTCTCTGTCCCATCTCATTGTAAACTGTCGTTCCCTACCTTTCGAAAACCTACTTCAAATGTAACTGAATAAAAAGCAGTGGAGAAAACCACATTAGGAGGGGGAAAAGAAAAGCAAATCCTCAGCTGTATGAAGCTGCCAGTAATGTTCAGAAGCTGACAATGATGAACTGTTCATCTAAGCATAAATAGTCTTCACAGTCTCTGTGTTTCTTGCCTTGTGAAACGGTACTCATTATTTTTTTCCTTTTTAAATATTTGGTGATCACATAATTTACTTTGTCTAGTGTAAGCCTCTGTTGCAGTCACTCTTCACTTTGCTGTACATGAAAACCAGGAGTCTACAAATGGTCTGGTGTGTGGTGAAATGAGCAGTTAGCTGTAGCCCAGCCTGGTGTTTTTTGATCTGCCATGTATTTTACAGTGAAAACACCAGGATAGAATACTGCAAAATTGACAGGTTTTCATTGACAGGGATTTTAATCTTTTTCACTGTTTACATACTGAAGATGAGGACTTTGCTATGACACAAAGACACTTCAGGGAGATTCCAAACAGCAGCAGCAGCAAAAAAAATCCTCTCTTTGGGGAAGAAAATGTATCATGTAGGCTGTTTTGTCATTTTAAAGTTAAAACAGTTCTTTTCCCAAGAGTATTAGCTGAGGAAAACCTCATATTTTTTAAAGCAGTTAAGTAGCCAAGAAGTCAATAATATGTATAAAATGTGTAATAAATGTTGACTTCTGTGCCTTTACTCCCTCATACCTTGTCATACTTGACATAGTGTCCATGCACAGACTGAAGACACATCATTTCTACTGAGAGGGTTTGTGTTTGTGAAGGTTTGTACTGCCCCATTAAAAAAAGAAAATGATTGCTATTCAAAAACGATTAAACCTCTATCTCCTGATCATGATTTTTGTAAAATATCTTCACAAAAGAAAATCCATTAAGAACATGGGTACTGTGCTGCAGGAAATCTCAGCAAATGGAATTGCACAGTGAAATTTGTGTCTTTGGGTAATCAAAGCTGCTGCTGTTAGCTCCTGCTCTTTCAGGTTTCACTAATTGAAGTCCATTGACTTAAATCCATTGTTGTATTAAGAAAGGGGGAGGGGAGGAAAAAGAAAGGCTCTGGGGTTGGGTTTTTCTTTTTTTCTTTCTTCCAGTATTGTCCCTGTCAACATGCCACAGTTTCATCTGAAACAAGGGATGCATGAAGCTTTTCAGTCCGGGTTTTGTTTCCCCGTATTTTTTTATATTTGTTTAATTTGCTGACTGGCAGCTCTAAAAAATCACTTAATCAGCATATCTGGCCCAAATACTAGGCTTGACTTGAACATACTGACAGTGTCTTGGCTCATGGACAACTGAGACTAGTTTGAATTTTTCTTCTGTGATCTGTATAGGTAGAGGTGATGGAAGAAGAAAATAAAAGCCTGAAAATCTGTCTTGTTTCTTTCCCAGCAGTGCCACAGAAGTCAAGCCCCAAATGCTTCTTTTGATCTGGTTTGTAACCTCCTGTAGCTTTGGAGAGTCACTTCTGACTTACAAGACCCTCTGTGGCAAGAGGAGCAGCTCTCTAATTCCACTGCTCAATTTCGCAGGCTTGTGTTTGAGTCCCTTGGACCTTTTGCCCTCTCTGAAGCACCAGTGTATTGCATTTACTTTTGTGACCCGAGGAGCTGCCAAGCACTGTAATCTCATTGGCAGTTCTGTCTGCCCAACACACAAAACATCTTGTCCCTCTCTAAATCCAGGAAGTCATCTGAACTAGTTACTGTGGCAAGTCCTATCATGACTAAATACAAAATTAACTTACTGCCTTATTTTTTTCCAGGTACTCCACATCTGCATTCTCCAAACTAAGCAGAGTAGGGATCCGACATCCTCCACCTCTTCCTTTCATTGGAAACCTGCTATTTTTCCGTGAGGTAGGATGTTTTTCTTTGTATCAATCAAAATGATGGGAAGAGTGGATAGGAGGCAGGAGGAATTGAAGGGAATCCTACAGTTCACTGGTACCACCTCTTCAAGCATGTCCCTCTGGAAAGGACAAGCAAAACTCAGCTTTTTGAATGAATTGGTAGAAGCAGTTGTGTGTAAGCAGCTCTAATTCCAGGGTAAAGTAAACTTGAGGGAAAGAAAAAGTGTAAGCTCTTGCAGTTAATTATTTGAGCTTTTCCAAGAAAGTTCGTGCCCTCAGTGAAACAAACTTAGTTATGAGAACAGAGCTGATTATGCTAACTGGGCCCAACTGGTTTGTTCTTAGTGGTTTTGGCTCCTACAACTTTTCTGTTTGTTTGCACTTTTGCTGATTGTACACATTTATTTTAAAGCCTTTAATGTTGCTTGCTCGTAAGCAGTAACTGGAATTAGGTACTGCTGAATGTTGTTGCTCTGTGCTGCAAATATTAAGGCTGTGAGGAAGTGGTGGGATTTTGCCTCCAGATTTTATTCCGTTATTTTTCTCACCCATTGTCTTTCAATAGACTGCTATTGCTGTGGTTTTTTCTTGTTCAATTTCAGTAATATTGCTGAGGGTCCAAGATATCTTAATAATGAGGAGCTGCCATTTCTCTGGTTGGATCTTACAGTAAATCTCTCCAGTGTATCTCTGTTGCAGCCCAACAGCTTTTCAGGAAATCTGGGCCAACTCCAGCTGCTGCCCAGTTTTCCCTGTTAAGTGCATGGTCATCAATATCCATGCTGAGATTTGAATTATTAATGAGAATATATTGCCTCTTACCTTGGTCTTCATGGTGATTGTTCTGTCAATATCTGACTCATTATTAGATAAAACCCTTTTAAACACCAGTTTTACATGTACATCTGATTTCATTTAGAAAATAGCATAAAAAGGAGACTTAATCCACTCTAGATTAATTTGAACTGGAGTTGGCAGGGTAACTTTAACTTACAAGGGATTCTGGTGGTAGGGAATGCAGACCAGTTCACCTTCACTCTTCTGGTTTCCATTCAGCTGGATGGCAGAAAGCCACTCATTCTGTAGCTCCTTAGTGGTGAAATCCAGTTATCATTAGTCACCTGCTAACACTTGCTGTTAGGTAAAGGTGCCTAGAGACTAAGTTATTTTGGTATGTTCCAGACAGGCTTGGCCTGTACCAGCACACAAGTGCAATGGTGTTGGGAAAAACCCAAAATGATCATATGATCTGTTAGGCAAATTTCATTACTAGAATAGCATTTGTTAAATTAACTTAAAGCAGACTATTGCAAAAAAGTTAAACTTGATTTTACTACCTTTTAGGAAGAAAAATAAACTAAAGGTAGCTGAGAAATTGTATCGGGATACCAAGAAATAACAATTTCAGACAGGGTTTTGAAACAAAGCCGAGTGGTGCAAAGCCCCAAGCACCACCAGGCTGCATGTCCAGCATCATGGCATTTCACCATCCATCTTCTCCACCATGCTGTTGCTGCCAGTAGGAACGGGCAGGGAGGAGTCCAGGCTCTTGGTAATTTTTCTTCCTTCCCTCATGTATTTTGCCATTTTTTCCACATCTGCTCCTTGGGCTGCTTTCTTAGAATAATGCCTATAGCAACGTGCCAGTAACGGGAGCCCTGCTCTTATACTGCAGGCTCTTGTCTAGGAGAGCATTGCAGGGACACAAGTGCTCTCACTGCAGTCAGTACAGGACATCCTCCAGTTTCCCTTTCCCAGCAGGGGAGAACCAGGGCTTGCCCACCACCTTACTGGAAATAAGGATGGTTTTAGGGGCTTAGCTGCGAGAGACACAGCTGTGCATCAGTAGTGGCTTGTTGGGGTTGGGTTTACTTTGTATATATATATATATTTATTTAATAGGAAGCAGAAGCAGGTTGATTTTTGTTCTGTTACTTCATATATAATATTAAGTTCTTTCCCTTCCATGTTTATGCAACCATTCTCTTTCCACTGAAATAGCTGTTTAGAGAGTCTCCCTTTTAAAACAGGCCGGCTCTTTCTTAGTGTTGCTAATCTTGTGCAGGGAAAACACAAGAGCCACACTCTCATTAAATCATCAGACTAGTTCTTTTCAACCATGAACATTTATTTCAAAGGAATTAATGAATGGTGACTAAGAGGAATGAATTGATATGTGCCGTATGGGAATCTGCATATGTGTAATTCATACATTTCCAGTGTCAAATTTGGTCTGCAAATTAACACAGGTTGAAAAGCCCCGAACACAAGTGAGATCTGGAAGATAAAATGAAATCAAGAGGCTTCAACATATACAGCCTTGCAGTCCAAAAAGTGTCCTCATCTCATGGCTTCAGGCTTTTCTCCTGGAATATGATTGCTAGAAATTTGAGGAAAAGAAATAAAGCAGGAGAGGAAGTCTCTTTGATGTAATAGAGTAAATCTAGGACTTGGGAATTTAAGAAAAAACATTAAATATCTAAAAATCTCAACAAAATTTTGTAAGCAGTATTTTACAATTTGTAATGGCATAAATTCAAGAATTTGCTTGTCTTCTCCCTTACTTGGGTGTAAATCACTTCTACTGAAATAAATGGAGTTTCCTGTTTTGCTGCACTATACATGTGAACAGACGTTCAGGCCTTGTCCTTTTTTTGCAATTCTTCTTCTTTAAATGGGCCTGAAAACAAAGGAGTGGTGCAAGCAGGATTTGACCAGTAGTGCTGGGTTGTGGGGTACTTAATAAACTCTCAAAGGTATTTTAAACAAGAAAATATTTTGTTCATGAGATTTTTTTAAAAGTAATTATTTCAGGGATTTCTTGAACAGTATATTTTCTTTGAGTAAAATAATAGTAGCTGTTAATAGAGTGTCTCAGAGAGGAAGAGGAAGTGTGGAAAGTAAAGGGGCTAAGGAAAATGCAACAGGAAAGACCTATCTCCATCACAGAGAAGCAGAGTTTAAAAGCTGGCTTGGGGAAAACAAAGTTATTTTACTGTAAGTCACCCCTTCTCTCTCAAGTACGATAAAGGGAGATAATCACACTCTGAAACTAAAACACATCCAAGTTAATCGGCTTATCTCAACAATGAGAAGATAGGAAATTATTGCAGTTCTGCAGCTGGGAAATTATCTGAGTCCAAGATATTAGATTAAAAATTCTTTCATTGCATGAGAACAATTTCTGGTGGGTAAGTCTGATGTAATAGTAAATATGATTAGGCTGCTTAAAAAAGCAGCATGTTCAATTTTTTCCAATAACTGAGCAGACTTGCAGCTGACAGGGTGCTGTTTTGCTAAAAATTCCTGACTGTTCGCTCACCTCTCCATGTGCTGCATTTTTCCTATGAGTCTGGAAGAAGGTGAGGGTTGTTTGTGATAGCTGTGTAATGGTTGACGCAGGGGTATTACACAGCATGGACTTTCACACATGGATCTGTATGGGCTTTATAGCAGCAGGTTGCTGAAAAACTAAACCAAACTCTTTTATCAATTCCCAGGCTAATGATTTTATTACATGACAAATGCTCTGAAAACCGAGAAGCCACATATCCACATCACTCTTCCTCTCTGGCAAACACTTGACCTGTTGCTATGGCTGTGCTGTGCTTTTCTCCCCCTTTCCCATGCCTTTCCTAAAATGACAGCTATGCTTTTTTTAAATGTCAGTGGCTCTGACATTTGCACGGCCCTGGTCGCCTGGTACTGTACCTGTGTGCACTGCTCCCCACCCAGCCTCCTGGAGAGCCTCGCTGTGCTGCAGCAGCCTCGGGGCTGGCCCCTGATGTTTTGGGGTGGTGGTAGGTGTGTGGGTTGCTGCCTTGTTTTGGTCCTTGGTAGGTGGGATCTGCAGTTGCGTGCAGCTGAGTGATGTGCTTTGGGTCCTTACAATGGCGTGATCATGTGTTGCTTTATTCCTATTACTCCTAGCAAGCTCCAGTGATGCTTTTGACTGTCTGTGTGCTTGCATCCCTGCCTTGCATGTTAATGAAAGACATCACTCTCTTTAGCCCCTCTCAGCTTGGACAGGATACTCTTTGTTTACTCTGTTTATTTCAGTCTGGCCTACTTGTAGATCCTGGGCTACCCCGGAGCGGCCCATTTCTGCTGAATGGAAGTGGGGGCTGTGTGGGTGCTTTGTCTCGCTTTCAGTTTGGGATCTGGCTGGGCTGTGTTGTTTTATGGCTGATGGGTGGGAGTGGAGAAGGGGGGAGTGCAGGGAGGAAGCAGAGAGCAGACATGATTTTTTTTTTCCTTCACTACACATCTGCCAAAAGCATCCTTCGAGTTGGATGTAAAGAAAAATAAAAGGCAGAGTCCTTGCAGGAATGAAGTTAACCCCATGTCTAATTTTTAGCCTAGAAAGCAGTGTGTGGGTGCTTAGAGAGAGAGGCTGCAGTGTTTACTGCTCTGGAATTTAATGACACAGCATTCAAACCTAAACAAGGTTGGAGAGAGGCAAATGGTGAGAGGAGCAAAGAGGGGGAAAAGGGAAAGGGAGGAAAAGGAGCTCTCGGGCTCTGGACCTGGATTGAATTACAAGAATAATATGGCTTATATTGACAGTGAAAGCCTGCATATGGTTTTGTGTTTCTTTGTGCAGATAAACAAGAGAAGAATGAGATGGGGAGTGTGTGGGTTGCAACTTGATAACTATTTGTGTGGAACCAGAAAGGGTGGCTGTGGCATCACCAACCAACCTGTCTTTATCTCCCCCAGATGTCTGTGTGCATCTGCTGTGGGCTGCCAATTGCCAGAACAGACCTCTTGGGGTGATCCAGGTCTTCTCTTATGTCCTGGGAATGCCACCACCCTAGACTGGAAGGCATGTACATGCATGTGTAAACCTAGCCATGTCACTGTCTGCAACATGACAGAAAACCTGGGGTTAGATGTGGGTTTGTGTATCTGTTTCTACGTCTATAAAGCCAGTCTTTCTCCCCTTTAAAGATGTGTATTTTCCTAGTTTCATGTGATACTCTGCGCTACCTCCTTTGATCAGATGTTAGCATTGTCAGATAACCTGACAAAGTTGGTGCAGTGTCTGTTTGTGGGAACCTAAAGCAGGAAATCAAGACAATTGGCTGTTTCCCACTTTACTAAATGCTATTTGCAGCCTTCAGCAAGAGCTGGACCTCCGTTTCTGAGATGAGCATCACGTAGGGCTGTGATGTAGCTCACCCCAGCTTCTCCCTGCACTGGTGGAATCTCAGCAGGGTCAGCCTATTTTTGGGGGAGCAGTGTGTGCACCTTGGAGACCCGTCTTTAGAGACATGATGTCCTCACCTTCATTGCACTTGCAACGTTTCCCCGTAACCGTGTTTGCAAGAGACCCCTGAATGTGACACCAACTTTAAATCACATTTAAGGAAGCTGAGACAGTATTAGGGTGCACAAAGCAACTGGTAGAGTTTTATGTGACAGAAAAAGGGGATGAACCATCCCTGGCTTGCTGGTGAATAATAGTGACCCATGCAGTGAAGGTGGTAGCGGCCACGACAGATGCCTTTGCTCTTCTGGACTATACCATTTTTCCTTTGAGTGAAGAAACAATTCCTTTTTGTATTACAAGGAATGGTGTGCTGACTGTGTGGCTTTTGCCTCGAGCAGCTCTAACATCTATTTTTGTGCAGGGCTGTGTGAATGCTTCCCACAGACCTCAGCAGTTGCCCCTAGAAGGAGATGCAGACTTCACTGATGAGCATCATCGTGGTTTTGGTACCCCTTAACCCATGCTCTGGTTGTTCCTTTTGACATACTTTGTGCTTGCTTTATTAAATGCTGCATGAGGGGAAGAGGCAATGGCTGAGACACCTGGTAGCTCTAATGTGGAAAGGGGATTATGTTGTCTGTGGCAGCACAGCAAGTGAGAAGAGACTCCCTAATCAGGCTCCTGGCTTTCCTCAGACTCTCAGTGTGACTTTGGGCAAGTCTGACTGGGGCAAAGCTTTCTTCTTTTCTGGGTAAGCAAATCTCTTGCTTCACCTTGTGCTTCTTTTATCTGCCTGCAAAACAGTAAAGATGGTGTTCTGGAATAGATAGGTCTGCTTTTTGATCAGGTTATGGGGAAACATTTTGAACAACTTCTCTGGGGCCTGTTAGATTTGGGGAGGCTAATTTCACTGTTGTCTTGAATGAACAGAGATGCTCAAAGGCCAGAGGGAGTTTAACTGTTTTTGCAATATTCACAGAGCAAGTGGGGCTGGGAGTTAATGCCAGGCCTGAGTTCTGGCCTACAAATGACGGTATCTGAGTGAGGTGGTCCCCAAGATAACATCACTGAAGGATACTTCTCTGCTCTTCTATGCCATCCTTGACCACTGCCCTTTGATGAGTTTTTGGTGGCAGCTGCCAAATGACTACCCAAGATCTGTCAGAGCAGAGGTTTGCATTATTAAAATGACACCTGGCTCATGAGAACGGTGTAGGGGAACTTTGCCACGTGTTATGTATTTTGGAGAGTATGTTTGTACGTTCATCACATAACCCTCTGGAATTTGCCATGTAGCCTGCTCTTCAAGCAGTGTGTACTGTTAAATTAAATCCTGCTGTGGCCTGACATGCAGCAGCAGTGAACCCAGACAGCTGAGCTACATGGTGTTTGGCCTGGGAGAATGGGATAATGTGTAGTTGCAAAGGTAGTAGCACGCAGGTAGAGCCAGTGTAGTCACAAACTGGACTTTACCTTGAGCTCCAGAAGAAGTAGGGACCTTCACCTTGAAGAGCAGCACAGTAGTGGTATGTATGAACAGGAGGATTCCAATAGCTGTTGTAGTAAACTCAATGGGCTTTTTACACATGAACTTAAAAAACCAGGACTATTCCTTGGGCGTGACTGTCTTCTCTTCAATTTTGTTGGTAGTTCCACTGGCCTGGAGAGACGAAGGTTGGAATAGATAAAATCTTTTACTCCTTGAAATTAGGAAAGAAAGCAACAGAGTCAGGCTGTAATGAGCAAGAGCAACTCTGTTACTTTACATGAAATTGTAACTTGCTCACATTCCCTGTCAATTTGGAGTTTAGAAGCATCCTATGTTGTTTGTCTCAGGGCATGTGGAGAACCCCACATTCAGAAAGCCAGTTCTTCTATGTCAGCAAGACCACTATGTATAATAATGGCCAGGTATCAGTTGTAATACTAAAATTACAGCAGGCTCAGATTGGTTATTGTGAACAGTTGTTATCCATGAGCCAACAAATTTAGCAGAGTCTTAACTTCATTAGCAGTGTCTAAATGCATTAGCCATATGCTCCTCAGCATATGGGTAAATACATAACAATTTATTTTCATTAGGGTTTTCTTACAAGTGCTGCTAACCCAAGCTCCACTAGAAATGTTTACAGCATGACATGTCTTTTCAGATAAGAAGCTGGCTTTTTGTACAGCAAGTCATCCCGAAAGGGTGACAAGCAAGATACTTCCCTGTCCTTTCTGGGAATAGGCAGGTACAGCTGCTGTGGGTCTGATCTGCTGCATCTAGCTAGGCTTGGTTTCTGCAAGGCTTTATATTAAAATGGATAATAGAAGGCTTTGGAGAACTGCCTGTTCAAACACATGCTGCTAAATCCCTGGTATTCATTGTGTGCTGCCTTCTGGTTGCCTGTGATGCACCTCGGATGGCATCGCCACCTGGTAACTTCATAAGACTCATGACCTTCTGGGTCCTTCCCACTTCCCCCCTCCCCAGGCAGGATGTAGAGTTGAAATATAACTTCATCTAAGAGGGGCCGAGCGTGAAATTAGGTGGTACTCATGGCCTGTAGTCAAATGGACGCGGTGCTGGAAAGGCAGAGTTTGTAGGGTGGGCACTGGGCAGGGCTGTGAGGGCTTCAGAGGCTGCAAAGTGGCATGGATGTAACCCGGCCATTGTGTTCTCAGGGTTCTCCTAATTTCTCAGAAATAAATGGAAAGCTATTTTCCTGAGAGCTTTTTTAAATTTTTTTTTTTTTTGGTAAGTATTTATGCATCTTGATCCAGAAACACGAGTTGCCTAGAAAGACATCGAAGTGTAAGAAAGGACCAATCTTACTGGAGAGGTGGAAAGTTCAGAAATTAGTCTATTTCTCCACAGCCTCAGAGGCCTTGGCGCATGTCTAAATTTAGATGATAATGTGAAACAAGAATCAACTAGAGTTGGATTCTAATCAGGGTTTTTTTGAGACCTGGCTGGGTTTTTTATTGTGGTTGGGTGGTTTTTTGGTTGGTTGGTTTTTAGAAAACTAAAATCAACAGAAAGCCTAAACAAACCTGTGTGCTTTAAAAAGAAATGTAATTCAAATTGCTGTATTTTTTTTTTGTCTTTGTCATCACGCAATGCTGATGAATGGATGAGTGAACTGAATGGGAAGTCTTGGGCTTTTTAAGTTTTCATTTTGTTTATTAACTATTAGCCTTTTTTCATGCTTAGACTTTGTAATTTTGGAATATTCTATGAATTTTAGATGATTTATAATAAGGCAGAGGGAAAAGTATTCTCTGAACAGTTGCACTGGGACAGTTTTAAATACTCTGGTAGCAAAGAAACCTCACTGAACATTGGTAACTTATTTTACCTTACTACAAGAAAATTGAAAATTTTAAACAAGAGAAGAAGAAATTGAAACTGAGCTATATGTTTCAAAATGTTCTAAAATATTTATTTTCATAATAAAATATGCAAGAAATAAACATTAAAATAATTGAAAATTAGTCTCTGCTATTTGCTGAATTTTCATAGATTTTTTTGTATTATATCTGATGGCTTTTTTTGTTTCTGTGAGTATAGAAAACTGTTAACTCCCATAAGCAGGATGATGCCCAGGGTGATTTAGGTAGGATTAGTGAAAGTTGGGCTAAAGGAGCCATAACAAGTCACATACATTGATGAGTTGAAATATTCTCTGTGGAGTTGAGTGGGACTTTAAACATGGTTGTTATTTTTCAGCTGAACAGCGCTTTTCCTGTTCCACTGAAAAGGGAAAAGGGGAAAAAATACATGGAAATGGCAGGTGTTGGAAGGAAGTCTCTCTTTGGACACACAGAGAAAGGGGATGGTGAGCCCCAAAGTCTTCACTGATTTGCCTCCATTTGCTTTCTTTTCTGTATATTGAGAGGAAACAGTGGCTGCTAAGCCCTAGATAGAATAAGGGACGTTGTGGCTCTAGAGAGCAGTCTAGGAAAGAAGCACAAGGAGGTATGACTAAGACACTGGTGATTGATACATGATTTTTGTGAAGGCACGAACACATCTGCCTTGATCTCTTAATACACTGCAACATGTGATGTGTTGTGAAAAGTGTGTGATGAGGCAGAAGGAGCAAGGGGTAGCATTTGATTTATCCTTATTTTTGTTCCACTTCTGAAGGCAGTCTAGGACAGGAACACCTTTCAGCCAAGGCGGAGTGGAAAAGGCACTTGATCACAGAAAACAGGGAGATGGGAGCGCTTTGGGGAAAAAAAAGCTGTTGGTGACCTTATACCAGAGTTCTCTATTGTAATAAAGAGTCTCATAAAGTTCATCACAGATAGAATTAGGGACCTTGCAAGTATCTTGTAGTTATATTTGTGTTTATATTTTTGCCTACCTTTCTTTTTTTTCCTCCCCAATGCCCCAGGGAGCTATCTCTGAGACCTCATAAACGCGAGATTTCATTTTCTAATGCTATTTCATTTCCTGGATGGAGGACCTGCCACGAGAAGACCAGACCTCAAATTATAATAGCCCTATAAATAACTCCCTAAGGCAAAAGGAAAAAAGAAAGCCTTTGAAAGACAACCACAAATGCAAAAATGGAGGTTTTGGGTTCTTGCAGAACCAGACTAAGCAGTTCTAGTTAGGACATGGTTAATTTTTGGGTTTCCCCATTTATCTCTTTGCGCTGTTTGCTTACAAAACTGTATCTCAAAAGTCTTCAGAGGTCTTTTGCTTGAGCCTAATTTTCTACAGTGTTTTGGTGCCTTTTGGCCTGTTTAGATCCTGCTAGAAAATGGAGTTTCCAGGTAAAATTGAAAACAATCCAACAAACTGACTAAAACAAATACAATGATGGATTGAGTAAAAATAGTCTGAAAATGCAACTTTTTCTTCTTTCTGGGTGAAGTAGTTTTAATTCAGCAGACCCAGACAGTCTGCCTGCTTTCTACTGGAAATCTGTGCAGAATTGGCACATCGACTAGAATAAAAACATTCCCGAGGAATCGGCGTGTTCTGTCAAAACATTTGAACAGCTCCTGTCTCCCAGAGCACAGCACTGCTCCGGAGCCGGCAAGGGAGCTCTGCAATGCGTGGTGCAGGCTTCCCCTCCAGCCTCCCATCTCAAACCCACCTTTCTGCTTAAGCATGGGCCAAGTGTTTCAGGTTCAGTTATATTTAGCTGTGGAGGTAGTAAAGAAGGCAGTTTACAAAAGCCCCTTGCACCAGGGCGTGACCTGTGTAAGGCTGTCCTTCCTCTGTTCCCGTTAAGGCTGTGCTGTACATAGAATCTTTTAGGTTGCAAAAGACTCTGGAGTCCAACCATTAACTCAGCAGTGCCAAATCCACCACCAAACCATGTCTCCAAGTGTCACATCTACATGTCTTTTAAATACCTCCAGGGATGGTGACTCAACCACTTCTCTGGGAAACCTGTTCAGTGCTTGACAGCCCTTTTGGTGCAGAAATTTTTCCTAATGTGTGAGGGAAAAGTCATGAAGTTAAGGTTGGAGGATCCCAGTATCTTCCTGGAGCAGACTGAGTCAATGTAGTGGCTGGAGACAGGTAGGCTGGCAAATCTGAGCTCCAGAAGTCCTACTGCGCAGGGATGGGATTCCCCCCCAAAAGATGTCTCAGTGCTATGTCTCTTGCTGCTGCATGACTCTGCTCTGAGAGGTTACCCTTCAGCAGCAAAGTTCAACCTCTGCCTTGTGGATTAATAATAATAATAATAATTTTTATTATTTGATCAATTAAAAAAATTGTAATCTTTGGCTAGAGCACAGCAATTACACTGTTTAACAGAGCAAAGTGTGATGAAACTCAACCTTTTCAGCTTGACACTGATTGCTTTACTTTTGCTTGGTAGTATCTTAGTCCCCCAGCACTGAGATGAAGGGGGTCTTGCTAGTAGGCTCTGCTCGGTGTGAATGAGACTGGTAAAATCAGGCCTGCAGACAATTTGCTAGAGATACTGTCTGTCTGTTATTGAGACTAATTGCCTAGGAATGTAATTGTATCATTCTTGTTACCAAAATTGATATTCCCTGCCTGACTGCAGCTAAATGAGTTTTTGTTTTTGCAGGATTTCTGGGCTGTTGCGTGATAAGGCGTTGTGGTGGACAGCAGGCAGTCAGTGTTTGAAACAAATGAGGTTTTTCTTCATACTAGACACAGAGGTGTGTCTTCAGGAGTACTTTACTGTGTGGATGCACTAGCAGATGGTGTCCTTTAAGGCTGTACCTGTGACAGTAGCCTGTTTGAATGAGTATCCATGCTGGTTTTAACACCAGCAGGAAATTAAAATCCAAATAAGCCACTTCCCTTCCCCCGCTCCTTCCGGTAAGTGAGGGACCAAAAAGTGCCTGGCTTTTCCTGCTGAAAGCATTCCTCACAGCGATGATGTGGCTGGTATGGAATAGCAGCATGGTCACGCCCACACAGTGCTGAAACTCTGCACCCTTTCTGTAACCAGGGCAGTCTCCTACCTGCTTGTCTAAGCCCCATCCAGCAGAAAAACCATTATAAATTAGCATGGAAGTAAACGAGGTGGGAAGGCAAGCAGCCCGATGTATGTGCTTATCTTGTACTCCGTGGCAGATGCCCAGAGAGCAGTTCAGCATCATTTAGGTACAAGTGGCATCCCTGACAAACGTGATGGAAGACAATGATCTGTGCCAGTTGGAGTCGGGAGGGCAGAGGTGGCTCACAAACCAGCCCTAAATCTGCATGGATTAGTGTCAGCACAGCAGACTTGCAGGGGATGGGCTGTGAATGTGCATTCCTAACTCTATTACTTATCCCCTGGGCCAGAGGGGCCAGATGTGCTGCACTGCATAGGCAACATACTTAATCTGTGAATGATCATTCCTGATGGATCCCCTCCAGACAGCCCAAAAGTTACATTACTGAGCCCCAGACTACTTCACGTAGAAAGACAAGACCACCCAATCCAGTGCCTTTAGGGAAGGGAGAGGTGGAATTGCTGTGATTTCACATTTTATCAAGCAGCTGTACGCTCCACGAACAAAATGCTTGTATACGGGTGTCTAACCCAAGGCAGCTAAAGCCATGCTTTGGTACCCAAAAGCGTAACCATATGATTTGTCACAGGATTTAACAGGTGTTGGTACTTTTAAATGTTGCCATAACTTCTTTTATTTAGTTGTGCAAAGTCTAGCCTGCTGCACCTAATTTTGTCTTAAGCATATACTATGCTGACAAGATATGGTCACCTTTGGGACTCAGGTTTCTGGAAACTAAGGTTTCCCATCCCTGAAAACCTGGGACAGGGCTCTGAGCAACCTGTTCTAGTTGAAGGTGTCCTTGCTGATTCCAGGGGGGCTTGGACTAGAAGGCCTTTAAAGGCGCCTTCCAACCCAAGCTATTCTATGATTCTATGACCAAGTAGATGAAAAGATAATTCATCACAGCATGGCCATGTGGGAGGGGAAAACATGTTAAAATCCTTCTCGGAACAGTTATGGCAAATATATGTTAAAAGGCTTTAAGACCTTGCTCAGTGACGAGCCCAGCTTTTGATAGGAGAGGCAACAGACTGCAACAACAGTGTCAGAACTGAAGCCTCTTAACATACTGTATTACTGTCTTGCAAGGATCTGAGACTCGGGTTAGTGCACTTACCACTGTCCTGACATAGGCGCGTTCCCTTGATATGCCGGAAGCTTATCATCTGGAGAGGGAGACTTGGAAGAAAGGAGGTGTGCTTGCAGTTTTATGGGCAAGGAAACTGAAGGCTGTGGCTATAGTGATTTTGCTTCACCACCCACAGAGACCAAGAGCCAAGTGCCCTCTGTCTTCACGGGGCATGGGAGCAGGTAGCTGGTGATTCCTCTGAGCTTGTGCAGGAAGAGGTTGTGACAAAGGCCGTGGACTGCATCTGCACCCAGTGGACTTTGGCACCTTGATGCCACCTTCCCAGAGTCCCCTGCTGCTGCAGGAAAAGCTTATATTACACGAAGGAGGATAATGCCTCAAAACATCCCTGCTGGAATAAATAAATACCTTAAGCTGAGAGTTCAAACCCAACTTGCTTTTCTACTACTTTTGTAGTCAGTCTGGTAATTTTCATTTGGCCTAGGAAAAACAGAAATAAGTGTTAAATTCATGCTTAAAAGATTGCCTCTCTTCAGAGAGATTTGTTATCCTTTTTCTCATTTACAACAAGTAAACTTGCTTTTGCAGCAGAGATTTTGACATTAAGTGTCTTGATAGAATAATAGGTATGAGATGGATTGCAATCTATTGCCTCAAGACTTTGCCAATCATAAAATAAAATCAGTTAATGCATTGAGTTAAATCTTGCTATATTGGGCAATGTGCTAGTAGTATTAAAAAAATCAATCCAGAAAATATATTGATTATATTATCTCCATAGCAACAAACAATAATAGGATAATGTTAGCTTAATAATTGTGCTTTGTGAAAACCTTTCAGAATAATTACTGCATTGTGGTCTTTTCACAATGTGGAATGCAATAACGCTTCTTCCTTGACTGCAGTCACCATCAGCACTGCGTCGAGAGATGTTGTTTTTGTGTGCATGCATATGTATTCATGGGTAATTTTGCTCCGGGTGAAACAATTCAGCAGACTATTTTGGGATCCATTTTTAAATGGTCAAGACCACAAATTGGCAATTGTTTTCCGTGTGGCTTGTTTTCTCCCACCCCCTCTGACAACTGGCTACTGTAAAAAGAGGTCGTTAACATTCCTTTTCCTGCCTCTTTCTTTACAAGGCACAAAGATTTTGGCATGTAACAAAACTAAATGTCCAGCTTCTCTGTTAAGGATTTGTGGGAGAGAGGAACTCTGCTCTAAAGACACTGCTTCGTATCTGTTACTTTAATTGAATTTAATCTTTTATCCTCTAGGAATGACTTGTTCTGCAGGAGCTGAGATATTTGCCTGTATTTTAGGGGACCTGGTTCTCTTGTGCATCCTACATTGTCATATAAATAATAACCTGAGGTTGTTATGAATATATAGAGATACTTTCCTACATATAAGCAGGGAGGTGTACATATAACATTTTTAGCCTGAAATTTTGGCAGGAGAGTCAGAGGACTGATATATACACTCTTCATCTGGGTCTTGCTCTTTCCTTCTACATCAACCCTGTAATTTATGTCTTGAGTTAAAAAGAAGCATTAACACAAATCCATGATGAAGAAGCCAAGTTTTTAGAGTGTCTGTGTGTAATCTCTGCTCAGCAATAACAAAAACATTTCTATATTATCAACCCTGTGTTCAGCA
The DNA here is from genome assembly GCA_013397975.1 of Machaerirhynchus nigripectus. NCBI lineage: Eukaryota > Metazoa > Chordata > Aves > Passeriformes > Dicruridae > Machaerirhynchus > Machaerirhynchus nigripectus. Next base: position 1,677,965 of record VZRQ01009507.1, on the reverse strand, counting down.
CAAATCGTAAATATAGCCCTGTACTAGCCACTGTGAAGAAAAATAACTACCCCAGCCAAAACCATTCCAAGTGGTAAAAACCCCCAGTTTAATCTGTGAAGTTTAAGCAGGGCTTAAACCATCCTGTGTCTATGAAAGGTCTTGGGGTCCTGGCAGTAGATCTGGAGTCCATTCTCCTTCTGGTCATGCCAGTATTTCCTGCTGATCAAGTGCTGGGTTTAGAGATCAGCCAGCACTGCTGCTAAATCTTGCACTGGCAGGAGCTTCCCCGTGGCTTTTGCAGGGTGCCCTATGCTATTGCCAGTGGTATGGTGGGATTGCTGCTTCACTTCCAAGGATGTGAATGGATGGATGTCACTTTCTCAAGTGGTCACTCCTCCATCCCTTTTTCTGTGGGACAAACACTGATGTCAGACAGGTTAAACTTTTAGCACCTCTTCTAACTGCACATCATTTTATTTTGATTCTTACTTCTGGAGAGATTTTGTCATTCAAACGTCCCATCATTTGTCTTCTTACTCTTCAGCAAACAGGGGTCTCTTTTTCTTTGAGGATCTTCAGGAGAAAGCCCCTGCTTTGAAAGCATTACCTACACTAAGTGACCTTCTTGGACCTGGGAATGTGCAAACCCTCTGCTCTGTACAGGTGTACTGTGTACATAAGAAAAACAGGAGAGTGCAAGAGTGCTGGCAGTTTTCCATCTGAGATGATGTCTTCATCAAGGGCTGGGTTGTGCTGTTTTCCTCTCCAGCCCCTCCAGGTGGTTGCTTTACGGGGAGGATGTGATGGAAAAGTTGTTTTATATCCCTGGAAGTGGTTACTTTCTGCCAGTGGCCCAGTCTCCTAGGAATGTGGTTAATTCACAGGGAGGGGGAGGAGCAGTGGTTGCTCTCGACTTTGTGCCTTATGCCAAAGCATCTAGTCCTGCATAAGTGTTGTACTGAATGAGGGTGCCAATTGCCTCTCTGCTTTCCTGTGTGCAGATGAATTCAGTTATGAAAGGACAGCTAAATGCATCGGTTCCTCTGGAAAATATCTGGTATTTGCAGGTGTGTAACATCATTCATTAAAAAAAGAAAAGCAAGCCCAGATGGCTTGACAAGGTGTTTTTTTCTGGTGCTGCTGCAGAATCCAGCCCTGAGTGATGATCTAGAAACAGAAATGAATGACTGACAGGAGCCAATTCAATCCCCACCTCCAAACTGAGTTCTTCTATGAAATTGTCGGACTTGAAACTCTGACTGTGCTTGACATGTCCTGTGCTTGCTCTAGGTGCTGCCCAGTGATCTTACTGATTGCTAGAGCTCCCAAATTCTCATTCCACTGCAGTCTCCTGTTTAGTTTCCTTGTGCTATCTCAGCTCCTGATGCTCTCTGCAATCATGTCTCCAGCCCACACAGGGATTGGCACTGTGCATTTCTGTCTGCCTCTTCCTAATCCCTTTCCAGGGAGGCCTGATATGGCTTTCTAGTGTTTCTGGTTTTTGTGCTCAGATCCTACCAGCTACCACATGGGTGGCTTGGGTCTTAAACAGTGTTTGTCTTCAAGACAGAACATAAAGAGTAAATTACCTTATGAAAACAAGGAGATTTTGCTAGAACAGTTATTTAAAAATAGGTGAAGAGTTAACTGCCTGATGTAATGTGGCTCTTGGGGCTACAGCTTGTTGTATTCCCAAAGGAATAAAACTGTTCTGCACAGGATCTTACAGGACATCTCTGTCCACAGTGCTTTGGGGTAGGTCTGTCCTACCTGGTGGCATGTCACTCTGGGAGCAGGATGAAGCACAGGGAGTGTTTGTTCCCATGGCCAGGCTGAAGATGTTGCTCCGCAGACACATTCCCCCTCCTGCCCTGCTGAATGTATGGGCTCACCTCAAGCCTTGTGCGTGTCAGGCTGACGTGTCTACCCTTAACCTTGTGGCTTTTACAGAGGTGCCATGTGATAGATGGGAGTAAAAGGGGACCTGTCATGCCTATGCCTGGCCTGTCCGTGCTGCAGATAGCAGCATGCTCTGCTCTCCGTCAGAGGCCGGTACGATCTATGGGGACATTTTTCTCTTTTCGTGCTTGAGAGCTGCATCCATACAAGGTGGGAATTAGACAAGAAGAAGCTAATGTTAAAATACAGAAATAGTCCTAGTATCTTTCAGTAATGCATTAAGTGGCATGATTAATGTCTGTCACATGTAATGATGTTTCCAGGTCTCTTCCCTTGATGCAGTACTCTGCGTGCTGTCTATTGCTTTGGTTTGGATACTGTTTTTTGTCTTAGCATCATCACAATAAAAGATCAAAATTTGAGAGCGGAATTTGTGATTTTCTTTAGTTTTTTCAGGTGTATGTTTCGTAATTTCAAACTCGGTGGTCACAGATAATTAAGTGGCATTGATTTTATAACCAGTTCATAAACAATGGCAGAGACCCCTAGCAGTGTACTGGGGGAATGTCTCTGAGGAGGCCAAGATATCGCCCACTGAATGAGCAATCTTGTGTCCCATAGATGAGGTTATCTTGAAACCCACCTGTCTAAATAGTACCCACTTAGGCACTAGTTAGCAGTATGAGATGGCCCAGAGCTTGCATCAGAAAAGAAAGCTTAACCCCTGTCATCCTAATTCTGTAGGTGAAGATGGAAGATTTTCACATGGATGTGTAGCTTTTCCAACACTTGTTTCAAAGTCTGTTTGCACTCTGTGGCACCCAAGACAGACTATTTCATAATAGGTTTGGTTAATATATTCTGTCTTTTAAAATGACATTTTCATGGTCTGAAGGAATCTGCTGTTGATAGGTCTTTCCTCTTCTGAAGTGGAAAAACTCCTTGGCGGAAAGAGTCCCTGTCTCCCTTTCCTGGGAGAGAAATCAATGTTCATTTCTTTGAATGCCACTTCGTTGCCCCCTGAAACAGTGCTGTGTTGTCAGAGTGCTCCCCAACTCTTTGTTTTCCTTGGATTTAGCTACCGCATCTGTCTATCCTAGAAGTTGTTTCCACTTCTTCAAATTACTCAATGACTGTTTTGCTTCTCTTCAGGAAGGCCAGCAAAGAAAACTAATAAAAGTACATTCACCTTTAGTGAGATGTGCTGAATGCTTATGCTAATCCATCTGAGACACCGAGCTCACAGTGAAAATCCACAGTGCAGTGGTCCTCTATTGTACAGTGAATTCCCTCCTACAGAGAGCACTGTAATTCTGTGTTTTCCTGTTGCAATTTGAGGATGTAGTAATATTAAGGCAGCAAAGGTGGTTAGCAATCCAGTGGAATTACATGTAAGTAGAGATTGTGTAGGAGAGAATTACACTCAGTTTGGAAGGAAGACAACTTAAAAGACATTTAGTGGAAATTACATGCTTTAGTAAAAAAATAAATCCCTCGTTCCTTTCTATTTTTTTCTAGTTTCTTGATTTATTATAAATATATATTTATCAAAGGATCAGAAACTACAGTGAGTCTGTAAGACCTCATATGGAGCCTTTCATGAAAACACATTGAACAAATTGTAATTTTCTTTGTACGCGTCTTCATAATGACATGTTTTCTGATTTTGATAAAGGTTCCTAGAAGCCTGAATAGGTGTCATCTGTGACATTTACTATGAAGTAAAATAAGGGCCTAGCAGGAGTAAGTGTTATCTAGACAATAGCCCTAGTAAAAATAGTAAGTTTGCAATTATATCCCTATAGCAGATATAAACAAGGTCTAAGCCAACAGCAGGTAACTTTCAAATAGATAAAAAGAAATATTATTATAGCCAGTGTAATCAGACTGGAGAATTCATCATTGCAGTAATCAGGGAGTCGAATACAGCAGCTGGAATAATTTGAGGGTCTGGATAATTTTATGAGTAATTACATTTGTGGCTATGCATACTATAAGAGTAATTCAATCTTAAGCTAATAGTTGGGTGAGGAAGAAACCTCCCTCTACTTAAAGCATTTTAGAGTTAGCCATGCATATAGGGTTCTTTTCCTCATGCCTTTCTTCAAAGCCTCAGGCATGTGATATGTCTGAAAGCTCAGAAACAGATCAAATTTGTTGATCTTCCTTTCATTTCTCATATACTTTCTGTGTTTCTGTGGCAGAGAAGGAATGTTTTTGTAAGCTACCAAAGAAGAGGATTGTGAAGCCTTCAGCTTGTCTCTGGCTCTACCATTGACTTCTTGTGTGGCATTTGGCAAATTGCTTAATTTTGTGTACTTCCAACTGCCCACCTGTGACAGATGGGCATTTAACATCCCAGAGATATTGTGGAAATGAAGTTCACAAAGTGAAATGAGATTGAAAAAAGAGACAAAAAGAAAGCAAGAATCTCACTGCAGTATGCCAAATTAATGTATGAGACTGGATCTATATGAGAATGAGTTGGAAGGTTAAGGTGAGTCAACTAGAAGTGTGAATGCAGTGTGCACATGTGAAAGTGTAGTAAATCTTTTCCATGAGAAGTGTCCCTCTTATTTTAGAAGTGACTGTAGATCTCCTTGAGGGGCTGGTGTAGACGAGCTCTGTTATTCATCCTACACTTCATTTTTCCAAAGTATCCACATCTTGCCTCCTGTGCCTCAAAACCCTTCTTGAGGTTCTTGTCCCCACTGTTCTGACTACAAGGCTGCTCTAAAATCTTGCTACTTTGATAGTCAATAACTTTTACCTAATTTCAAGCAACATTTATCCACAGCCAGTTTATACTTCTTTGATCTTTTAGCAATGTAGGCCTTTATATTAAATAGATATTTTTCTCTCCCTGGTGATTCCTCCCAGTACAGTTCTAGACAGCAAGCATGTGTCCTTCCTTTGGTCTGCTAAAATGAACCTTTGGTTAGCTAAAATGGACTCTCCTAATTATGACTTGTAAGACAGGCCTTCTGTTCCCTGAAGATCCTTGTAACCCTTTTCTCCACTTGTTCCATTTTTAATTCATTCCTTTTGAACGCGGCAGCTCATCAGATTTACATGCAGCATTCCAGAGAACGCCTATCCCAGATACTCTACATCTGTAGTTTCCATCATACTTTTTTCCGTCATACATCTTCCACCATCTTTATCTTATGGTTAATGTGTCAATCCAGGTTTTTCATTTCTGTCTTATTTTCAAGCAATCACCTCCTACTGCAGAAATTCTTGGAGTTAACATAGTCTGTCTCTAACGGTGTGAAGCTTTGCTTTCAACTAAAGACTCTCCTATTTTGCAGTTCTTCAGGTTCTTCAGGTCATCCAATTCTTCTGGTATGACAATCTCAGTTTCTGTTCTTGCTGAGGAAAGGATCTGTCTTTTCCGAACCACGTACTTCACTGAAGCCTGACTACCTTTTGTGCTAAACTCAGTCCTCCAAACACTGAACAAAATTTGTCCCAGGACTGACCCTCGAGAAAACTATGGATTTCCTTCTTTCCTGGCTGTACCTTTTCTTTCTACTCAGTCCATACTTACTTCCCTACAGCTTTCATGTTTACTATCTTTTGGTTTTTATCCTGATTTTCATCCTTTTGGGTGTGACAGTGGCTCACCTGTCACCAGACCCAAATGCATTACTGAAATCTGTGTGCATCTTTCACTGTTCCCTCACCTAGAAAATATGTTATCTTCCCAAAGAGAGATAGCAAGCAGTGTATTCCATTTCCCTTTCCTGTGACCCTCTTTCCATTAAGTATTTGCTGTGAAGTGGGGTGCCATGGGGTGCCCAAGGGGCTGTTAACTGGCTGAAGTCACTCCATTCGGCCATGACAGTAGGGCAGTGCAGGTGCTTTCGACTCCGATGCTAAAAACATATGGTGGGGTTTGTGAGGACTCGGGGTCCATGCACTGAGAAATCTTGCATGCTATTGAGGTCAGGCTTGCAACTGTGTGCTTGCTTGGCTTCCCCTCCCTCCAACTCTTCAGTTACCAGGCTATTAGAATCAGCTATTAACCTGGTCAATGGGGAGAAACAGCAAATACCAGAAAGGATGATGTTCTTTTCTTAATTCCTGTTTGGAAACCTGACTGGTTGAAAAGGTAAATGTCTCAAGAGAAGGTTGAAAAGGGTCCAAAACATGTCTTGCTTTGGAAATGCCAGCACACCCAGGCGGAGAAGGATGAGGTGAGTACTTCACTGGCGAGTGGTCTTTGGGGGCAAGAAGGTAGTGCCCTGCCAAAGCTGCCAAGGTGGCTTTAAGCTGGGGTGCTAAACGGGCATGACTGAATTGTATTGTGCCATCTGATCCTTTTGGGTGATAGGATTGGTTAAGGTGATAATCTGGATGCCTTCTTATCCTTTTTGTGATATGACTTGAACCCAAAAACCTTGGTCCTCTGTGAGTGCGAGAGGTAACAGATGCCAGAAGAAGAAGAGGGTAATGAAAGGCACGGGGTAAGGGCAGAGAGAAGGGAAGAGTCACGCAAGAGGGGAAATAACCCATGTTTCAGAGAGGGACTAAAGCTGTTTCTCTGTAGTGAGACAACAGCTCTTTGTTAAGGACAGCAAGGACTAATACAGCACACAGAAATAAACCTGCCCTCATAGTTTTTATTAAAGATCTGAAAAGGTAGAAGGAAAGAAATCTACAATTTGTTTGGCATTTAGTTCAGGTAATTTTTTTTTTTTAATTTGTAATGAGAACACATTGTCCAAATTTTCATATGCAGATTCAATTAGTGTTCAGTTAATTAGCCTTTACAGATGAGATTAACTTAATTACATAACACTAACCTCTCTTAATAACTATTAAGGGTACGAAGGCTGCCTTTAATAAATTTAGAAGGGCTATATGTGTTTTTTAAAATCTGAAACGACACACACATAAATTAAACCAAATTACACACAGAGGACAACCATTAATGGTAATGATCAAAGGAAACAAACTATGTACATAGCTCAGAATCAGGCTGCTTAGAAGTTCATGCTGTGTTCCTCCTCTTGGCTGCTGGCATCCTAGTGATTTCACTAGGATCATTGCTGGAGATGATGTACAGTCTGGGGTCATTCCTTCAAAGAGGGTTGCAGACTGATACAAGGTTGCTCTAATTAAATGTTAGCTTGTGTTAAAAAAAAATTATTTTGGGTACCAGGTTATTAGCAATTTTCTTTTTCAGGTGGTCTAGGAAAAAAGATGTGTGAAAGCCCATTGAAGGCTAAAAAAGCTGATCCATAAATGTCATTCGTTGTCATTATGTAACATAAATAACTGTATAGATTTTTTATCTCTTGCTATGAGGTGTGCACTCAAACAATGATGCTGTGGTTATTAATATCACAATGAAACAGAGCATTACATCTGATATAGGGTGACAGGGGTGGAGCCTATGTGGGACTAGTTACGGGATATGGCATCTTTGGCTTCTGAGTCACAAGTTTGAATCCAGGGTGTCTTGGTAAAGTGACTGACATCAGATAATATCTGATACTTTTCAGAAGGCAGCAACAAAAGAAGCCTTTTTCCCTTGGCTGTTCTTGCATGGGTAATGTTTCCCACTTGCTGTGAATTTTGATGGGCTCATCACATCCATCTCCAGAGCTCAGTAGCTTTTGTGGCATTCAGTACACTACAAAATTCAAGGCCTACCCTCATTGCATTCTCTAGGACCCATTTCGGAGTCCAAATTTTGAGTTACTGTCAGGAGCATGCATCTGCTGTATTCCAGCTTTGTGGCCCTCTTCAAACCATTTTATCTCATGACCCTGAAGGACTATATTGAAGTTCATAAGCCACATCGTTTGTTTTCCACTTGCAGGAAGCTGAAATGTTCAAAGCATCCTCCACACAATCTGAGTCATTTCCCATTTGCAGCCATGAGATCTGCAGGTATTGAGCAACTAAAAGGAATAGTTTGGATATGCCTCATGTTAAACACCCCAAAAATCAAAATGCATTGCTTCTCTCTGAAATACTGCCTCTTTCTGAAAACTTTGGCTTAGTGCCTACAACCATTTTCAGCAAGGAGGGAAGATGACATTGCTGCAGATTTTTTCCTTGCTGTGAGGAACTAGCAAGGTGAATATGCAATGAGGAGGAAATTGCTGAAGTATCTGTCTTGGAGTGGCGGAGTCTATTGAAAAAAAGGAGAAGGAGAGGGGATACTTGAGCAATTGCAGCCTTTTCATGTATGCGGCTCAAGCTGAAGCTTCAACATTCGGTATCTCAAAAAAATGGTTGGCAATGACCGGACTGTGCTCTGTCTGATGCAGACCCAAATCTTGTTCTCTTCCATGGGGTTTGTACCTGTATCCCTGAGAGCAGGATTTGGCCTTGTGAGTGGTTCTATCCTCAGATGCAGCTGATGATACGTGCTCAGAGGAACAGGAGAATGCAAATTTCCTGCAGGGAGGCAACCGCCAGCCATGTAAACAAAGAACCTTCTGGGTGTGCAGCAGTCAGCCCACTTGAGCTGCTGTTTCCATGGTATACCAGATGCTGTAAAATATGCTTTCTTCAGGGGAAGAAGCTTTTCTTACTCCTGCATTATCTTGTTTGATGATGGACTGTCCTCGGGCTGGTACCTCTCTGTATGGGCCACACGTGACAAGTTCCCCCTGGCCCAACCGTTTTCCGAATTGATGAAAATTCACATTCTGCAGCTTCCAAACAAAGAAAAACCTAAATGGTTTTTCAAAACATGGAACATCATTGCTAACTATGCTTTTAATTGTTACTAGTGAGTGTTTAATGTGCTCCGCTTCTTCCTGGTGCACACGGTGTCATACCATAATACTGTGTATTGTTTTGCTTTTCTGTTTCCTTCCGTTTTCCTAAAAAATCAGAATACATATTTTTCCCTGTCTATTCTCTTCCTAATACCCATGTTGCTTTGTTATAATTCCTGGTTTAGGGAGGTTAAAGCCACTGAGTTTGGCTTAAGATCACGCAGTGGATAAATATGAGGAAAGGAAGCAAAGAGAGGTGGTCTCTACTTCCATGTTCTTGTAAAACAGCAGCTGGTGGTGAGCAGGTGCTTGGTTATATCATAGATACTAAGTGCAAGTGCAATTATAAACATGGACAAGTCTGCAATAGTTGCTTGAAGCAAACCAACCTTAGCCAGTGTAAATAAGTTACCAAAAGCACTTATGAGACTTTCTGTGCTTCAAACATGACTCACAGGAGGAGGAGGATGTTTTTAGAGTACCTGTCTACTGGAAGCCGTGTTTGGGGATGATGCTGCAAAACTGGCAGAGCTGTGGGCATGTGGCATATCCCCTCACTCTGTTCTGAGTCCATGCAGGTTCACTGGCTTCCCTCATGGCTATCAAGAGCAAACACAGGTACCTTTTTATGACTCCAGCTTCCTCCAGCTGAAAGGTGTGCCTTGGTGTGTAAGGGATACATGCACGTGCTCTCTGCCTTGCCTATGCTCTGGCCACCACAGCTCCATAGGGTTCTGTGTGTGCTGTTGGCTTCTCTTTCCCAGGCCTTCTGCCACAAGGCCCGCTACTAGGCGCTTACCAGGCCCCTGAAGGAGGCCAGGACAGCCGTGGGTCCCAGGGGTGAGCAGTAGAGGCAGGTAGTGGTGAGTATGTGTGCCCTGCAGTGGTGCAGGGCATGAGAAAGTGTCCTGGAGTGTAGAGAATGAAGACTTCTTTTACTGTTGAGGATGCTTTCTCACAGTCTTTCCCAGGTGCTTTTCAACTCCTTCTCTTCCCCCATCCTGCAGGCTTGTGCTTCTCACTTTAGGGGGAAAAAAATTAAGTGTGGTTAATTTTAAGCCAGTGCAATTATTTAGGAGTCCTGGAGGTGGAAAACCAGTTACTGGTTAACAGACCTGATTTGAAATGTGTTCTGCCTGACCCCCCTCACTGTAGTGAGCCAGAAGCAGTTCTTCCAAGAAGCTGGCTTTCTGGAAGGCTTTTTCACTGAATCATTTAAAGCCTAGGCTTCTTGCAAATGTTAATATCCTGCTGGCTCACTGGAATGCAGCTGGTGGGTACAGCAAGTGCAATACCTATGTGCGTGCTTGCAATCCAAAGCACGAGCGAGCAGGCGGGGTTCAGGCTGCGGCGTAGGTGTCCTTGCTGAAGGCTCGGGCTGGGAGGGAAGTGGGCTGGAGAGCAGACCTGCTTCGGCATCGTCCCGCAGGACTGGGAGCTGCTCTGCCCTGACGGAGCAGCGCAGCTGAGAGCCAGCAGCGCTCTGCGCCCCTCGTGTGCCGGTGCCCGGTGCCCTCGAGCCGTGCCCCGCGTGGCGCCGGTGCCGCGGCGCGGCTGGCGGTGTCAGCCGGGCTTGTGCGGGCTGGGGCTGCTCTGCTGGGCACAGCGGTCAGAGCGTGCCCGGGGGCCGGGCCTGCCGCGCCAGCCCCAAACAGCCGCCTGGAGAACGGCGCTGCGGGAATTCGACCTCAGGATTCCCCCTTGCATCAGTAGACAACCTTTATAATGCTGAAATCGCAGCAATCGCAGGCTGAAATCCTGCAACGGCTGGAGTATCTCTGTAGCGTAAATGCAGCTCGGTGTGAGTGTATATGTGCCTCTTCCCCTCTCACGGTGTCTGCAGATAAAAGCCTTTTTGAGTTAGCTGTATGTATTTGTGGTATTACAAAGGCTCTGTCCACCTTACTTTGCTAATGGATGAGGTTTTTCTGCTTACTTTAGTAGGAAAGAATTTTTCAGAGGAGAATAAATATTCTTTTCAGGCAATATACGTTCTCCTCAGGCTGTCATCTAATCCACCTCTTTCATAATTCTATCCTTAGTGTGTCTTCTTACACGTCACCCAGTGTTTTTTGTAGCTAAAAGAAAACCTAGAGTTCTTGCCTTAAACTGGAGATGCATCACCCTGCAGAATAAAAGTATTAAGAGTCCAGGATTAAAAAAAAAATTAAAAAAAAAAAAAGCACAACTGTACTATAAGAATGAAAAAAAAAATTGAGGGGCTCTATGAGAGGAGGACTGTAGGTGGTGGCAAGTGCTTTGCTAATCTGGACAACAAGTTAGCGCCCAAGGGTGCCAAGTCAGATCATTACTTTTGGTTACCAGATTTTCTTTTGCTTAGTGTGGCAAAATGCTCTCAAAGCATACACACATTACATGGGCTTGTTTATTTATGTCAGCAGTAGATGTATTTACAGTAGTTTGTATTGTTCTAGCTAATATTCTGTGGTATGTCATAAAAACGAAGAAAGATTCAATATGAGACCTAAGTATTCTACATTGTTAGTGAATTTTCTCTTAAGAATGAAGATAGATTATGACAGTCTTTCTTCCATTAATATAAATGCAGATTAATGCAATCAAATGTGTTACTTTTTCCATAGACAAGTTACAAAAACAATGGAGTATGGTTCTCAAATATTGCGGTTTCATTAAAACAGATTTTTTTTATGTTCACTTTCAGGCATGTATTTTGCACACCTTCTTTAGATTGATCAATTTGAATTAATTTAAGACACTAACAATTTAGTATAGTGGCAGGTTTATTTAGATAAATGGATACCAATTTTCACCAATTATGAAAATGAAGCACAGTAAAAATACTAAAAATCTGTAAAAATAAGTCTGTTTACTATTCTGCAGAGTGTACCAGCTGACTGCCTTGTGCTAAACTCTGACTTGGCAGGTTTGGGGTTTTTTTAAATAATGTGACTAAAACCAAAACAAGATGACCTTGCCATATTCCCTGTGCTTCCCTTTTGTGGAGTAAGTCATATACTTGTCATCTTATTGATTTCTCTGTTAGTTTTTCACCCATTCACATATCCGAATAAAAAAGAATCAGAACCAAAATGATGAAATTAGTTTAAAAAGAATAAATCATGAAATGGTAACAGATTTTGGAGTGTAAAACCTTGATGAAAACATGCTTCATGGCTGTCCATGTCTTTTTTGGGGTTGGGATTTGATTTTCCAGCCATCATTTCTAGACTCTATGTATGTCACATACGGACAATGATAGAAAGGTGAGGTTATGAGTTAATACCATGCTCCTGGCTGAGGTTCAAAGCTTTGTGTGTGTTAGAAACAGTGTGTAATAGAGCTTCTGCCATGCACTTCTCTAAAATACTGTGTTATTTTTCTTTCTTCCAGGGTTTTTGGGAAAACCATACAAAACTCATAACGGAGTATGGACCTGTGTGTGGGTAAGCCTAGCAATGCTACCAGCTTTCTTCTTTCTGGTTCTTGCTCTTTGAGTTTGTGGGGTGGGAAAGGAGAAAATACCAAGATGTTCATCAAAATGCAGAGTGTGGTGTTTTAGTCTGAGGGACAGAGGTGGAGGTGGTTTGATTACATGCAGCAAGTACTCTTGGCTTACTTTAGTTCAGCATTTGGCATTGGACTGCATTTCCCTCTCTCTTATTTTAATTATGCACATAAAGTTTAGTCCTTTTCAGAACTGTACAAAGCTACCAGCCTTCAATATTCTCTTTTCATCTGCATATTCTTTATACTTAGAGTGAACACTGGAAATAATAATTTGTCATCTTAAAACCCCCTCAGTTTATGAAATAGTATGAATTTGATTCAGCTGTTGCTATCTATATTTATGCAAAATTCCTAAACTTAAAATACAATGAAGTACAGATTAGAAATGAGGCATTCCTCTCTCCAGAGCTCAGCTGTGCTCTTTTAGCAGTTTATGAGAAGTAAAGAGGGTTTAAGCAGTATATCCCCTCGTAGAAGCCCTTCCACATTTCTCTGAATGTCATTTCTGTTCCAAGAACTACTTACTTTCCAGCTGTCATCATTTTAAGTGGACAGGTAGTTGTTTCGTGGTATCTTCTATTGCTGTGGCCAGTTGGTGTTTGTAGGATAACTATTATTTCAACAGATAATTATCAGGTAATAGCCACAAAGTACAGAAAACATCTATTTTTATTTTTCCCTCCTGTGGTCTGCAAGGAGTTTAAGACACTTGTAAGAGAGCATATATGAATGTCTGGGTGTGTACATATTTGATTACAAAAGATACCAGTATGCTCTTTATGCTCTTCCAGCAAAAAAGCTCTAGCAGAAAAAAGTCAGGCTCAGGCATTTGATGCTCCAGTCACAGCCGCCTTGTGGCATTTATGCTCAGCCCTAAGGACAAAGTGCTGCAAGAAGTGATGGAAATAATGAATTCTAAGGGTTAGGTACTCGTCTAGGAGGAAATAATACAGTGTCTTGGCTGGCCAGGAATGGGAAAAGATACTCATTAGTGCTGTGGCAATTTGTATGTTATGTAACAAATGGAAAGTGACTGAGGCTTATTATCTCCGTGACCTTTGGTGTGATGCCCTTAAATGACAATAATGTAAGAACACTGGCATTCATTCCTCAGTATACATCTCTCCTTATTAATATCATGCCTATTTTTTTTTCTAAGCTGAATTTGAGACAAGTTGCTGTTTAGTCATCTGTCTGCTCACTCAGCCAGGCAAGGCTATGTCGTTGGAGAAAGAGATGTATAATTACAGTGGGTGAGCAGATAGAAAGTTTCATTTCTCCAGTCTACTTACAGACTGTTAGGGAATGAGACCTCTGTGAGACTTGCACGGACTGCAAAGCTGGATGATGGTGGTGGTGGTGGTCAGCCAGGGCAATTCTGCCTCTTTGGGATTCTCTAGGTAGGAATAGTGAGCAGATTGAACATAAGTATTCATTTATTGCATGCATGGAAAACTTAATTTGTGAGGCATCTAGGAGGCTGGCAGAGAAAAAAATGCTGCTTTTTGATATCTCCCAGGAAAACAAAGCTGGATGCAAACAGTGCTGTGTTCAAAGTAAGGTCTATTTGTAGTTGAAGGGAGATGTTTTAAAACCTGGCTTGCGAGCTGCTGTTCAAAAGGTGGGGTATGTGTCAGGGGGTATTTATCACAGTCCTGTCAATTAAAGAAATTCCTTCTCCTTCCCTATAAGTCTTCAGTGTGATTCTTTCTGTGGTTTTTGAAATAGGCAAATAAATGGTAGGTGTGTTTATGTGCGTACTCCCAGCAAAGTATTGGATCTGGCAGATGGAAGAAGATGTGGCATTTTTCTTTTCCCAGATTGAAAACTGCTTTCCAATAAGCATAAAGAGCAATGATCTTTATTTCTACAGTGGTGAAGTGAGTTGAATACAAATCTTTGGAACTGAAGCCTTTTTTTCTTCCTAAGGTCACTTGAATAGTCTGAATGATACCATCACAACTGTTTTCTTTTGTGTGTGAATTGGTTTCCTTGACAACAGGATGTCAAATCAACTTTTCAGCTTTAATCAAGTCAAAACAATATCTCCCTTCCATTCCAAAAGGCCTCAAGTCGGAGAGAATTATTTCAAGTAAGGCTTTTGTAGGTCACAAAAGCTTTTTTTCCCTTTCGCTCCTGTGTGCAAATCCAAAGGAGAGGTGATGGTATTGATATTTTATAAAGAGAGACAATGCAAATAGTCATCAGTTGTGAGTTTATGCTGTGAAAAGTGTTTGTTTTCATACAGAGGTGGCCCAAGATGGAGGCCAAGGCAGAAACAAACAGCTCTGCTTTGGTGCAAAAGCAGAGATGGAGCATTTCTATTCAACAGGGGAATCCAAGCCACTGACGTGACTTTTGAAGAGGGCCTGCAACAGAGTGGTAGTCTTTGATTTAGCTATAATTTGGAGTATTCTCTATAAAAATGCTTTCTCTAGAATTTGTGCACTATTTCTCCATAACAAAAATAAAATTGAAAAAAGTCCTACTTGGAAAACAATATGCTAATACATATTAGGATTTGCCTTGAATATTCTTCTATTTACATAGGAGTTCTGCAGAAGAGTAGCCCTGTTTCCTGTTGAAGTTATTGATTTACACTGCTCATTTTTTGGATGAATATTGATGCTTTGATACTTTATTTTCACCTCCACCATACCCAATTGTTCCATTTCAATAGCAGGTTAATGGCTACTGATTGGAAACAGGTGATAAAAGCAGACAGAGAAATAAAGAGGGACAATGTATTTTATGGAATCAGCAAAGCAACTACTACGATATGAGCAGAGGTACAAAGAGAGCTAGTTAGTTTTACTTTCTATATACACTTCATATGCATTTGACCACTCTATTGCAACTGCATCATTATGGCTTTACAGAACTGTAAGCATGTATGGCTGATTTGGAGTTAAAGAAATCTGCCAAAATAAGTAATATATTCTTGGCCCAGCAACATACTACCAGTGATAGTAGAAAATATGACACAGCCCCAAGTGGGCAACTGATTGCTCTGGGATGAAGGAACTTATTCTGCCTTTGACTGCAGCAATACATTTGGACATGGGGAAGAATGTAAGGGATCATAACATAGACCTCACCGTGTATAATCAAAGAGTGAGAACAGATGAAAATTCAGTGCCATTTGTGGGGTGACACACTTTCTTCATGTTGTTTTGCATCTGAAATAGATTGCAGCAGCTCAAACCCTATTCTTACTCTGCCTTGACTTGAACACTCAACTTCAACCTGCTGTGAGAAGTCTGAAGATGTCTGTAGTAGAAGCTCTGTTTTTTCACTGTGGGGGCTTGGGGCTTTCCCCTTTAGTGGATGGAAGAGGGACATGTGTTTCTGGAATTTGGGCACCTGGAAATTTACTCAAAGCCTTTTCCTTCCTTCTGCCCTCATCAAATACCTTGGGACAAACCTAAGGTGGATAGAGCAGGATCTCCTCCTGCAGGGAGCTGCTGATGTCTTCATTATGGGCTGAATTTAACTGAAGAAGCAATGTCTTTATTGCTATTTTAACTTCACAAAGTTTTTTAACCTCTCTATTTCTAGGCTTATTCTGCTTTCTGTGGAAAAAGTAATTCCAGGACAAGTATTCTCATCTTTGTTTCTGAAGGCTTATGTAAAGAAATAACTTACTTTTATAAAAAAATCGTATCCTGTTAATTTCCTCTTTTGCACTGGGGTGGTCTAATGGACTCACTACCTCTCTTGTGGTACTTCCTTTAGTTTGATATTTTAAAGAATTTACTTTTCATATTTCAGCTAGAGAAAATCACACCTGGACAATTATAGGGAAAAACAAGCTTCTTGTTGCTGTTTTATAGCTCTTCATAATCTCTGTTTCACGTGCAACCTGACAGGGAATTTTGGTACCCTCACTTGCCTGGATTTTTTGTTTTCTTAAAGAGCCGTTTATTTTTTGGCTGGTGTCAGGTCTTCCATATTGCATCAAGATTTATTTTCTTCTCACAGTTTTCTCCCTTATGTGTTGTGATAAGGTTCTTTGACTCTATAAGATTGTTGACCAGCCCCAGAATTGCTGTTGTTGGTAAGAATAATCTCTTCCTTCCATTAACTACTTTCAAATTGTACAGTACAGTACATCATAACCCTAACTTTAGGCACATGAGTAATCACAATAAAGTCAATGGTATTACTCAACATGCTTCAAGTTAACCAGAAGTCTGTCTACCTTGCTGAATCAGGCCCATAAAAAAACCAATTGCATCTGTGCCTTAAAAATACTTTTAGTGCTGTTGGTACACATAAACACCTAGTTCTATTGTACCTGGAAGAAGTTAATGGGGAGAAAAATATTTCTTCTCCCTCCCCACACTCTCTTTTGACAGCACTTTGCATGCAGACAATTTAGTTGCTCTTCTGTGAAACGTGTTAGCTATTCCCTCTGAAATGGAAAATATTATTGCATAAATGAACAGAACAATAGGACAACCTTAATGTTTTTAAGGTAAACTTTCAGATGCCTTTTTTTTTTTTAATTATTATTATTATCACTATGAGGATTTGTTAATAGTAACCTATTTTTTAAAAGTCATCTTTTAGAAAAGAGCTGAAACCAAACAATACTCTGGGCAGATACTCTGGGGCAGAATTCACGGTACAGTTCTACATCTCCATCTGAAGCCGCACACTTAACCATAATTAGGTATTGGTTATAGTTGGCTCCAGTGGTTAAATCAAGCTGCTGGAACAAGTCCTGTGAGTTACTTTTGGGTATATCATCATCAGCTTCTCCTCGTGTCTAGAGCTAACTGGTCTTAAAAACATAGCCTTCTGTCGGACTGTTGCCTAAAGATTTACCCAAGAGGTGGCATACCACACTGTTCTGAGAGCTGGAATCTGGGTCATTGTTACAGGTGGAATTGTTTTTGTGACTGCCTGATCATTATTTGGAGTATTTTACATATTGCATAAGCCAATCTGTGTGCTGCAGTTTATTGGCCAAATTTACACTAAATTAGTTGACTAGTTTAATTCTGGCATGTTTCAAACGTACTTAGGTCTCTGGAACACTGCAAATTGATACCTAGTGTACCAGTAATGTCAAAGGTATTTATTAATGAGCGGCTCATAGCCACAGGCAAATCTTCTGTGTAGACTGTGACCTCCCACGAGAACTGTGCAACTTGAGCTTGTGTACTCTGTGGTGGTTCTTGATTTGCTTCTACAGCCTCTGGCTCTCCCAGTAAGGTCCAGGGACATTTGTGTTCTATGTATTCACAGACAGAACTCAAAAGCCCACCAAAATGTCACAGTTCCAGCCCTCAGCGCAGGCAAAGCCGTTTGGATGGAAACCTTTGGTGCAAGTGGTGATCTCTTCTGTGTGCAAAGCTCTCCCACTCCTCTCTGAGGCTCCAGACATGGCCCTGGGGTGGCTGAGCTGCAGGCATGTGCTCACTGTTGCGCTTTTTCCCAAGTTTGTTTCCTCCATCCAATCCCTCCATGACTCTACTGCAGCTGTTTAAGCCAATGTAAGTCAAAGACCTGATGTAATCTTTTACACCTCTGGAAAGAGAGTGTGAAATCCAACGGAATGAGACAGGCATTTTATGTGCTCTTGGCAAGGCAACAAAGGACACTGCTTGTCACCTGCGCCACGTTCCTGATGCTTGTTTCTGTACTCACGGTGTGTGCAAACTGCTGTGATCATAGCTCCAGCAAATTACTGTTTGTGTAGGGGAAGATCTCCTGGTTGGTATGGCTTCACTGATGGATTTGGCCGGACATGGGACAGCTCTGTGAGATTGGCCAGAACTGTGTCAGCTCCTAAGACTGACAATGGAAGCAGGAGCAGGCCCTTGTACCATATCTTAGCATCTGAGGTATCTGATTAAATCTTGGTCTGCTTCTGTGTGTGCATATAGCAGCCTTGGCTAGGAGAAGGTTTCACCTCTCTTTTCTCCTGCAGAAGTGTTTCTTCTTGATTCCTTGCATGCTGGTACTGTGCAGCATTTAGCTGTTGAAGCATAGTCCTTGTGAGCTCCATTTTAGGATTATTTGAAAAGTGAAGTTTCTTTGGAAAATGTGCTGAGGAGTGTTTTACAGCTAATATACAGCACAGGTGATCTTTGATCTCTGCTGCCTGCTGCTTAGCTAATTAATGGTTAAAATGATAGTTTTAAAGGGGATGAGACTGCTAAACAGATTGCTTCTTCTTATCATATTACACCTGCATACCACAATGTGTCATCCTTATTCAAGGAAGGGGGAGGAAATATTCTGAGTTACAAAAACTAGTTTCTTAGATTCAATTTCACGTTGCTCTACTGTCTTCATTATCTACTGCAACCTGTATTTGTTAAAATTTTTAACAGGCTGTAGAGTCCACCATGTCATTCCCCCCCCCCCTTTCCACCATTTGGAAAGAAGCAGGTAGAGGGCTTTTAAAAGACTGAAAAATCTGAGGCATTATTTCAGTATACCAATCCTCCTAGAAAGTATGGGAAAGCAGCAGCGTTGTAGATTTAGCTGTGCATATTAAATGCTTTCATTAGAATTTCCTACAGCACTCAGAAGTATTGATGCAAACCTAAAGCAGATACATGCAATATGCAATGTTCAGTAGCTATTAATGGTCTCTGACTTCACTCACTATGTATCTGATTATGAACTGGTGTTCCCAGTGTCATGCATGGTAATTTTTTAATGCATTTCCTGAATAATTTCCCCTCACTCTGCATAGAAGGAGAAAAATGCATCATGCCTCCCAATGTGTGTGTGTGTGTGTGTCTCCCTCCTTCCCATTCTTGGCAGCCTTTGAAGCAGATCAACTTTAATTCTCAATTCAGGAACTTCTCCTGCCTGCCTTGGTCATTTCACAGCAGAGTCAAATTACTGCCTCTCCAGGTGACTCCCTAATGCCAGTTTCCCCTTCTTTCTGGCAGCCTAAAGAAATCCAAAAGCAGCTTGTACCTATTCTGTGACTGTGCTTTGAGAAGCATTGAGCAAAAGGGATTTCCCTTTTCCATAGATGCCACACTGGGGTCTGGAGAAGGATCCAGAGAAGAAACTGCAGATCAGCAGCCTGTTGTATGTGCCTGTTGTCTGCAAGCCAAGCACAGGCTGGAGCATCCATGGCTCTGTCCCCTTGTCATGCTACCTGCTTAGGAACCCCAGGATGCAGGTGCTGGTTAGACCTTCTCTGCCCATGCTGGGGAGCCCTTAGACAGGATCTCCTGGGGCTTCTGCCCCTTAGCACAACAAAGCATTGCACAGGAATGGATTTGGGATGTCTACTAATTAGGTTCTTAAAAATAGTCGCATTTTCCTTTGTGAGGATAACTACATTTCGCCAGCTATCTACAGACACATTTCCTATCAAGTGCTGCCTTCAGTGCCGTTGTTCAATGGTGCCGCCACTTTGTTGGGGTTTGTTGTGGTTTCGGCTTTTTCCATTCATGACCTTGACTTGTCGGATCTGTATTTATGCTTTTTCATACTTCCTTCCCGTCCCCCGCCAAATATTTGCTCTGGGTTTTTCTTTCTCTTAGTTCTCTCCATCCTCTTTAGCTCTATGCTATCTTTCCTCCATGCTCTAATTTTTATTCCTCCCTGTTTTTCTTATCCATGTTAGGTTGAAAACAGTAACATGATCTGACAATTTTAATGTTATTCCAAGGTTTTTATGCAATTCCATAGATCTCTTCATTACTTTTTTATTGTTTTGTCATATATAGGTTTTAGTTTTTCCTCTACCTTATTAGTCTGGGGATCAATTTTATTCTACTGTATTTTATTAGTAGAAAGGGGAACAAAATACCTCCTTTTTCTTTGTTGGTTTGGCACCATCTTAAAGTTACCCTTTCTCTCTGTTTGACTACCTCTCTTCTTTCCGTGGAGAGTCTGCTTTATGTCAGACCTGCTGCTGGCAGTGAACTGGGTATGATTTTGTCAGGCAATAGGCAAAAGTATGCCCCACTGCAGAGGAAGCAGTTGTTTTCAGCTGTTGCTTTGTTCATTTGTTTTTTCCTGTCTTGGGAAACAAGGAATGAGCTGAGCCACCATTACCCTGGGGACTGTGAATCTTTCTTTCCCTCCAGTAAATTTACTGGCTAAACCTGAAGGCTTGTCTTGAAGGAGGATTTTTTTTTAGTCACACTGATAGAATTCTACAAGTATAATTAAAAAGCCATAATAATGTCAAAAACCTTCCCATGCAGAGACACAGCAGTTGTGCAATGACAGATACTGCATCAGGGAAAAGATTGACCATGTCCCCCAGCAATTACAGGGGTATGCTCCCATAGGAGGTTTTTCTAGTCTAACTTTATTAAGATTCAAATCATGTCTTGTCCTGGAATCTCCTCTCTGCCCCATGCAAACAAGCCTGAAAACAGTGGTCTGGACCTTCAAGCTGTTGTTTACTTCAGTGTAGCTCCATTACGGGCATGGAGTCATGACTATTGCAGGATCTTGACCCAATGTTTTTAGGTCTCTCTCATGTTACATAACTTCAATTTTCGATGATGGTACCTACTGAATAAGATTAGGTTTTGTACAGCAATTTTTAAGACATACCCAGACCTCTTGAAGTAGTTCACAGAAAAAGGAGTGAGTTGGGAGCAATGTTCTGACTGTGTAAGGTCTAGCAGCAGACATTTTATCACTCAGCAATAATCCAAGCTTTTCTGTCAATGTTGGAATCTATTTTATTGAAATAGGATCTTGGCAAGGACACTGAGAATTGCTGCAGAGTCTTTCAAAGTGACATTATGGGAGGATCTTGGTTCTTCGGGACCTTTTATTGTAGGGAACATCTTATGAAATACTCTGTGTGAAGGGCCAAAGTAAGATGTTACCAAAGCAGCCCAACAATTTTGTATGTTCACTGTCTGTCCATTTAGGCCAGTAGGAAATAAGCTATGTTTGGGGCAGGAGAAAGTAGGTCTCCAAGTGCAGTACAGAGACAAATGTTAAACTAGGTCAGATGGTAATGTAACATCACATGGAAAGGCATTAGTTTTTAAATATTAAATTCTATTAAAATAATTTAAATTTTTATTTTTGAAATAGAGAAGTATATTACAAAATGGGAAGATTAATATTTGAATTACCTAAACTTATTCTTACTACAGACCCATATTTTCTCCTGTCTCAGTGGCATTTTATTTGCTTTTGTCCTGTAACTAATACAATTGGATTTTCATCAGTAGTGAAGAACAGAAGATTGTGAAACTACTATGATTTTCATCCTGTTCATTTCCTAAGCAAAATATTTTTAAAAATACACAATTTGTAAGCCTTGGAGCAGTCCCTGACACCCCTTTGATACACCACTGTGTTTATACCTACTCACAGGACTGCTCTGGGCATTGCATTCAGTGTACTCCCCAATCTTTTGCCTCTTCTGGGCTCGCCAGTTTGGATATTGGATTTCTGCAGGCACACATGCATCCCCTGCACTGGCTGGCACGTGCACATGGCTCCCCTGCACTCTGAAATGCACAGGCTGTCCCTGCTGCCAGAGGAGTGGAAGCAGAGGGTTACACTGAGGTCGGAGGACAAGGGGTGTTGCTGGCAGTGCTAACCCTGCCATGCAGGCAGCATTGCCTATATACTGGAAGGTCTCTGCTGGATTTAAAAGGCTCCAGGTGAGAAGACTGTAATCAATAATTGCAGATATTAAAAGTGGTGCCTTCCCATGCTTTCCTACCTTTTTCCCCTTCCTTCTTTGCCTACAGGACACGAAGCATCTGAATCCCCCAGACAATTGCTCATGCATTTACATTTTCATTTGCTTGGTTTATAGCAGGATTGTTCCAGCTTTTGGGAGGGGCAGCTATCAAAGATGTACAGGCACTGCCATTGTGTTTTATTGTTCCAGTCTATTTTTCCCTGTGAATGTAGGTGGGAGTTTTTCAGTGGGTTGGTTTTGTGTTTTTTTACTTTCTCTTTCTTCTAAGAATTTATAACCCTTTTATTGTCAGTCTTCAATCATTTTTGATAGATCAATATATTTACTTCAATGATGGTTCATCCTACAGCTGGGCTTGTATTCTTTTTTTTTTTTTTTTGCTTTGTTTATAGAAGTTATTAATAGATTCAGGGGGTTGTATCTCTGCTATACCTCTGCAATTGCTTGAAGATCAAGTTGCTTGAACTTGGCCCAATATCTTTATATTTAGAAGAAGTATTAGGTGTCTGCATTGGTCTGTGTTCAAATCAACTGTTTTTTCCCCTCTTTTCTAAGTAGACTTTGCACAATTAGAAATGCTGTTTTTTTTCAGAAGTGTTCTCAGAAATCTTAAGTATGACTGCTGGTGTTTCATGTACATTGAACTGTTTGGGGGCAAGGGCTCTAGGAAACTGCTCCAGCAGACTCGAGAGAATCCAGAGGGTTTGGGAAATAACATAGCAAGGCAGTGCTGAATGATAACACGGACTCAAAAATGAGGCAGGTCCGTGGGAATCCTGTGGTCTCCAGCCAAGCAGCTATGACTGAGGCAGAGAGGAGAAATTCTTAAGTCTACATGTCACTCATGTCCCCAGGCAGGCAGATGTGGGCCTGGAACAGCTGTTTAATGCAGCTGTGAAGAGACCTCACACGTGTACAGTGCAGTGTCAGTGTGATTTGCTGTGATCTAGCTGGGGGTCAGTAGGAGGTGTGGGTGAACAGGACCTGTTGGTGAAGGTGAAAGGACATGCCTGTGGAAGAGAGGGCTACATGTACTATTCCATCCCCAGGGATTTGGGTTGTTGCATGAGACAGGGATGTATATGCCATTTGTTATGCAATTGCCCCCTTCTCCCACCACAAAGAAGGGAGCAGCAAAGGAAGTGCGTTTGTTGCAACTCATAATATGTACAACATGGTAAATGGAAAATAGGTCAGCTAGACAGTGCTCTCACTAATATCGCTGTTTGAAACATGAGCCGTATCTTATGTCTACACATTAAATAAGGGGAAAAACCCCTGAACCTGCATGGATTTCAGCGTGGTTTAATCATTTAAACCAGGTGAGCATATTAGTTTGTAGGATGTAATCCCCATAGTTGCCTTACCAGAGCCATATACACTCTGGGGTTTGGTGCGTTCATTTTCAGGCTGAAATAATTTTCCATGTTATGAAAGCCATGACTCAACTACCTCTCAGCAGTGCATTGTCCATTTGTAGCAGCAGATTTTCCTGGAAGTCATTACTTTGGAGTGCCATTGTCAGCTGTGCACATCACTCCTGCTCTTCTTGGCCTCTGTGGTGCAGATTTGCTCGTTGTTTTTAGTGAGGATGTTACTGCTGATACACAAGCTATCAGGTTTTTCTGTTCTTTTCTTTCTTTTCTATCTCTGTTGAATTGCAGTTTCCTTTGTCTTCTGCATGGTGCACTGGAAGAGGTTAGGAAATTTATCATGGTTATTTTTAATGGGTTTTTAAAGTCCCGCATGACACAGATTGAATTGATTCGGGAAAATTTCCTGGAGCTGTAGCATTGTACTATTAAAAATAATTTTATCATTGCAATTTTTCTGTAAGAAAATACATCTATTTTTTTTCCTTCTATCCTATAACAAAGCCCTGCTTTCTAATGTTTCTACATGGTCAGATATTAGCCATTTCCCTAGGTAATTTAGGTTGGTCATGTGCATTTTTATTGTAAAGAATTCTGCTAGTGGTTTCATGATAAATGCATCAAGCATTGGGAAATTACTTTTATTAGTGTACATTTAATAATGCATTAACAGAATAAATGGGTTTGTGTGTGTGTTTATCTTAAGAATGTATAGAAAAAGTACATGCTGCTATAGGTAAAAAATTAATCTTTCCTGCGTGCATTTTGTATGTCGCAGCATAAAAAAAGTACATTCCCAAGAGCTCAGTAGGTGGTTACTATCTTTTTTTCCTTAGTTAAGATGTATTTTTTTAGGCAGATTGTACAAGAAAAGCAAGTCCCAGTGACTGTCCCCCTCGTGGCCAGTCTGACAAGCCTTTCCTTCCCTGAGTAAGGCTGTCCATTGTTGGCTGGGATCTGTGTCTTTATTGCACACAAACCAAATTAATGACTTGCTCGTGGCTTCCCACTTATGAAACCCTGCTTTCACTTGCTTAAACTTCAGATATTTTCAGGCTAGTAACCAGGACCAAGTCAAATGTCACTTCTTATTCTACAAAACGGTCAATGACACGTGTAGTTACATGAAATTCAATTTCGCTTACTCATTCCATCATGTTATGTTTATGATGCAAAAAACCCCCCCAGTCTATTGAGTCCTATCTACTACTGAAGAATTAAAATATTCTAATATTAAGACAGTATTATTTCAGAAATGCATGCATCTGCATTAACATAAGCAGAGCAACAGTATTAAGAGGGATGGTGTACAATATAATGTAACTCTCTCATTGATTTAAGATCAAAATCCCAGTAAGGAGTAGACTGAAAGAAAATTATGTACATTTTTATTTCACATACACTCAAAAATAAAATATTGTTTCGTCCACCACTGCTGATCCTATAACAGGAGGCAGATGAGCTGTCTTGCCTACAAAGAAATGAAAGATAAAGTGCAGAATTTAAACAAACAGAAGCAGCCTACTGCTTTTGAATGTCTGTTGCGAATGCTACTTTTGAAGATATGTATGAGGACATGACTTTTCAGCAGATAGGGATACTCGGTGTGTTCTGCAAGCCTTTTCTTTCCTTCAGGGCTAAAATGGCTAAGCAAAACTGGAGCAGTGAAGAACTCCAGTCTCACTTGAGTTCTGGCCATGATAAGTAAAGCATACGTGAGATGAAGGTTGCAGAAAGGCAGAGTTATGGATGGTTTTTCTGTGTCCCTGATGTCAGGTGTCAGGGAGGAAAAATAATTCAAACCTCAATTTTATCATGGTCAGAAATGCTTTATGAGAGGCAGAAGTCAGATCACATGGGTTTTGTTTTTAGTCGCCCTGAAATGTTTGCTTATACGAAGTTTAGTGATGGGTGTGTAACTATAAACTTTATTACACTTGTGCTTTTATGATAGTCAACCTGCTTTATCGCCTGCTGTATCTTGTGATGTCGTAGTATCACAAATTATATTTAAATCCTTTGACCACCTTCCTGTTTCATTTGCTCTGTATGGTCGCACATATGCTCTCCTCCTTTTGTCTCCGGGCCCCAAATTTTTCTTGGATCCTGTGCTGTGACACACACATGTTCCCCAGCTTTCTGGGACACTGAGGATCCTCCTTGGCTTCATGGACACGTGTTCAGATAGGTTCCCCCACACTTTGCTAGAAAGCAGCCCTGCACTGCATCCCCCTCCTCTCCATGTTCTCTCAGCCATATTATTCGATGTAACATCACAGTCACATCCCTCATCTTCTGCAAGTGCGCTGCTGTGTCTCCATTTATCTTGTATGAAATGGCTTTAGCCCTGCCAGGGTAATGCTGCCTGTTGTTTCCCAGAAATTGCTTACCTTTCTGTCAAAGGAAGCTGCTTAGAGCACCTAACTAGAAATCAGGATAAGCGTTCAGCAGATCCCCATCCCTTCCTTACATGGAGAAAAAAAAAAAAAAACTACAAAAGGTTACCCTTGTTTAGACCGTGTAACATCGTCTGCTTATCCTGCTCAGCCATCTTGTAAGTTTTTTCTTTTCAGTCCACTGTAAAAATAGGTAGCACCGTTGAGTACAAATAATAGACTCATACAAATCCATACAAATGAACACTGTGTTCATTGTAGCAAGTACAGTTTGGAGACACAGAAAGTTTGCTATCTTCCAGAGGTAGCCTTCCCTAGAAATAATAATCCAGTGTTCTGGAAATAGTAACCTGATGGTTTTTTCCTCCGGGTATGGCAAAGGAGTACTTTAGTAGTGAATTAGGTGCAAACAGCAAGAGATGAGACTGTTCTCACGCTGCATCTCGAAAACCCCCAGAAAGGCCAGGCACAGAAATATGCTGAAACCCACAGGAAACGCCTGCTGCACCATCACATGAGGTCAGTCAGGCATGGCGCGCTTTAGCGAGCGCAGACAAAACAAGCTCTGGTGAAAATGCCACAGTCTAAACACGAGTAACAAAACACAGACTAATATAGCCCAAGCTTGGTGGGAAGCACCATGGGAAAAGATTTAGAAACATTCTTTTGGCACTCTTGCTGAGGTAAAGAGCTATGAGGACTTTGAGCATCACCCGGTCACAATAGCACCACGCACCCACGCAGGAGGACGGGTTCCTTATTAATATCCCAGTACTTCTCATTTCCAGTAGCATCCTGTAAATGCGGTACCCTATTTACAGCTTTCATTTGGCATTAATGAAGTGGAATACTGATGTAGCTAATCAGTGCTAGCGATACGATGCAAGCACGCGGAGCAGCGGCAGCAGTGGCAATCATCTTAGCCCAGTTGGCAGGATAAAAATAACCCCTGCCAGCCCTGGGAAGCGGCAGCTCCCTGGCTGTGGAGGAGCACAGCCCACGACCCCGTGGCTCTGCGCTGCCCTGGAGCCCAGCTTCTGCTGCAACCCACCTGAACCGAGAAAAGAAACAATTGTTATCCCTGTCCGTCCCTTTGCTGCTTCTCTCCCCAACCTCTGAATGTGGGCATGAGTTTTTGTACTTGCACTTGAGTCTGGACTCAGATTGCCTCCAAAAACCAAAGGGATGTAGATTGCCGAATATGCTTGTATAATTCAGAGGTGGTTTTTTTTCCTCTTCGTGGCACTTTGTGAGCTTAATTTAATCTCTGTCATTTCTTATATGTGGGTAAATGTCATCTACTTCATTTCATGAATGAATTAACACAGCCATGCAGAGGCTGTGTCTCCTGCGCTGCTCACTTGGGAGGGGGAAGGGATTAGTAAATGTGTGTGACACCCTCAAGCTGCTAAACCCCAGGGTTAGAGATGCTCAGAAACAGATTTCATTTGCACTTGGGTATAAGTTACTTGAAAGACTCTACCAGGTCTGTACCTTGCAATGGCCTCAATCAGCCCTCCTTCTCCTTATTGCCAACGCTACATATATTACTTTCATACCACAAGTCTCTTACTGCACCTGACGAGGGAGGAGCTCCTTTAAAAATAGCTGTGCTTTTAGTGGTGGGGAGAAGATAAATAATCCTGGAATTTTCTTCCTTTTTTTGATACTTCCTTAAGCATGTCAGAAAGCAGAGGCCTTTTGGCAAGGTGTGCGTTTGAGATAGCGCAGAGGTTCTTGGTATGTGGAAGATAGCATTTTTAATCCCGGGTGTGTGGACAAAGAGTTGGATGCATAACCATACAGAGCAGCGCAGGAAGTGTGCGTGAGCAAGCATTTTATGTTACGTGATATTTTTAATGCATCCAGGAATTAAATTAATATTCCTATGTGCTTATTTTAAAGCTTTTACAACATGAAAAGAAATCTAGCTCACTGAGAAAGGAAATGAGGAACAATTTATTCTTAAATAGAAATCACTGTGGCCATGTCTCTTTTTTTTATGAATTTACAGAATGGGTTGGATTAGTCTCTGGATGAGGTGTGTAAGTGTGTGTGTTGGCAGAGCTGCACTTTGAAACTTTCCTCTGTGCCTGAGACTTCTCAGTGCTACTGGGGTTTCATTTTCATGTGCAGTAATTTCACCTGTTTCTAGGGTGCTGTGTTTTTGGGGTGGTCTTTTTCGTTTTTCTCAAGTGTTAATGGGTGTTTCATGGTTCTCTAATCTGGAGATACTCAGTTTGTGAGTGCTTTATAAAAATAGCCTATGGAATCACCTTTCCAGATAGAGTCACAGCCTGGGATGCAGTACAAGTGGCACAGGAGTTAGTTCCTAAACTTCCCAAAGAAAGCTGGTGCGGGATTTCCAGGTGTACATAGCAGCTGAGAAGCTTTGTTCTTACAGGGTGTCAACAGAAAAGAAAAAAAAAGGTGATTGCTGGCAATTCCCATCTCCTCCATACCTCCCCCAGTCCTTCAGATGGAAAATGGAAGATGTTGTTTGTTTTCCCCACTGTCACTCCAGGTTATTTAAGTTGTAGGCTACACAGGCCTAGAATAAGATTTCTACTTATGAGTATCTCCTGTCAAATTAGGACATGGGGATCTTGGAGGCCTTCAGCTCCTAATATAACACAAATAATAATGGGACTCCTGGTATTTGACAAATTTGTCCCACTCCTTTCCTTTCTTCTCAGCCCAAAATAACCCTTTCTGTGCAGACTGTGTTTGGATTTCGCAGCTGTTCATTATGTATTGCTTAGTCCTACCCCATCTGAATTGCCTGAGAGCACTGAAAGGGGACAGTGCTATGACAAATCAATTTGCTGACCTCTGAAATAATTAAGTAAGTAACACTGGGCTTCAGGCCTATTTTAGACAAGCATGTTGCTATTCATTTTTACGTTTCTCTGCCTGCAGTGAAAGGGTGTCTTTAAACAAAAGAGGCAAAGTGATTGAGGAACTTCTTTTGAGGAAAAGTCTCCTAAGAAAATCAGCTTTTTCCGACCTTATCTCTATGTCTTTGTGCACCTCTCCTTCTCCCTCTGCTGTTTTTTTTTCTTTGTTCTTTGCTCTTCCCTGAAGAAAATAGTGATAATAAAATATTCTATTTTCATATGGCTCTACAGATGATTTTTGTGTACTTAACCAGACCACAGCATAGAAAACAAAGCCTTGCTTATTGCCTAACAGCATATATATGTTTTATGATTAATGTGTTTGTAATACATGGGACTGAGATAGGAAGATGAAAGTCTTCTGTGAACTGACAGCTGCACTGTAAACAAGGTGAAAGGGTTGCAGGTGTTTCCCACACGGATGTTATACAAAAACATATGGCCCTTTGCCATAAGGTACTGTATGTGCTCTCCACCTTTTCCTGTGCAACAAGGCAACACTGCTGAGAGCTTTGCTCAGAGAGCATGTCCATGGCTCGGAACCTGGGAGATACTGTCAGCAGCAGATGACCATGCAGTGGGGCCAGGATGATCTGGGGAGCATGGAAAGGCTAATGCTAAACTGGTCTTTTGAATTAAAAGTGGCTGATTGATCCTCTGTGTCATCTGAGAACAGAAATCTGCATTCTGGGGGGGATCCCTGGCAAACATGGGGAAGGAAGATGATGGGCCTAAGTGTTTCAGGAGGGACCAGGCAGTCCAGTGTGCCCCTTGTCTCATTGCTCCTGCTTCAGCTCAGAGTTGGACTTGTCAGTATTTCTTACCTCCATGGCTTATTGGCTGTGGCTGTGGCGTGGCAGGCACTAGGTGTGGGGTTGAGACACCTAGGCCACATCTGCAGAAAGCAACGGTGGAACATGAGCAAAACTGCAGATATCATTGCTGGATTGCTGTTTATTCTTGGGGATAAAAGAAAAGATGCATTTGGTAAATGACTAAATCATTGTAAAGAGGACTGCAACATCCCGGGTTGACCCTGAACACAAGGCAGTCATCTCCGTCCTTCTCGTTAGTTGCCTTGAGAGTGGTGCTTGTCTGCTCTTAGGAATGAAACTGCTGCAGCTGGGTGTGGTGGGTGTTTGTAGCCTCTTCAGTAATTAAACACTTCAGATGAAGTTTAGCTTATTTTGTTCAATACCCTGTGATATAACCATCTCCTTGACCTGTGAGCCCTTTGGCAATCTTTGCTTTTTTCACAGCTTCTGGGAATAGACCCATGCCCTCTGCTGAACACTTGTGAAAAGCTTTTTGCCTGGCCATCCTGGGGCTGATGCAGCACAGGGCTGCTGGCTTTTGCACCGGCAGCCTGCTGGGGCAATGGCTCCTCATCCACACTTTCATCTGCTGGAGGAAGCTCACACTTTCCTTGTGCTGTTGGTGTACTGGCACCAGGTCTTTCCTGCCTCACCTTCCAATGTAGCTAAAGCTCCTGGTCTAAAACGTGAATTTCTTTTTCTGTTCTGCAGGGCTGCAGTTTAAACTGAAATATAATAGAAATTGCTCCGACAGCATAACTTAATTAACCGATGCCTCATTCACACAGGAAAATTTGCCTCCATGTGTGGGTCATGGAATTTAGTTTTGCTGGTGTGGCAGTGTTACAGCTGATTTCCATGTGGACAGAGGTGCATCGTCTCGAGGGTGCAGTGCTACGTGCATGAATTCCTGCTTTTCTGCAGGACCAGTCTAGGTGTTTGTCGTGGTTTAGCTACAGTATTCCGAAGTATTTGCTTTACACCCTGAAAAGGCTTCATGAAAATGTTATAAAGTGTTGGGTCAAGCAGTGTAATGGTACTGTGGCCAAAGGTAGGACTTCTGTGTGCGAATGAGCCCTGTGAAAAGATTAACCTAGGAAAAGTTAATAAAAAGTGCTGTCCTAAATTATTCATGAATCCATTTGCGATGTACTTGCCCAGAGGCTTTTGTTTTTCTCAAACTCTTATTTATTAAAATCTGACAAGAATATCAGGTTTTGTTCAATAATAAATCTAAGTCTATGTGAGACTAGTGATATCCTCATCCAGTAATACAGCATAAAAATGAAGTTACATAGCAGGGGTGAATATGTTATTTACTTGGGAAGAATAGATGATTGTTCAGGAGGATTTTATCTTCTACTTGCTATTTTGAAACAAGTGAAAAAAAACCAAAACACCTAGTTGGGAGATAGACTCTTGTTTTGTGACTGAGGGCTTGATCCTGCAAAGGATTTTAAATATATTAAAACTCAGTTAAGCATCTTTCTGGTCGCTTTTCAGGTTCCAAACCTGTGTTTGCTGAATGAAATAGCTCAAGTGATCTTGTTTTGTGCTTAGTTCTACTTGTCCTTTTTCCTTAACTTCAGGGAAAGACCATGGAAGTCATGCTTCTAGCCTATGGATTTTGACTTCCAAAGTGTGTCCATACACAACCTCATTTTTTTGTGTCCTAAAAAATGTTAGAAAGATTATATACAGGATGTAGGAGAATGGAAAAAAGGTGGGAAGAGAGCTTTTGCTGTTTGGGATCCAACAATGTGTGTGCTTTATAGCAGTCCTTAGTATTCCTTAAAAAAAGGCAGAACCTTGCTTAAAAAGAAATTTAAGTTTGGCCTTTTTTTACCCCCAGCATTTTTAATTTAGTAGTTGTAGGGGATTTTTTTTCCTCTTCTTCTCCTTCTCTGCCCTAATTTATAACTGGATAAAGAAAGGAAAAGCAGGTGCCTATAGCTAGAAAGTTAGAGAAGAGTAAATGAAAAAGAAAGAGCTTAGCTGTGGAAACAGAACTGGGAGTTCGGGTGACTGGTCTGAGTTGGAGGATGATGAATAGATTTGTTTGCATAAGCTTGGCTTGTGAGTCACTTTCTCATAAAAGCAGCTTGAGTAGGAGATGCTCCTGTCCCAAATTTTTAGTCCTGCATGCTTTCAAGCACTAAGTGCACTGTGACATGAAGACTCCTGCTGTGAGTACCATCCTGTTATCCCAGTGGACAGGGGCTGGAGCTTTGCAATTTCCCAGGTTTGAAATAAACTAGAAGTGTGTCTCTCTTGCACACACATGCTTTGCATGATGTATGATGGGGTACCCCTTGCTGGTCAGAGTTAAGCTGCCTGGGTAGACATAATCAGCTTCTGATTCAGATTTGGAATCTGGTGTTGGGAAATTGGTTCCTTTGAAAAGCTGTTTGTAGCAGGACCATCAGTCACTAACCATTAAATGTGACAAGGAACTTGCTAAACTTGGAGAGAGGAAGAGAAAAGCAAGGTGTGAGCATGAGAGGTCAGTATTTGTGGCTGATCATTCTGGGTAGGTTCAGAGCAGCACGTATCTTTGCCTTAAGAGCTTGTGTTGCCTCTCTGATGCCAGGACAACTGTACAAAGTATACGCAAAAGGTGTATGTAGGGAATTATAGTCTTTTGCTAAAGTCTGTGATCAAAACCCTCTTTAAACTGAGGGCTCAGCTCTTTTGTATGCACCTATGAGGATTCTGAATAAAAGTTTGACCACTAACAGACAGCTGCTTTTGCTGTGGTTGAGCAAGCTGGGAGGGGTGAAAAAGGTTTACCTCCGTAGACCACACCACCCATATCTAAGGTTCCAGTAGAGCCTATGAAATTGCGATATATTTCCTATTTGCATTTGGGAAATAAAAGTTCCCTCTGGAAACCCACCAGAGAAGAAAAGATTATGTCTTCCTTCCTGAAGAACATTGTGTTCTTGTTCTTCTCTGCCATTTGTTTGTTATGAGTTTTGGTGGTAGGGAGGCCAAGTTGGACTGAGAAACCTTGCTTTGGAATCAAGGTATTTGTCTGATTTGTTTGCCCTTGAAGAAATCAGGTTGCTGCAGCTTCATTGCCATGGGAACCTCTAGTTACTATATTTAATTCAGCCCAGGGTTTGCTTGTCTATTCAGTTGCTGCAGTAGACAGGTGATAAGCAATACATCGATACTGAGCTCTATCACACCAAAATGATTAGGCACAGATATTACCATGGTATTGCCGCATCTGGGGCATTGCTCTTGTGTTCTGCTATGAGCTGCCTGGTCCTCCTGTGCCTGCCTCCAACCTCTTCTTCCTCTCTCCTGGTGGAGAAAAGACAGGGCTGCCTGAATAATCTTTCTGGTCCAGCGATCAACAAAGCTAGGGACTTCAAGCAGCCTCTGCTTGTTGGTGGTGCTTCTTCCTCCCCCAGCAGAGCAGCCAAGCATGGAGTGCCTGTAGGCCTTGGAAGGAATGGTGCTGGAGAAGGGAGCTCTGCACCCCTAGAAGTTGTAGGGTTGGGATGGGTCCCAGTGCCTCTGCAGCATCCACAATGATGTGAAGACCACGAAGGCCAGGCCCTGGCTCCACCAGGTCATATTAAGATGGGAGCAGGGAGATAAGAGGGTGTACAGGCAGAGACACCCCTATCACCTNCCCTTTTTTTTTCTCTCCCTATTAATGTAATGTAAGATCTGTCCATGGCAATGCAGAACCTGAGCTGCACTCTGTTCCAGGGCTAGTAGAAATGGTGGAAGTGTGTCTTTATTGCAGTCATGCTGGGGGGACTTCTGGAAAGACTCATTAGAGACAGGGCTTAGCCATGAAGAGACATTTCATGTGGCTGATGTCAGGAAATTCAATTTTGTAGATCTTTTATGATTATTTGAGTTGGTTTCTAATGTTTTACTCCTCTGTAGTTTGGTTTAGTGATACTATATCACTTTGTACAGAATTCAGAGTGAGCACAGAGTGTGTAAACCTTTATGTTAAAATGTTGGCTGAGTATTGATTAATCAGTAAAAGATTTTAAGCTGTTTCCTTTAAATTCCAGGACCATGCATCTTAATTTAGCAGTTG
Organism: Machaerirhynchus nigripectus; assembly: GCA_013397975.1. Lineage (NCBI taxonomy): Eukaryota > Metazoa > Chordata > Aves > Passeriformes > Dicruridae > Machaerirhynchus > Machaerirhynchus nigripectus. The sequence continues at coordinate 1,644,644 of VZRQ01009507.1, read as the reverse complement.
AGAGGGCTGGGGAAAGACACTGCTTTACCTAGGGGAATACATTTTCTGTGGTATATGTTCACAGCAAGTATATTCAAGCAAAAAGTGATGTTTTAGGGAAGGAGATGGTTCTCTGTGGACACCATCTGCTAAAATGATTCTCTGTTTCTTTCTAGGTATTATATTGGTCGCCAGATGTTTGTGGTGGTCTCCTCACCAGAGATGATCAAGCAAATCTTAGTGACAGACTTCATTAACTTCACCAACAGAACTGTAAGTTCATATAAAAGTTGGCTTTGTGGGTGGAGTTGGTAGTGCTGGTAATTTGAGCTCAGACCAAAAGTGGCTACAAGGAAGCCAGAAATAGAGAGAAGCAAAGTTACAACACGGTTCAATAAGACTTCAAGTTATATACACTCAATATATATATTCAGAGTCAATGACTCTGAATGCAAGAGTCGTTGACTCTTGCTACCAGAACACTCTGAGGATGGAAGGGAATGTCCTTAGAAGAGACACACTGTCCTTGTGACTGAAGCACCGGCTGGATGTTGAAGAGAGAGGGTTTCAATATCCACTTTTGCCACTGACTTCCTGTGAAATCTTGGGAAAATCACTTACTAGCTCTCTTCCTCAGTTCTCAATCTGTAATGTGGAGATGTTTTTATTTGCTTTCTCCCACACATGGTCTGTTTTGTGCTTTTAGACTTCACAGGGCAGGAGCAGTCTGCTTGGGACAAGGACATGCCTCCCACAGCTATTGTATGTTAGTCATACCTGAAAATAATAAATAGCAAAGAAGGAAGTTGCAGTTAGCAAGAATGTATACGTATGCTCTTGGTTACACTCATCTTGGAAAGCTCATTTTCAAGAGCTGCTTAGAACAAATAATGAGGGTGAATGGCCAGAGGGATAGTAAAGAGTTCCAGCAGTTGCTCAGTATTTTACAAGGAAATGCTGTCACTGTGTGCTGCCACAGTCCCATGCATTCCCTGCTTCCCTCTGGGCCCTTTGTATGCTCAAATAAACTCACACGTATTCAGGAGGGTTGTTTGTGCCCTCGGGGAACATTTCTTCTCTGATCAGCTGTCTGTCTTCTCTGTCCCTCTGATCCTCTCTGCAACCAGTCAGTCTGTTTGCAGTGTGCTTGTCTCCTTTGCTTGCTTCTCTTGGTACATGAGTTTCATCTTATGACTGCCTGTATCTTACTTAATAACTACTGGTACCAGTTGCCCCCCATTCTGCCCATAACTCCCTTGAAAGGAAGAATCTACTTTTAGACTTCTTAGGCTGAATGTGACAAGGGGCTTTTCCCTATTTTCTCTATACCTGAAGAAACTTTCCATTCCTTCCCCTCTTCTGCCCCAAGCAAGAACTCTATTTCTTCCTGTCTATAACTTTCCCATGCTTTTCTTCTTTATATTTGGTAGTAGTAGACTGTACTCACTACTCCTAGCAGTACCTAGTGATCAAGTAACACCTCCCTAAAATGAGAGAGTTTTCCTTTTAGGAAATCAGAGATTTTTTTTCTGCTCTTAACTTTAGTCAGCCTGGTTGTTTGGATATCTCTTCCTCTGTATTGTCACCCTTCTCAGTTGATGAAATTTTTCTTCCTCTCCAGGCTTTTTGTGTTCAGAGGTTTCTCTCTCTTTCTTGTGGTTATGTGTCCAGCTGTCATGGTCTGTAACATCTGTGTTCCTCTCTAAAATTCAAGTAGGTTATGTCACTATAGCCACTCTCTCTCTGTTTTTTTCTTCATCAGGGATCTGTTAGGTATAGCTGTCTCTGCAAGTTCACAACTTGCCCTTATCACTTGACTACCCCCTGAATCATTTGTGGCTTTTCTGTACAACATCCTGCTTTACTGATGAGGAACTGAGACATAGACACAGTGACATCCCTGCCACTAACCAGAAAGCCTATGACAGATGAGAAAATATAACTCCTAGCCCTCCCTTTAGCAAACTTAGCAGTTTCCCTCCTGTGCAGGGTTGCTATTTCTGACTTGCTTAATGCCCAGGAGTCTAAATCAAGTGAACTTCCTTCATCTTATATGCTCTCATCTGCTTGTTCTATGGTCTTCTCACATACCTACAATCTTTGATCATTTCTTACTTTCCACTTTGTTCTCCTCTGTTCCAGCCATTGCTTTTCACTTATTGGAGATAAGCAGCCTTCTGTTTCTGGGTCCTTCCACATCTAACCTGGGGATCTTTTCTCCTCTGGAGTTTTCACACTGGAAGATGTGTCCTCTTTGATTTGCAGTCAGCTCTGTTGGTGAAGTATTCGGCTATCCTGTAGACTAATAATTCTACATGATTATAAATAATGCTGGATGGTACATAAGGAAGGCCAGTGGAATTTATTCAGATGTGATTTGGGTTGTATGCAAATAATGACTGAAAGGTGAGAGTGAGAAAAACACTTTCCAAGTAATAGAATTCTTTCTTACCACGTTGACTGAATAAATGTCATTTTAATACTTTTAATAGGTTTGCCTCTGTTTGTATATTTTTAAATTAGTCAAAGCAAGCTCCTCTACTTCAATTGAAGGTTTCTATTTGCTAGTGGAGAATTCAAAATGCTAGATAGATCCCCCTGCTTTATTTTACCTGTTCCTTCCCCAGTGATGAATGGTTATAGAACTGACTCTGGAGTCAGTGCTGTTCACAAAGCTAGGCTAATGTATTCCAGTCCAGACATGGCACATGCTTATTATTTCAACCCAAAGTCTTTTTTCAGCTTAAGAGTGTCAGCCTTTTAGGCTGAGAGGATGGGAAAGCGGATGAGACCCAACTGGGTTTGAACAGGTCTTAGGAAAACACACCTGTGCTTTTCTTTCCCCTCCTCCCCACGTGCATTTCCAAAAATCAAGATTAGTACTTCATCCACTGGAATGAAATGTGAGTTATCTAATCTAGAATGCCTCAAACAGATTATTCACTTTGTAGCAGTTGTAACTACTGTAACGAACTGTCACTGAGTTTCAGAATGTGCTGGACTGATTCTAAAATCTAAATGTAGAAAAAGTTTATATTCTGTGTTTCTTTTGCTGCTTTTTCAATCAATTGTAAAATATATACATATTTGATTAGGAGACAATGGGAAATTGAACTTGTAAAGAGATGAAAACAGAGGATGTAGTGATAGAAGCTAGTAAGATGATGATTCAGTGAGTTCTGAGAGCTTTTATTAAAGCTGTCTGTAATGTGATGTTATGCCTTTGAGTGCTCGTAAGCAGGATGACTTTAATCTGGGATTGTGCACTTGCGGACTACCTTCTGGGAAGTCATTAGAAGGCCTTTATGGAATGAGAGTGGTTTTAATCTGCTGAGAGGATTCTTTTGGAAGCATCTTGTGTCCTGTCTCTACATCCTGAAAGACCTAGACCATTTGTGCACTTGTCACACATTGGCCCTGTCTGCTCACTCATTATATAGACAAAGTAGATCTTGCATGTGAACACAAGCTAAACTACTCTTCATTTTATGTTTCCCTTTGATGCTATGTATTTCATGTCTTTACTATGGATGTCTTTTGAATATTGCTGTAAAAAGTCTTTTATATTCCCCTGCCATCTTCACCTGTTTCTGAATTACTGATTAATAATTCTTGCACAAGAAGTGTATGGTGACTATGGATCAAATCTGCATTAAGGTTCACTTCTTTATAGAACAAACAACCAAATCTAGCACACAGGCTGTTATTGCCTTGTAGGCACAGGCAGTATGCATTGTTAACTGTATAATCACAGGAAGGCAATAATGACACTCTACTTTCCCATTTAATTAGGTCTCAATTAACGTAAGAGTTGTAGCCATTTAAAACCAAAAATGTCTGCTGTAATATGCCTTCATACTTGAGGCATACGAAGCCTTTTCCCCATGTTTTTAATTATAGTTGAAGAAGAAAATATGAAAATTAGTTTATAGACCTTCTGCCAAAAAATATGGAATTAATTTTAATTTAGGTTAACCATGGAAACCTCAGCCAGCATTTAGGTAGGGCTGTGCTGGAGTAAATGATACCTTTTTCTCACAACTGTGTTAAGTTGTCTCTTGAATAGAAGCTTCCTTTTAAGAGCACTACGACCATTTTTAACTTCATTACTGTGTTGTGAGTGAGATAGGATTATGATGTTTGTTGCATTCTTCCAGGTGGGATAATGATACATAATCTGCTTTCAGATTGTTTTTAATTTCTGCATTGAAAATTTGTTTTTCAATTAGTATTTGAGAATCATCAAAGTGTACTTTTAAAAATGTAGGAGCAGAATATTAAGATGGAACAATGTGAAGAGAAACATTACCTGGTACATAATTCAAATAGTTCAGAAGCTGTCTGTAAAAATATTTCCTAAAAATGTGGATTCAGTGAGCCCTAAGGCAAAGGTAAGCACTGGCTAGTCAAGGTTTGCCCGGCTGCTGGAGTCAGTGCTCTGCCAGGATTCATGTGGCTATCACAAGTGGAACCTAGTGGTTGATTCAGACCAAATCCTTAAATCTACCTGCCAACCAGCTGGAGGAGAGTGACATCTTAAAATTCAAAAAATCGACACCAATTCCAGTCGCTGTAAGAAAACACTGCTGTTTTCTCATCAGAATCTTTGCTGCCACAGTGGAATAAATAATAATGGATTAACAGCAAAGAATAATGAAGTGGTAAAAATAAGAACAAAAAAGTACCAGGAATATAATGTGATACAAATTCCTTGTATCCCTTTTGAAGGAAGACTGAATTGCTTGAACTTCTTTTTTTTTTTTTTTTTGCTTGTTCTTTCTCTTCATCTTCTAGTTCATCCACATAAGATCTGATTATTCTTTTCACATGTAGAATTTGTCTGTTACACTAGGCTGTTTCATCATCATCATCTTTGCTTTGGTAAACCTATAAAGCTTCAGGCTTACCTAGGGCATTAAACAAATAAAATGCAACCACCAAGTAGGAAGGAACCAGTTTTCTGAAGATTTTATTCAGCTGTGGTCCAGGATGCCTGAAATAACCCTGAACTGGCTGTTCTTTCTGGTCTCTTGCTAGCGGAAAGAAAATTGTATATTACTCTATCAAAAGATCCATCCAAATCTGATACAAGATGCCCTCCAGAGGTCACTTCTAAACTCAACCGTCCTGTAATTCTGTGAATTTTGGGTCAGGCCCTCAGTCAACAGAAACAAACATATTAACTTTATATGACTCTACACTGACTGATTAGGCATCTCCAGAGCAGCACTGGGGTGTAAAAACTGGCTTCAAACAGCTCAGCTCAGGAAATGGCGTGTGTGTGTCTGTGTTCTTCACCTTTTGCAAGTAAAGGACCACTTGCATGTCTTGTGCAAGATCTTTCCTGCTGCCTTCTGCCTTGATTTTTAAAGAACAGGCATCAGCTCTACTGATGTGCTGACTTTCAGTAAACAGGGGTAATTCAGTTGTGTATCCAAAGCCGGAGTCTGATCCAGCTTAGGGGCTGGGCTGTTTCTTCAATCTCTCTCTCACAAATACAGTTTTTATTCTGAAAAATGAACCCACCAACATATTCATTTGGAAACATGTAATGTAAAAATAGTTAAGGAATGGAAAGTTCTATACTGTTGCCAAAAGACACATATGCATGCTGTCTTGACCCTGTACCCCTTGGTTGTTTGGTTTAGAAATGTTTCTTTCCTTCAAATTAAACTTCCTAGGATTATTTCCGGTTATGTCAGTGCCATCATCGTCATCCTTTCATGTGAATTTCTCTGTTTACTTAGAAATTGTTGTTGCAAAGTGCAATGAACTCAGTTTGTAAACAGATGATGAATGAACTTTGCTGGAAGCTTACCTTTGCATGGGCACACGGTTTGGAGCAGCAGTGACACAGTATGACAGCAGGCAAGTCAGTACTTAGAAAATGATTCAAACAAATGAGAAAGCATGGTAAATATATCTATATCAAGGTCTTCATTTTTCCACCCTTTAAAATGACTGTTCAGTGGGATGGCTTAATACACAAGTGATGATCTGGTGTGTGTGAATAGTTTGATTGTGATATTTAGTTTTGAATGCATGCTGGGTTTTGTGGCTGCAGAGAGAAAGAATGTGCTTTAAATTTTTTCACTGCTTCATTATGTTTAGATTTTTTTTTTCCATTTTGCCACCCTTCATCCTGTTTCATCTTGGTTTTTGTTTGGTTCACATAGGACATGGAAAGTGACTGGCATGGTCACACCTCTGGAGCCAACATGTCGCTGATTAGTTGCTGTGTCTGCATGTGAACTTGAATACCTATCTGTATATATTTATGGATGCATACAGATGCACATACATTGATTTGGGGTCTCCTTGTGATTTGAGGAGAGGCTGAATCTCTACTGTAATCTCTAGAGCACTGTAGACCAATTGTGCCATATCTTATTATGGAAACGTCACAAAATATGCCTCTGTGCATGCCATGGTGGCATTTCAGTTTGTGATGCAGTAAAGGCATCCTGCCTGATGGCAAGCTGTGCCTTGAACATCCAGTTGTTTGTGATACAGAGCTGCAGTGTTCTTCCCTCCCTCCTTGGCTTTGTCGGTCAAATCCAAGCATCAATCCTGCCACATGTACAATAAACCTTGGTCTCACTGAGCTGAGAATATTCGGTGCTTCCAAAAATCATTCTGTGCCTTACGAGGATAAGTGAAAAGGTGTCCAAGCAGTGAATTTATTAAGATTTACTTTTTTTTGCCTACCAGTTTTATACAGCTTCTAAATCATAGTTGGTTTGAAATCTTGTCTGGTACAGCATCATTATAGAAAGGGAATGTTAGCAGGGAATGCATTTGCCTGTATAGCACTTATCTGTTTAATATTAATTTGTTTGACTGCATATTTATGGGTGCTGTTGTACAGCCACATGAGCCCAGATGCCTGAGTGATTTTCCAGTGCCAGGAAGCTGAGCAAGGGCTCTTTTCCTTGTTTTGACCTGATGGTTCAGGAGCACTGAGGGTAAACAACCCTAATACCTGCTTTCTTTCCCAAGTGTGTCTCCATGACTATCTTCTAGACATACTAGAATACCTTTCTAGCTTGGTCAATATATATATAACTACTTTGCTGCTTCTATACCCCATAAAATAGCTTTTAATTCAGGATTTCTTTTTTTCTTTCCCATTTTTACTTTGAAAGCTTGCAGGTTAATTTTTCTGAGCAATTAAATTCAGTTTTGTTTAAATGTTTTAAAGTAGCAGTGCATATGCCTGTAATAGACACTTGAAAATTAAAATAATAAATATCAAGAGGGTCATTTCTTTCACACTATGTACGTCTTTTTATACATGCACAACAAGTTGTCCCTTATTCCCCATATGTTGAAGCTAATAGCACAAAACTAATGTTGTCGAATGATCACTGCTATTGACTGTAAAATTAATCAGACTTTGGCTTCAGTTAACCTTAAAAAAAGAACTGATGCATTAGTAGACCATGTTCTGTGAGCCACCTGATTCCCTGAATCCCAGTGAGAAGAAGTCTGGTTTTGTGATTAGGGCTCCAGGTCAGGGTTTAGGAGCTCTGAGCTCAGTTTTTGGCCTTGCTACAGAATTCCTGTGTTCACAAGGGCAAAGCATTTAGGAAGTGCTTTGTCACCTTAATAAATGTAAAAGAGTATGTTGGGAATTTCCAGCTGAAGAGTATCATTAGTGAATGTGAGTGCTTCAGGACTGATGGCAATGGGTTGGGATTTGATTTATCTGTTAATTTAAATAGTTGTGGTGGGAGGGTTTTTTGTTTGTTCTTAAAAGAAGCTTCAGAAATGCGGATTTAAAAGTTTTAATAAAAAGCTCTTTTTTTTTTCCTTTTAAGTAAGTTTCTATTTTGAAGTATTAAGAAAAGCTAAAGTAGCAAAGTTAATATGATCAGATTTAACTGAGTGTATTGAGGATCATCATCTCAAGTTTGTAATTTTTATTTGTGATTCTAATTCAGAACAGGAAACCAAGTGAAACCTGTGTCCTGCAAAGTGGGAAAGCTCATTTGCATTTACCTTTGGAATACCTGGCACCTGCTTCTTCTGACCACTTGTCCTGGTTCTGGCCAGGACATGGTTAAGTTTTTTGAGTAGCTGGGAGGGGGCATGGCCAGGACCCTGAGGTTATTCTATACCACCTCATTGCCAGGGGTGGGGGAAAGGGACTCTCTTCTAGGGGGAAGGGGTTCCTTCTAGTCAAGTAAATGTGGTGGAAGGAGCTGTCCAGTATTGTTTATTGTTGCAGGGATTTCCGTGTGAATCCTTTCTTTTCTCATACCCTCTCACTGGTATTGTTGTTGTTACTGTTCATTTTCTTATCTCACTGCTGTTTCCAGTAAATTGCTCTCATCTCAACCCGTGATCTTTACCTTTCTTGCCTCCAGTTCCCCTCTGGATCCCGCCCCAGGGAGGGGGAGAGGGGAAAGCAGGGGAGCAAGAGGGCAGCAGCGTGGTTTGGGGAGTCTCGGAGGGGGCACAGAATTGGGGAGTACCACTCCTAAACCACGACTTCACTATTCATAAAAAGATGTCAGCATTTGCTTACTTCTATGCACATTCTTACTTCTCATTTAATTCAGTGGGCCATGACTATTTACATAAGTATGTTTATTCTGTCCAGAACTGGGATATTCCCTTAAATGGGAGACTTTGTTTTTTCTTTGCCTCTCATGGAAAAGAGGGTGAACACAATCTCTTCTCAAACATTTGAGTATTCAATAAAGGCTTAAGAAAGTTTAGGAAGATATAAATAACAGTAGCCTGGAGTGCCAAAGAACAGCTTACAAGCAATCAATCTTTAAACTCTGACTGTAGTTAATTAATTTGAGGATGGTCCTGTTGTCTCACTTGGAGATACCCTCTAATTGACAATGTATTTCCTTTGGGTGGTGACTTAAGTAGTTTGCTGTTTGAGGAAGGTTTCCTGGTTGCTGTGGCTGGAGGAAGCTCTGTGCATATTCCCCAGCAGTGGTGGCCAGGGCTGTAGCTGGGTTTGGAGAAAGCCACACTTCCAGTGAGGCTGCTGTTTTAACTGGCTAACATACTGTTGTCCAGGTAGGTCATATGAATTTGTTTGCTTGAGACCTATGAATCTCTAACTGAGTAAATGAACACTAATACTTGTCACATTTCTGGGTAAGATTGCAGATAAAACTGGCTGATTCCTCCTGTATGAAGGGCTAGCAGTGATGGTGGAAACAGATCAGTTACACACAGATGAAATAAAAAATAAAAACTTCTCACTTATTCTCTTTTCCAGATATGGGCTGTCTGTTTTCAAATGCTGTGGGCCATAAACCTTGGCAATATAAAGGCAATGCAATGCAATTGACTGTAAGGAGGCTAGAAGACTTAAAACCAAATTTCCTCTTTCCTCACCTCCCCCCCCACCACCATGAAGAAATGATGAGTCAGCAGGTTGAGACCACAGCTGACGTTGAGATGCACAGACCTCTTATTTTTCACAAGAGTTATTATGAAATGAGTTATTTTTCAGCATGGGTCTAAATATTTGAATCTATCCCTGAGTCTTCCTCTGGTTTATTAATGGGCTGCAGTGCTGCCATCACCATGGTATCCTGCTACCTCTTCCCCTGTGAAGACTGCAAAACCACATGATGAAATTTACATTTTTAATTCTCCACTCTCCATGCCTGTACATATAAGAATGGTTTGCAAAACCCTGGGAGAACACAAATGCAAGGACGATCCAGTATCAAGAAATGGCTCGGGTTGCTGTGTTGTTTTTGTTAATTTTTAATGCTCTCCCTTTATGCTGTTATACTGCAGCCATCCGTGGTTCAGTACCTGCTCCTAGGTAGACACCACAACACCAGATGGATTACATACTTTACAGCACTAATGATAGTGGCTGATAATGTGTGCAAATCTCCCTTTCACTGCTTGTTCAAGGCAGTCAAGAAATACTGAATACAGCTGTACATAATTACACTTCTTTTGAAACTAAATCAGCCTGTGAAATTTCTGTTCCTGGAAAATGGTCAAAATTAGTCAATAAAAAAAAACCAACAAAACAAACAAACAACAAAACCCCAAACCCTTTGCATGTACTTAGTTAATGGTATATTGTGACATTCTGTCAAACTATTGAGATTTAAGGGGGGGGGGGAATACTGCATAATGAAAGTACGGAAAGGTGGTTTTTCTGCAGGTGTAGGAAGGTGCTGATTTGACAATATGCTGTGCCTGTGCACTTGTCTGTGCCATGAGGAGTTTGTGTAGGACTAAGGATGTGTGTGTCTTAATGTGTTGCAGGTATGTGAAGGGTCACTCCCTCTTTTTACCTACTCCCTGTTTCTTTCACATGTTTCTTTGAGTTACTGTAAGGTCAACTTTTGAAATTATGTGTTTTGGCTTGTTTATCCTCACCTCTATTTTCTTCTTTCTTCTATCATTCTGCAAGATTTCCTTTTCTAAACAACTGAAGAGAGCAAGATCAGAGTTTCATTAGATTTTGCCTTCCCTTCCCCCAGTTTTTTCTCCTGTTGAAACTTGCCAATCACTTTTAAAGCCTACACTGGGCTTTTCTGCAGCACAGGAGATATCATTAAGGCTTTAAACACTCTAATGAGGGAAATGTGCACGGCTTGAAGGCTCCTGCAATATTAACTACATCCAATTATGTTAGGTAAACGTATGAGTATAGTCAAAACAGGATGAAAGCATATCTTTCTATTCAGGCCAAAAGCAGTCTTCTGAGCCAATCTTTCATCAAACCTACGTTGGCTATTTATTTACTGGGTTTGCAGCACTTTTTTTTAAAATACTGAATAGTAACATTGAAGAAAAGCAACACTTACAGGCAGGAAAGGACTATCTATTCCTAGGGCTCTGTTCCTTATTTAAAGAACATATTTTACTGCTGGATAAAATATATGGAATCTTAAGTCTGATGAATATTTTTTCTTGTTTAAATATATTATTGCTTCCTTATCTAATCCTGCCCTTATCTGACTGTGTTATGAGTAGGTGGAGTGCAAATGCAGTTTGTGCTGTCTTTGCTGGTCCTGACCTTTGATTCCTGTTGATTAATTGTTTTTTTTTTTTTAAAGGGAAATTCAACTTATCCTACTTCTTTGGACATACGCTGTGAGAATATTTTTTTTGAAACTTATTCAGTCTAACAGCACAGGATTTTAACAGTCTCTCATTTCTGACTTCTGAAACTGTTACTTGACAGTAGCAGATTGGTTGTTTTGTTTACAGTTTTCTTAATTTTCCCTATTCTTGACATATAGTAGAGTGTCATGTCCTTTGATTCCTGCCTTTCCCAGTCTGCTTTTGTTTAGACGGGTAATTAGTTTGTCACTTGTTCCAGAACTGACATAGGCTCAGATCACAGCATCCGAGTTGGCCTTTTTATAAGCTTGAGCAGTCAGAGTTCAGACCCAGTGCTTTGCTTTGTTTTCATATCTCTAACCAGGTTTGGAGGTAAGTCAGCTGCTCATGTACAAAAAGCCCTTTTGAAGCATCTGATGATACAAGAACCCTCTTAAGTCTATGCAAGTGACGTTTCACAGCACAGAGAAGTGACTTACGTGTACGTACCCAGGACTGGAGTGGATGTGACATGGCAATACATGATATTTGAATGGTTGTCATGTATCATGCGTAAGATCTGTTTAGCCTGGTTGAGTGTGCTCTTTCAAAGGTGGCCAGCAGCAGAATTCAAAAGACTAACAGAACAGCAGGACAGACAGTGACAGTAATCTTCCTTCTGGCTTATCTGCCCAGCTTCCAGCAACCAGTGCCGTGGGGACTTCCAGTGCCAGAGACTGCATCTGAGTGTCATTTCTCCCATTCACTTAATTGAATACAAATCTGTTCCCACCCCACCCCATCCCATTTTGAATCCTTTCTATTAACTCTTATGCCAGCAGGTGGGGGTTTTTGTTTGGTTTGGTTTTTTTTTTTCATGGATAAGCTTTTTGTTTTGAGTGTGATAGTTCTATCTGGGGACTCTTCTGTGTGCACAAGTTTGTTCATCTTCCATGAGAGTTAATGTGATACATGTGGGCATTATTATACTAATCTCTGCAAGGTTTTGCTCTTCATTTAAAGTATTTTAAAGTAGCATTATATCTTCAAAATAGTGGGAATAATTCTCTCTTTAGAAATCCATTCGGTTAGCTTAATCATTTTGAATTTGCCTGCCTTTATGTTTATATTTGAGCTTAAAAGTATGAAAGGTCCTCTTTTTTTTCTTTCCTTTTTTTTTTTTTTGATATAATGATAATGTTTGTATCTAGCACAATGCTCACAACCCTTTGTTAAGATGTCTAAACCAGACTCACCATTTCCACAGCAAGGTCTACAAAATGGATCACCTGAGCATTCCTCATCTGGTTCAGCTCAGAAGCTAATCCATCTTAGCTTACATGTCAGTGTGGACTTCTCCCAAACTGTGCAGGCTGACTTAGCAATGAAGCAGACGAGTGCTCACAAGAGCTCTCCACCATCTCCACTTCAGTGGTGGTTATCTCCAGCACATGGGGAGCGGTGAACACCTAATGGGTTTGCAGCATCTTATATTGGTGCAGCTGGTTTGCAGGGGTCCTCTGACCAGAGCCTGGAAAGTTCTTTTGTACCCAGCAATCAACTCCGGTAGATCTGTGCAAAGCAAAAATTTTTGCCACCCTCTTTTTTTTTTTTTTTTTTTTTTGCTTGTGACCTACACTATGTAACATTCATTCTGCAAGAATGAAACCTCCACGGGAAAGGATGTTCAGAGACTGTGCCCTCCTCCACGCTGACTGCGTGTTACAGCTGTAAGTCTGGAGGATCATAAGTGGAGAAGCAGTCGGCAGGTATTATTTTAATCCCTAGTGAGAATTCTTCTTTGTATAGTAACCACATATCTTGGCACCATTTGTTGTGAATAATTGATGGCAAATAGTTGGCTGATCCCAGCCTTGGGAAGGGAAGGCGCTGCCGTGTGTTGCTGGGGGTGCTGTGGAAGCACGGCTCCTGACCATGACCGAGGAAAGTCGCAGGACACTTGCCAGTGCTGCTGATGTATTGTCAGCATTTAATTCACCACACTTAGAAGGGAAAGGGAAGAGGATGAGGGGTGTAAAATTCATGTTTTTACACTGCATGGCTCACTTGCAGCTCTTCAGCGTAATGAGTCCTCCTTACCTTGAGCACACCTGGCCACTGCCCAGGTCATTTCATGTTCATTTCATCTGTTTCTGAAGTGATGGCTGGAGGAGACTCCATTTAGCCTCGCAGACACATATTCAGCAACATATATACAGAGATCAGGAAACAGCTGTCCTGCAGCAAAAGTAAGGGGTTGTCGATTATTGTTAATTATTTACTCCTGCCAGCCTCCTCTCACTGGTGTTAAGCAACAGAAACAAAAATAATTACATTCTCTACTGAAACAACATTCCATTCTTCTTCTTTTCCTTTCATTTTTGCTCTTGCAGCAAAGGGTTTGGGGAAGTAAGTAGTAAAAACAAGAACAATCTTGCACTCTTCTCCTCTGCTAGATTAATTGTAAGTTGAAGGTACACAAGATATTACTTTTTTCCCTTTTCAAGGCAATCACAAATGACAGTTTCCCCATTTCCTTTTCCATTCTCAGTATGTGCATTTAGATGAAGCTAAAACTGCACTCTTGCACTTTTTATGCAGCTTTCCTAAAATTTTTCTGAATAATTTAACAATGGCTCAGAAACATTCCAGTTTAACCAGTCATTGACCTTCAGTGAAGTTTTAATGTCATTGGGACTATATTGGTGTTTCATCAGTTCCAAAGAAGCTGTACTATTGCAGAGGCAATGCTGAGATCTATAATTAAAGTTGCCCAATGTCTCCCATTACAATGTTTTCCTTTCAGTAGATTATCATAGTTTAACTGCTTCAATTAGTATTTTCCATTTAGAATTTTTCAGTCAAAATGGTCTTGCTATTTTGGAAACAATGCCTGGGGAAAAGTTAGGGTTATTTATTGATTGTGAGGAAAATAAACCCAGAATCTATTTCTTTGGCTTTGGCTTTGTTCCCTCTAGTGTTAAGGGCTGGATATAAAATCCACTTTGAAAATCTGACCAAACTGCTTAAGTTTATAAGCCCCTGAAGAATCTCAGTAAACACAGACACAACAAAAAATTATTAAAGGAGACTGACTTACTGCTATTGCTCTCTGCTGACAGAATTCTACAGATGACTAAGAATTTGAACAAGTCATCATGTGAGCTTTATGTCTGAAGGAGGAGAATCCTGAGTTTTACATGAAAGGTTTTTGGGTTTTTTATGTGCAATGTTAAAACCTTACAGGATATTATTTTCTCTAGAAATCTTAAATTGGAGAAATCAAATAGAGATCCTCTGGGGAAAAAAAATGGTATATGATAGCATAACTGAAGAATTGGACCCATTTCTGAACATGCTTTAGGATACTAAGACTGCACTAAGCCTAGATTTTCAAACCTCTTAATGCTTTATTTTGCTCTCTAGTATCTTCCTAATATAATTGTAATTGACTGCAGTACGAATTGATGGTGTACTATATTGTCAGCAGTAAGAATTTTTTTTAAAAAAGCCTTACCTTAGTGATTTCTGAGGTTTGGTTGGGAAATGTGTGGAAGACAGAATTTTCATGTCATGTCTGGTTTTGAAGAGTTGAAAGCCAAAATAAAAGTAAAGAGTTGATTAAAATAATTTGTTTCAGTCACAGCTTTTAATGTAAACAAAAAGTAGTTTCAATTTACAAGGTAAGGTTATTTTGTTCCAAAAACATCTATTAAAAAGGTAATTTCTTGGAGCTTTTCTCCTTATTTTCTTCCAGAAAGCCTAGAGAAAGAAATTGATTTTGCAATATTTCCAGTTTCTTGCAAACCTCATGGCTTTATTTAAGTTTCTCTAACCACCTCTGGTTTTATTTTTGTTTAATGTTTGAATTTTTAAAAGGAATGTGCCCTCCCTAGGTGGTGTTTCACCATGTCACATTAGATGTTCTTTAAATGCCCTGGCTGCTGGATGGCGCTGCCTTGGTTTACCCTCCTTGTGGTCAAGTGTGGTAGCTCTTGTTCTTTCCCTTTTTTCAGCTCTTCCATTTGCACTTGTGGTAATATTTATGTTATATTGGCAGTGACAGTCACTTTTGGTTGTAAGAGCTTAGGTTTGTCCTAGGGTTAAGATTTATTCTAAGTAAAAAAATCAGCAGGGTTTTAGACATGTCACAGGGGTTTATTTTTTCCAGTTTCAAGATCCTTTTTGTTTTTCAGGCTGCTGGATGCTGGGGGTGTTCAGCATGAACCTCAGGTGTGAGAGGAGCAGCTGTACAGATGCAAAATGAGTTCTTGTGATGTGGGAGTGTGTGCTGTGCTGGCCAACGCTGATGGCTGGGAACTACAACTCCCACCCACCAATAAAGCTGGGCTTGGAAGTGCATATACCAATAACTTGCAAGTAAAAATAACATGCTGGGTGCGTGCAGTCAAGTGTGATGTGTGTGCTGAGTATGGATACAGCCTGGCAACTTCACTGGTGTGTGGTCCTTCCAGAGAATAAAGCTTCTTTCCTTCTTCATTTAGGAAATCCCAGCAGGCAGAGCTATGGCAGCCTTCCGCCAGGTTGCCCATTGCCTTTCCGTGTGTGCCTGGCTGTCCAGGGGTTAATCCTCAGTGAAAGGCTGCAGGGTCTCATTCTCATGGCTGGCACACGCTCCTTCCCCGGGCACTCGATAAAAGAGAATCTAAATCCCAAATCTCGCTCTGTCCTCGTGAGCATTTGCTCAGCTTCCAGCTTGTCTGTGCCCGAAATGCTGGTGCTGGCTTTTTGGGCACCATGAGTGGGCAGAATTCGGGCTCTGATCCATGCCTCTGGTTTCATGCCGTGGCAACAGTGCACTAAAACTGAAGCAAGAGCAGTGAGACAGGCCCCCCACATGCTGCATCACCTGAAGGAGGCCTGTTTGACCAGAAAGGGATCTGTGAGCTCTGTGGTGTTGATGCCAGTTCGTGGGGGTTTTGTTGTTTGTAACATTTTATCTTACCCTAGAACTCTTAAGATAACAAGGTGTGGTGGTTTGCTTTATGTTTCATAATCCCCACTGCTTCCTATTATAAGTCTAAATGTTTTCAAATGCAAAAGTAGCTGATACTGTTATTTTATTTGAATGAGGTAGTCGCTGAGACTCAGAGGAGTGTTTCAACTTCTCTCCTTGAAGAAATCAAATGAGAGTGATGTGAGCAACAGTCTGCTTACAGGTCATTAGTGAAGTAAGGCTGTTTTACAGAAATTGTGAGCTCCAGGGAACTCATGATAAGCCTGTAATGTTATCTGTGTGCAATAGGACTTTATTATTGTTGAAATTATCTTATGACAAACATTTAATTCTAGATATGCTCAAATTAATTTGTAAGAGGCAAATGAACAAACACTATTTCATATAAGCATGTCAAAACATGCTTTCATAAATTAGGATTTTTTAAAAATTTGATTGAAACCAGGCAATAACCACAAATATGAAATCTTGGAAGATAAAATGCTGGAAGTGTGCTGTGCAAACTCCTGAGAAAGTTTTATAGCCTAGCTCTTCTTGAGGGACAAATAAATGAGGAACGAAAGCTGCTACTGGTATCAGGAAAATGCATAAATGTTTTGACAGATAGATGTAGAAATCTTAATATATGAAATCCGTATTTTTTTCCCCGATGTGTAAATACCCATTAATGTAATTAGAAAGAATTGTGAAGTAGCAGGCAGGGAATTCAAATTCTTCAGCTGAGCAGATACTGCAAATGTGATTTGTTGACTGCTTGTCATTCTGCCATTAAAGCTGGCCTGGAGTTTTCTTTCTGAATGACTTTTCAAAGGAAAAAAACATAAAAAGTGAAGTATTTAGCCAGGGAGCGTTCTGACTCGGACTAGCAGCATACGCTTAGACAAAGAGCAGGAGAGCAGAACAAGAGCAGAGCAGTATTTCCCATAGAATATCCCCCTTACATCTGACTGCTCATTGTCAACTTCCTAAGCTGAAAACTCTGTTCATGTTTTTAATTTTTAATGGCCCTTTTCTTCCAGCAGTTTGATTTAAATATCATTTTAACCCTTTTTTTTTTTTTTTTTAACTATTAGGAGGTTTCACAAGAAAACTTTTATCAGCTTTGTTTGACAATGTTTTGAAATTTTCTTCTTGGCATTGGGGAGAAAAGGTGAAATACTTTTTTCTGGGGTTGTTTTCTACATATTGGAGATAATTGGTTTGTAGTATAAATCCCAAATACTCTGTTTCAAATGAGATAAATGACAGTTTGAAGTATATTTTGTGTATAAGGATATTGTCACATGGGAAATGGGGTATTAGGCAACAAGTTTGAGGTGCTACATGGGACCTTGGAAGACTGATAGAAACCCTTTGAAATGTCTTTTCACCTTTTGGTCATGGTTTGCTATGTAGCCGCTTGTTTATTTTCAGTGTTTCTCAGTGCTTTGAGATTTTAGGCTAGACAGCCCTCTATATAATTTTATTTCTGTATTGCAACACCTGAGTGGAAGAGGTCAAACTGAAATTCTCAATAAAATATTAAATACATGAAGTGTGATACCTCTTATAAATACTTTTCTCTGAATAAAAATGTTGCATACAAGGGATATTTTTAAACTAAGCCATTGATAAGCCTCCCCTTCACCTGGCTAGCTTACCTCTGCTGGTGAACAGAAGGTCCTAAGCATTTAACCCCTATTTGAGGAGCTTAATTTGACAATACAGATTTAAAACTCTTGCTCAGCCATAGCTAATGTTCTGAAGTGCCTTGAATCTCTTGGAGCTGCTGATTTCAGCAGCTGAAATCACCAAACGGAAGCTTAGCAGCTTTGAATCTGGTCCAAGGTAGGACATCTATGAATATGATGTTTTGAGAGGAGATAGCCCTCACAGGTACCTTTGAAACCAGCTAGTGGTTCAGGCACTGCAGAAAAAGTAGCAGCAATAGACATGGTTCTTGGAAAAATAAGGTGGAGCCAGGCTGCTTCAATACAGTCCCCCCTGACAAGGGCAGCTGCCCAGAGTGCAAGAGAAAGGCTGTCATGTATTTACCTGCTGGAAAGCATTCCAAGGCACTCCTCTCATCTCTCTGCGAAGTGCCCTACCTAGAAACTTACAGGTGATTCTTTGAGAAGTTGCACTTGCAACCTTATTTGTTGAATTGATGCCACATTCTATGCAGTCCATGGTATTTATGATAGAGAAGTTAGTGTATCTCTGCAGCCCAATAGGCCTCAGGCTATCCCTCCCTCCCCCTAACCTATAGTCCTGCTGTAATAGTTCTTTCCTTCATTATTCTTTTTTTGTTATTTTTCTTCCTACCCTTATCCACAGGAGTTACAACTTTTTTCCCCCATTGTGAGTTTTGTTCCATCAGTGATTGTTTGAGAGCAGGTTAATTCCATGACTTCTTTCACTTTGCAGCTGTAAGAAAGGCAGCAATGCCTGATCACAGCTGTAGTGACCTCTCTTCTGGAATACATTTTGTTATTATGTCCACGAGAAGAAAGATAGTGAGACCTTAAGGAAGTGTAGGACTCTTCCTACATTGCTGCCATGGCAGCTTGGACAGCTCTGTGCTCATTTGGGTGAATTCTTTTCCTGCGGTATCTAACTGCATACCCAAGGCATTTGGGTCAGCAGCCAGGAGGACAGGCAGTGGGATGGTGGGTAGTACTTACAATCTCTCTTGGTGTTCTCCAGAAGCTTCAAGGTTGCTGCAGGTGTGTCCCTGGATGGGCAGAGTATGGAATACAATGGTCCTGTGCAAATAAAAGGTCTAGTCAAAGTTCTTATGGGCATTGCCTGTCATTCCTATATACGCCAGTGACCGAAAGCATAGCAATATATGTGTACCAAAGTTATTTGGGACTGCTTTTTTCCAAGTACTCCTTACAGTCTGTAAAAGGAACACTCTAGTCCTCAACCTTTCCTCAAGGAGAAGTGTGTATAAACAGAGAGGCTTTTAATAGTCTTATAACTTTATCCAGTATTAAAAAGTCCAGTTATGTCAGCTGGAAAGTGGATTTAAATGTGTTTAGAAACTGCTTCTCAGCACAGCAGGAACTCTATATAGAGCATGGCTTCTCTAGTACAACCTGGATTTGTTTATAATACCAAAATTCCTAATTAAATAAGAGCAAGTACTTTTTTCTTTGGTTTGATTGTTTTGACCCCAAATATGCAAACTGACCACCATATGCAAACTCATGAAGGCATGGAGTTAATTTTGGTGTTGCTTACACCAACAAATGGAACGTGTGATTTGCATCAGTTTGGGTCAGACTGCAGGAGGCCATATGTGTTTATTTTAGCATTTATGAATGGTTATATTTACCTCATTGCAATGACTCGCTTTGGTTTCTATTGACAAAACCATGACTTAAGAGAATGTTTGCAGAGACAAGAACAGATGTTTCCAGGCTGCTTGCCACAGAGGGGAAAAAAAGCCAGTATTTGCTTGTAAGCTGGTGTTGACTATGCCATTTTTCCAATGAGTAATTAGGAATGGTAGTTATTAGTTGGTTGCTGAAGATTCTGACTTGACAACAAAAGAACCTGCTTGTAGATGCCTTTTTGTGTAGTCTGATCTATAGAATAGGATGAAAGACAATTGCTGTAATCACTGAAAGCAATTCTACCTTGTCACACTCTTTTGAAGTACCTTAATGACCAAGGAGAACCTAAAAGCTTAATGAAATAGATAATCCGTGGACATTTTCTCCTCTTCTCTGCAGGCATGTTGGTTTCAAATTAAGCTGAAAACTTTTACTAGAAACTTTTATGAAATTGCAAAGCAACATGAGCTTTTTGGAGTAAGTTCGGTGATTTTTTTTTTCCCCTCTGGAGCCGTAAGATCACCTTCTGAATCACACATACTAAAATCAAACTTGTTTTAAACCAAGAGAAAAGAGGGGGCAAAAGTGTAATAGACTCTCAGCAGGGTTGGTGATCTGGGAGGGTTTTGAGTAATGTGTTTGTGGAGTAGTGTCTGTGCCCATAGTTTTAATGGTCAAGGAAGGACTGATTTCAGCTACCTGGGAGCAGCAGTGTGGGATGTGTGGCATCTGAGGATTTGGAAATGGAGTTTTGGAAAGATAAATGAAGAGCGAGCCCGCTTTGGGAGAGACAACTCCTGTGTGTAGTGATTGCCTTGGGTGTTAGACGGGTGGGAGGCCCCTCACAGGCACAGCAGAGGAGCGAGAGTGGCCCAGTGGTCTCCCACACTGGGACAGAGCCCTCAGTGGGCAACGCCAGCCCTTTGCCCTCTGCGAAGGCTTTGATCCTGGGGTGAGGAGCTGGGTCTTGCTCCATTGTGAGATAATGATTTGTGAAGAGAAAAATTTTACATGCTTTGAAGAGATGTGGCTATAACATCTGTGTATGCAAGGGCCTTCCAGATGGAAACAGCAATGAACTCCAGGGTATATGACATAAATGAACTCTATTTTGGGTTTTAAGGACAGGCAACGCAGTGCTTTCCTGGTTCAATCGAAAGCCACTACACAATATATCGTTGAATGTCATGAATAGAGGGAGAGCTGAGCATGACTTAAAACACCAGGGAAGCTGGAAGGAATATGCTGTATCAGTTTACCAACACGGAATTTTTAAAACTAATGTATGGAGGCATCTCCTGCCTTCCCACTTTCACGATCTACTTAGTGCAAGCTTGGTAAGATGTATTCCTGGAGATATCTCAGGAATTTTTTTTCTGTTGCTTTTTTTAATAGCAAGTGTTGTGTTGATCTGTTAAGTGTCATGCCACTGCCACTGACTGGATGAAATACCATATGGGCAGTTCATGGGTTTACTGGTTCCACCTGCTGGCTGAACTGGAGGTGATGACCTGTCAGTCAAGGGGAGTTGAATGAGTAATCTTAAGAGATTTTATTAATAACTCCCATCTGAGTTATGAGGATAGTGTCTTGTCTTCATGCTACAAACTTTCTGTCTCGTTTTTTATTAATTTTCATTCAATTCAATTTAAAAATGGAATTTCTTAAGCAGGGTGGCAATGCCTAATCACAAGTGCATTTTTAGCAAGAGAAGGACAGCAACCCTTTTTGAAAATAAGAAGATAAACAAGTTAACCCAGTGATGTGCAAGCACTGCTGCCTGCTCATGGCTTCTGGAACTTGCTTCGGGGAGAAAGCCATCCCCCCCCAAGGCTAACACAGACAACCGCATGGCATTTGTGAAGGCTAGGAGAATGGTGACTCCTCACATTGGGAATATACCCCAAAAATTTCCCTAAAGAGGGAAGAGAGTGGGGCTGGGAGGAACCTGGAGTTAGACTTCGCTCTGGATACTGAAGCCCCCATGGGTACCAAAGAAAGGCTGAAGGAGAGGAGCAAATGGATCTGTTTAGTGTGGGTTGTAGGATTGAGATCAGGGCTAAAGTTCAGGGGAGCATGGGCGTGGAATTACAGTTAAAGCTGCATCCCTCAATGGCTGCAGGACTAGAAGAAAGCTTACGTGAAGGGAAATGGTGTTTTCTAGGGGTGAATAATGCCAGAATTAGTGTTGGAGTTACTGTTTGGATTTGGGATTTTTGGTGCTCTAGAGCTTAGTTCCTTGTTTGAATCTCAGCAGACTGAGTGCTGACGTTTGACTCCTGTAGAAGTAAATTGGTTTTGATAGCTTTTGTTAGGGGTGGGGTATGATTAAGTCTAAGTTTAAGATAACAAAGTGTCTGAGATCCTGTTTTCTGGAGTTTCATTTCTCACTGTGTTGTCAAAGCACATGGAGAGGATTAGCAGCCGGTTCTGTGGAGGTGAGTGGTTTTTGAAGGCCTTTAAAGGTAGCCTTTAGGTTTTTTGAAGATTCATCTATTCAGGATACTTAAAGAGTTCATGGCTGCATTAACTGCCTTCTGATGGCTGCAAACTTTTATCCCTCATTTTTCTGCCAAAGAAATAAGAAGAGGTGTCTAAGGGAACATCATGGTGCTGTTACCCTTCTTTCTGCTCTAGGCAGTCATTGCTGGCTGCCAGAGGTTGTCTAGCCTGCTAGTGACAAACTTGGGAAAGGAACAAATATTGAAATACATAAATATTGAATCACAGAAGGCTACAGTTTTTCTCCAAGATAAAACAGGGACAGGATATTAGTGCATGAATAGGTCCTACAGATGTCCATATTGACATGCTTCTTGGCATGGTTTTGTTGTGTATTGATTAGTTGTCCCCCAGGCATGGTCTGGCACAGCTCAGGAGAAGAACATGTACCGTGACCAGAAGCAGTTTGGAAGTGTCCATTCTTTTTGGGAAATGGATTTAAGTTCAGGGACAGGAGGCCTCCGAGTTCCACTCGGCCTCAGAGCCGGAGAATATTCACTTGCCTGAATTATTTAGTAATACTGAGGAAGCCAGACTGACTGAGGGATGAGCAGGCCAATAACTGGGCCTGAAGAGTCATCCTGAGAAACGCCTTGTGGGGGAGGGAATTCTTGCATCAATTGCAGAGATGCTGCTCATCTGCGAATATTATTTTGTTTTCTCTTTTAAAAGCAGTGATGTTTTAAAGGATTTGTTTGCAAGCAAGTCCCTCCAATTTTCCTTGTTGTGGTTGATGGCATGTCTATGACTGTGGGAACTCAGCAGCGCTTGCAGTACACTGCAAGAGATAACCATGCTGCCAGTAGTTTTCATGCAGCATTGCTGTACAAGAAATGGTTGATTACACAGGAGAAAGAAGTGCAGAGCAGTTGTTCAGTATGTAGATAATGCTAGATGGAACACGATCCTGATTGAATTTGATTTAAAAGCAACCTCCTTTGCTGCCAAAAAACAAAATTCCACCCCTGAAAATATTACAGCTGCCTCCGGTGTGGTAATTTTTATAAGCTCAAGATTTTTTAGATGCATCTAGTACTTCGTCCATTTGGAAAGAGGTGACACTTCATCTTTCACTGAGATACTTCAGGCTCATTCTCATACCAAATCCATTTTCATTCCTGCTATATGAACCTGTAACATAACAGGTTATGTAATTAGGAGGAAAGTGTTTGCAGAAACGATAAGGAAAACCTGATAAATGAAATCTGCTATACGCTGTCAGTTATGCTGATGCTATTCCAGTAAACACAAACATATTTTTGCATGCCCAGTTTTAAAAATACAGAGTAAAATAATTTATGACCAAAGTTGTTTTTCCTTCCTTGCAGCATTTATATGTATATAATACTGTACACACCAAAAATATGTTAAGGGAGCATTACTGACATAAAGTAGAGTGCTAAAAAGGGAATGCTATAGTTAGTGTCGTAGTTATAATATTACAGTTAACAGTCTTTTTGTTCAGTAACTGGGTCCCTCTCTGTGAATGTGCTGTGTAGAGTCTTTATGCAATTAGGAGCACTTTTTAGGGCAAATGCTTAGTTTTAGGAAGGGAATTTGCTTTCAAGACAAATGCAGTGAGATTTATATCACATCTGTTATTATCTAAGTGGAGCTTTGTCTTGCAATGGAGATTTGTCTTATAGAGTGCACAGTTTGGGCAGCCTTCAATTTAGGACTGGATGCAAAATACTTTTCCAAGTGTTGCCCTGTAATTTTTTCTGTTTTTCTTTTTTTTTTCCTGTATGCTATTTAAACCTTGCTTGGAAGACAAACTTGGTCATTTCCTTGTGAGAATTGTTATTCCGCTCCTTCACTGTAGTTTCTGGGTGCCTCAGAAATGTTAATGTATTGTTAGCATTTCTGAGGAGGTGATGTGATATCTCCACTTTATAAAGCAGAAGTGAAGGCTGGTGGTTGAAACACGGGTCTGAGAGTGTTTGCTAGTTTGGGGGCTGCATTCAATGACCTGATTTCTTGGACTAATGCATTTCCCAGGATCACACCACATTCCTTGTTGATTTCAGTGAGTGCTCAGGAGCACTTCAATCTGGGTCTCAGGGTTTGAAATGAAGACCGAAGATATAAGGAATACTTGTTAAGTGACCAGCTGAGTCAAGATTTAGTGTGAACAGCTGCCCTAGCAGCACATAACTGTGAAGCAGAGGGTAGTCAGTATTTTCTGACAGGATGATGCTCATTTCCAATCGTCTAGAGCCTCTTTCTTCTGATTCTACTGTGCCTTTGAATATCTGTAACAAATGACAGAGACCTCCACTGAGTGATGGTCTTTCTAGCTGCACTTCTGATCCTTGGGGAGGATACCTGACAAGTTAGAAAACAGATCATTTATTTAAAGAGACTATTCAGAGAAAACAGTCCAAGATGTTTCAACTTTGACAGCCTGTCCAAGGTTTTCCTTGTTATTGTACAAAATAGAATAGCCGATATATAGATTAAAAAAGTGCCCTTATTTTGTTTTACAGTTGTCACCTGATCACAGTACCTAAGTCAGTCTGTTCCTTCCGCTTAATATGTACTTTTCTACCTGAAAACTGCTCATCTTTGCTCAAAACTGGTCGGTAGTGTCAGCCCAGTGACATTAGTTTACTATACTGGATGGTGTTGCTGAGAATGTAAAACTATCCCATTAGCCTGTTTGCAATATAAAATAGGCTTCTGCGTTTTACAAGCTTATGCAGTGTAGTAAGAATTTGGCAAGTGTAAAGGAAAAAGGTGTTAAGGAGAGCTGGCAGCTCCTTAAAGAAACGATATTAAGTGCAAACTCTTCCAATAAGGAGGAAAGTTAGGGAAGTGCAGTGGAAGACCAGCATAGCTAAATTGCCAGCTCTTCATGGCTCCTGAAGAGACGTTGTTTTTTTACAGAGTGGAAAGTAGGTCAGATTTCCAAGAAAAAGGATAAAAAAAAATAGCATGTAATGGCAATAAAATCAGGAGTATTGAGGCACATAATGATATTAAAGTATCCAGGTGTGCAACAGGTTGTAAGAATTCATTTTTCATGTACATTAGTCCCTCCTGATAGCTAGAAAAGTGTACACCCTCTGCCCATACCCACCAGTCTTAGGGTGGTTTTTCTGGAGGACATTGCTGTACAATGCCTGAAATGTATTTTGGAACAGTCCATTGTTAGAAGGGAAGGGAGGAGCCCAGGGTGCCTTCTTTGCAAGGAGTATTCTGTACTTTTGTTAATGAGATGTTAAAATAGATGATGGCACAGAGTGCTCTAACATTTCATGTAGAAAGCTGGTAAGGATGAAAGATGCTATGAAAGAAAGGACTAAAATTCAAGGTGGTCTTGACCAGTTGAACAAATAGTCCTAAAGGGAATGGTCAGAGTTCAAAAGGACATGTTCTACATGTGACTCTTGGGAGTAACCAGCTTTAATGATAAAGACTGGGAATAACTTCCTAGGGAGTGATTATTCAGACAGAAGTCTGAAAGTTGCAGGGAACCACAAACCAGTACTTGAGTACAGTGTCATGCTGTGGTATGTAATATTCCAGGGTGAATAGAGAGGAATATAGATTGCAGAATGTCAGGAGAAAAAAAAAATCCTTCCTTGCCTGGAGTACCATGCCAGGTCGCAGGGACTGTTACCTTGAGAAAGAAGTAAATCAGCCAAGACTATGCAGAGGAACAGTACCAACACTGAACAAACAGTCCTAGATAATATAACTGATGAGTACGTGTTGAGTGAATTGGCGTTGTGTGGGGTAGATGGCAGCAATATGCTTAGTGGTTACTATAGCCTTTTGCATGTATGGGCTGCTGCACAGATGGGGAGAATAACCTGGTTTTTATGCCTGCGACAGCACAAAGACTAAAGTTCCAGCAAGAGAGAGTGATTGGGCTACCATGGTAAAAGCAATACAGCACTGGAAGAGTTTGAGTGGGGAGGTTATTGAATCTCTCTTATTGGAGGTCTTCAGGAACAATTAGGAAACATCTTCTGACATAATATTAGATGTAATATTTTCTGCTGTGGAGCTGAACATCTCCTGATGCTTCTTCCAGGCAGAAGTGTGTTGTTTTCTGATGTGCTTTCTCTTTTGTCTTTTATATCCTTTTACTTCTTGGTGAATATCACAGTTCTCTGGACAGGAATTTCTTAGATGGCAGGGGAGATTAAAATTTAGTAAATTCATAGTAGTCGTTTTGGTACAGAACTTCATGGGGCAGGGCCTTAAGGTACTATATTTGACCAGCTGCTGCAGCTGTAAGAGTCACAAGCCACAGCTTATTAGTGAGAGTGTTCCTTATCAACAGAGTAAGGACTGGGACTTGCTTTCTTATCAACGTATTTTCTGAAGACTTTTAAAATGCATGTAACAATCTGACATACTAGCTGTCACCAGAAATTGTGTCCCCCACCGACACCGGCATCCAGTGCGTTGGCACTCATGTCACACGGAGAGGGAGTGTTGACAAGTCCTCTTGCTAGCCGCCTTAGAAAGAGAGGGAAGAACCCAGGATTCAGTGAAGGTGATCTCAGGAGAACACCAGGAACATCAGAACCGGAGCAGTCTGAGAAAGGAGTTACTGGGTTGGTCCAGGACTTTTACAAGCCCAAGAGAAAATGAGTGCGGCAGAAGATAAATTTTCTCCAGCCTCATCCATGTTCAGCTTGGTGTTTGGGACTGATTTTAACCTCTTTTTGTGGGACAGCAGTGCAGTGCCATTCCTGAGCAATCCTCCCAAGTTCCAGAGTCTTGAGTAGCTGTAGTTGCATTTGTGTTAAAATTGAATTATTTTTTCTTTCAACTTAGAAGCCGAACTTGATTTCCAAGCCAATGCTTGATAGCATCCTTTGTCTTCGTGATGACAGATGGAAGTACGTGCGGAGCCTCCTGACCCCAGCCTTCAGCGATACCAAACTGAAAGAGGTAAGGTGTAGACATTGCTGCTTTCATAATTTAGAAGACTTGTGCAGGCATCTGCTTTATGTATGTCTGTATTAAGGATAGGTAAAACATGCTACTTTGTGCCACTTTATTTAGAACTGAAGAGCACATGCAGCAGAGCTTCCATACAGCATGGTTCAGATCATAGACTGGTGAAAAACAGAAGAGCTCATCTGACGATATGATCCTCTGTTTTCCTCTATTTAAGTCAGTTTGTCCATGAAAGTGTAGCATGCTCGAGAAGGACTCTTACCTCTTCCTCTCCCCTGCCCTGTTAGGAGTAAGCTTAAGTCCAGGAAAGATTATTGCTCCCAGTTGGAACATAGCTTTTCTTGATGTGCAGAGTCAGCAACTCTCATGTTAACACAGGAACTGCTGTCAGTCTATTTTCATTTTTCCATCTCCTTCCCGTTCTCTCCTCCTTTTATTCTTTAATCCTTTCATATAATAAAATAAGTCACTGGAACAGAATGTCATTGCCAGATAAATACCTCTGACTTAAAATAAATGTCTCTGCGCTGACCTGCTGCTAATTTCCTATAAATGTATCAGCATTTGCTCAGCCATGGGAACCCATTACCCAGTAACAAAGTCCTGTTCCAGTGACATGATATCTCTTAATTAAATGTATACAAATGATTGACTGGTTAAAGTCTTCTCTCAAAGAAAAATACAAAAAAACAACCCCACAACTAAAAAGTCACCACTTCCTTTATATGTTTTATTCTGAAAGGGAATCATGCCTCACTCCAATGCCCAGTCCTGGGTTGTAAAATTTTCCACTGGGCAGACGCTTGTGTTGTTTTGACATGCCGCTGTCGAAATCCACAGTAACATCTAAATGTGTCTGGCTCTCCCAGCTCTATAGACAGCGGTTGCTTAGCAACGCCGGCTGTCACCTCCTTATTATGGTAAATTCTAATTGGCCGCGAGCCTGGCGGAGATGCTGATTAATCACGACTGACAATGCCATTGGTTATGCGCCCTGACATTTGCTCTGTCACTGACTCCATCACGAAATTTCAGCAAGGGGAGGGTGTTTAAATATGCAAGCGATTAGTTGCACATGGCATGGTGGGGAGAGGAGAGTTTTGCATTTTCCTAGCTGAAATTAATCTGCCTTACTGCAGAGGTCATCGGCTCTTTGCTCGCGGACTAACAAAAGATAACGCTGCACTCCCCTCAATTTGGGGAGAGCAACCTCTGCCGGCACCAGCCGGGCAGGCTTGGCTGAGGAGCACGGTGAGGGCAAGAGAGTGGAGCCTGGGGGATCCTGCTCTGAGGCTGGGCATGCACGGCTTTGCAGGGTCTGGCTGATCAAACCGGGCTGGGAGGAGAAGTCGTGGCACTCCCTTTGCACGGCTTGTGGGTGGAACTGGAATGCACGAATGATGGTAGGAGGTAGAATGGAGGGCTGGCCACTGCCTGGTAGCTGTCTTGCATGCAAAGATTGACATCTTTATTTTTAGCCTGATAATCAGCTTTGCCCGTGCTGCTTCTTCCAAGCTCTGTGGAAGGCGTGTGACTGTGCATGGGCTTAGGGTGACCTGGAAATTGTCACTTTGTCCTCCCTTTCTACAGCAAGTGGGAAAAAGAGGAGTGGGGCAGGTGTCTCTGAAAGGTTCAACTTTGCTTTTCTCTCCCTTGCCTTCACCAGAAGCCTGTCCATCTCTACACAGACAAGACACTTGCAGTAAGCCCATGTGGGATTAAGAACTGCTGTTGAATGGATGTGCTCCTCAGCCTTGCATTTAATTTTCTACCCAAATGCATTAGCAATCCTGGAATTTGAAGTTAATGCAACTTAAGTCCTTGCCCATGTGCTTTTCCTGCTGTTGCCTTATTTAGAAGCCATACCAACACTTCTCAAAGGAAATCAATGTTCATTAATTATGATCTCACTTTTTAACTCTCCCATATTTGGTACTCTCTCAGAAACTCTACTGCAGCATGGAAACAAAAATACCATGTTCTAGTATTGGCCATACTACAGAGTATTCAGCACTATCTGCAAGACATCCTGTTTATAATAAACCCTTCCTCTCTACTTAGAATTACAAACACAAATTTGGTACTAATTTATTGCCTAAGAACCTAGATATGCTATTTTATACATCTTTATAAATACTACTAGGACATTCCTTATGTTTTCTTCCGAGACACTGATTCCTCTGACAAAATCCCACACCAAAGTCTTCCTATCTGTTCACACTGGATGTCCACCTTACCTTTGTTCCTCTATGCAAACTCTCCAGTGGAGCTGGGGAGACTGCAGATCTCGGCAGTGTCTTTGGAGAGTGGTTCCCCTTGAGTGCTGCAGCCCCTAGTGCCACTCCAAACACAGACTTGTCTGTCTGGATGCTCTGAGAGGATTGGGAGCTATTAGCCTGTGACAGAGCAATAAATGTTAACAACTCCTTGTGCTCCCCATAGCAATCACTTCAGATCAAAGATGCACTGAGGGACAGAGAGCTCAGTGTAGGTTCCTGATATCTCCATTTCAGAAACACAAGAAAGGACAATTTCAGGGCTAGCAAGAGTGAGAAGTGAGAAGCTGCTTTGGCCTGGCTGCTGGAGGACAAGACCCAAGACAGAGCTAATGTGTGTCGCTAAGGTTTAACCTGCAATGCTCCACAGAGGCACCTGCGGCTGTGGGCAGAGGTGAGCTTTGGCCTTGTCACTTCAAAGAAGTGGTGTAATGTCACAGAGAGGTTCACTGAGCTTGAGGAATTTCCCTGTAGCTTGGCAAGTATCCCCAACAGCCAGCCAGCGAATGATGAAGGGTTGATTCCAGAAATTTTGAATATTTTGAAGTTATGGGAAATGAACTGAAACTAGAGGTTATAGAGTTGTTGGGTAGCAAATATAGTGATTTCTGTGTGTCTGCAAAGAGTTGTTTTTGTAACATTTTTCAACCGTTTCTGATATCTCTGGCTTTCTCTCTGTCTTTTCTCAATTTGTCTTTAAAAACTGTGTACTGTTTCACTGTTGCTTTTATGGATTTCTATGTTTTGTGTGTTCTCCCTTTTTAATTTTCTTTTTCTAACAAGCATGTAAGGATTGGTAAAGGAGTCCACTCCAGCTGAAGGAGGGTTTGGCTCTGGATATCATTAAACACAAATGCTATTGTGGTGGAGAGCACAGCATAAAGCAATAGACTTGTAAGCTTGATCCTGCAGTAAGCCTGGCTAGCATCCCGTGTGAGATGTCACTGGAGTTGGTAGCAGATCTAATAGCAAGCTCTTTCCAGTAAGACCCCTAAATGAACCTGATAGTACCATTGCTGTGGGAGCACTAAGAATGAGAAATGAGAGACAGGAGGCAGGAAACCCAAGAAATGTCACTTCCAGCTCTGCCATTGACTGCCTGTGGGTGATCTGACAGAAGCTACTTAAATTCTCTGCAAGTGAAACAACTTTTATCTGTTAAGTGGGAACAATACCAATCGCTGGAAGTTGATCCAAGATGTAATTCATGAGGAATTGGCGAATTATAATACCTAGAGGCTCTAAGTAACAGAAACATTTCCCAGTGTTCCTGTCATGCTCCCCTCAGCTGTTATGTATTGAAACAAGCTGACATGTTAGTGATCTTGCTGTACCAATCTTGATTCCCTATTTAGTATTTCTTATTTTGTTGCTATTCTTTTTGCTGTGGTGCCTGTGATGATCCTGCAGTTCTGGACCCCTTGTCAGACTTGATAAATAGCTTTACTCTCTTTTACAGCCAACACCAGCAGAAAACCTATTGATTTTTATTTATTCTGATGGTGCTGCAGTAGTCTAGTCATCTCCTATCAGTATGCCAGGGACCCTTTCCTCCATTAACAAGCTATTTAAGCAAAACAGAACACAAAAATTAAAGAAGAGAGCACAGCTTGATGTAGCATTGTCCTAAATAACCTGTGGAGTTTCTGTTGAGGCATTTCTTTCAAACAAAGGGAGACACAAGGCAGAACTTGTAATAACATGGCAGAGCAGTGCAGAAAAATCCTCTAGTGTCACTCTCAGGCATTTAGATCTTCCATGTCCCACTAGGACAGAAGATCTGACAGTCCAACCATTAAGGTTTCCTTGATTCGCTGTTAGTCTGGGCACATTGGTCAAAGGCATTTTGGGAGTGTCTCTGGAAACTGCTGTTGTTGGTGGACAAAGCAAGTGTGCTCACCTGAGGCAAAGCAAATCATGAATGTAAAAACTGATAGGTGAAATGGGCATAATCTTGAGCCACAGGCCAGTGTCTTCTTGAGTTGCTCTTTTTGGTAAGTTGTGCCCAGGAGTAGCAGAGCTCCACTCTCAGGTGATGGAAACAAATCGTCTCACAAAACGTCTTTCTCACACTCTGCTCTTTTCCTGGTTTTATTCAGGGACTTGCAATCTGGAAGAGAAGCAGTTCTTGTGCTAGGGATATATTCTTTTTCCTTCTCCTTCCTTTATATTTCATAACGTTTGTGGGACAAGAGGCCCAACACAACTTCTGCTTGCTGTATGTGAGCAGTAAAGTCTCCAGTGTGTCTGTCTACAGTGAATATGATCCAGCCTTCTAGTTTTTAGTTTGGATGCTAATAATAAGGGGAATAATAATACTGATGAATACTGAGGGCCACATCTAACTAGAGGAACGTGACTCTGGTGCCTTTGAACAGTGCAAACACCCACATGCACTGTGCATACGCAGAATCAGAAGCTAATTGTTGTTATGTGCCAAATAGCATATTGGCAGGATTTAAACAGCAAAGCCCCTGGCATCATGAAAACCCTAACCCCCCAAATGCTCTTCTTTGGCAAAAAGAAAGAAATTTGGACTCTGGGCTACTCTTGCTATTAGATAACTGTCAGATCAAATATTTACAGGGACCATATTGTTTAGATTTTTCTTCATCCTGTTACTCTCAGCCAATCTGAACACAGACCAGCTGGGGTTTGTTTACCCACCAAGAGCTGAATCTCAGGCAGGTTATGCAGGTTTTATGTTCTGACTGGAAAATGAGAATGTATGGGAAGTCACTGATACCCAAGGCAGTGTAGATCAACCTGTCTGTTTTTGTGCCAGTTTCCTATGCTTGGTATAGTTCACCTCCCCCGACACGACTTTATTTTTCTTGACAATTGGACAAATATTTTGAGGTGTTATGAGACTTGAGAATGTTTCAGTCTGTGGTCTTTGTAGTTTGCAGTCTTGGACTTGTTTATGTCCCCCAGGGGAATAAAAACGAGCCTAGGATTTTGGAGTAGATATCCCCTGTAGCTTTCATATACAAATAATTGTCTTATTGTCATACCATGCTAACAGTAAATCAAATCCATGTGCTCCCCTCCTTATTTTCCTGGTTAGATTTACTAATAAAAATACCTTATGGCTAGAAATGAATTGCAACAGTATTTTGAAAGGCGGGTGGAATGTGCAAAGTGCAGAGGTGCTGTGGGATGCCCTGGCCAGACATACGTGCCCCTGACGTCTCTGCCAGCTGTTGAAAAGTGATAGCAACCAGCTGGCTGGTTACAGATCTGGTGATGTGATGAGGAATAAAAGAGAAAATAAGGCAATAAAAGGAAAATCTGAAATGATCACCATCTGTTTCAGTAACATCATACCTGTTAAAAAACGGATTTTGATTTTGTTCTCCTTGGCTGGTTCAGTTCACTGGGGGGGCTGGACCCAGAGATTATGAAGTATTTCACCTTCATTCAGTCTGTTGAATAAAAATGTATTAATTTTGTTGATCCATTTGAGAAGAAGCTTGCTGCAGGGAACTTTCTTTGGAAAACCAGAAAGGGGAGGAAGACTGCTATATAATGTGGTGTGCACCTCCCAGAAGGGTGACAGCTACTTTTACCAAACACTAATCTGGCATCAGAGTTATCTTGTGAGACTGTGGCAAAGCCCAAATCGACCCGGCTTTGCAATGCAATTTCTCTTGTATAGGCACGGGACCTTGAGAGCAGCTAGACACATTCTTGAGTCAGACTTCTGCCTTTGGAAAACATATTGGATGCTCCCGCGTTGGCCTTTTGACTGCGTATAGTCTTGCCCATGTGTTAAGATGGCAGTGTGCCTGTGCACAAAGTGTTATGCCAGTTTCACAGAGGTAGAAGTGCCAAGCAAAATGGACTTGGCTGGGCAGGCTGCATAGCTCTCAGTGTGCTGCGAGGCTGCAGTAAGTCTTTTTTGGTAACAAGAATGTCAGAGGAGTAGGGTAAGTCTGTTCTCATGTTTGTTGACATCCGTATGCTGAAGGAGGTAGTTCAGGAAGGAAAGGCAAGTTTCTGTGTGTGCATTGCTGATACTTGGCATAGTTGTTGAGGCAAGACTCTGGTATTAAGTTGTAGGCTGCTCTTGGTTGTCTATAAGGGAAACAGCCATAGGACATAGTTCCTTTTGGTTCACGGCTGGATTGCTGCTACACCCTTCCTCTGCCCCCATATTTGGTGTAATCAGGGAAGTGTCTGATTCCGCTCATACACAGGAAGCTAAAGAGACAGAAAGAGAGACTTTAATGAGGCCTTGATGTTTGCCTGTGCTATGGTTTCCAGGAAGCCTTAAAGAAGAGACTATTGCACTGTTGGCTACAGCCAGCCTCTGGCTAAGTCTACTAGACCATCATGTGCCAGTGACTGGAACGAACCCTTAGATGAATAAATTCACCTGAATGTCCCTTTAATGGCATCACCACTTCAGAAAAGCCTTTCTTCATGTACCTATAGCAGCTTGCCCTCAGCAGCTTGTAGTGGTATCCAGGGTGGTTTTCTAGTGTACATGTTAGGTCCCTCAAACTGAGAGACAGCAAGGTAGAAGTGCTGGGTCTCTGGTGCCTTTACAGGACTTTGGAAAACATTATTCCTTCTGCCCTGGAGCATACATAACCTAAAAGTCCAAATAGAGATCATGATAAATCATGGTTTGGAATAAGGAATGATTAAGAGAGGGGGATATTTTTGCCTGGCAGCTCTCTGTGTATGTAGCCACAGGGGGGCAAGAACCATCAGTCAGGTAAGTGACACAGCCTCTTGTATTTAGGCCCAGAGCTGGAGAAGGGCATCCCTGTAATGTGTAGGTTTATTGTGAGCAGAAGGTGCCAACTTTTTATCTTACCTGTGCATAAGTGCTTAACAACACCTGCAGAGGAATCTGAGAGCTCTATCCCATTTATCAGATCAAAATAATTTTAAATAATTATTTTTGTTTGATTTTTTTTCCTTAACAGTTTAATGTTTTTTCACAATTCAGTATGTTCCTTTCCAGATGACACCACTGATAAACCAGGCCTGTGACATCCTGCTGCGTAACTTAAAAGTCTACGCAGATTCTGGCAAAGCTTTTGATATCCAGAGGTAAGTTCAACATGCCAAAAATTAGTAGCAGATTAAAAAAATAAAAAAGGCAGTAGCAGCAGTTACTCTAAATTCACATTCTACTGTGTAAAAGATTTTTTTTCCTCCCTCACTTTTAAAAGTGGAGATCATAGTCTAATAGAGGGTATGTCTGATAAATACCTTTTCTTCCTGGGGACAGCCATTGCATACTTGAAAAGTAATTTTGGTAAAGCATCTAATGTATTTCTGGCAGTTATTTAATGAAGTTTTAACACCTGGAAGCACAAAGGAAGGCTGCATCAGTCCCTGTCCAGTCTGTTCTCTACAGGCTGCCAATAATGTACAAACATAAGAATTGATCTAGTATCAAATATATCTAGTCCATCACCCTTTTGCTTTTTTTTATATATGAGGTTTTTTTGAGCAGTTAATCATTCTTACCACATTCTTCATAACCCCCTCTCATGGCACGCTAGCTTTTTGTGTAACAATGGGATCAGTACTCCAGATGAAAATGCACCATTGATTTATAAAATGACATTTTAATATTTTCCATATTCTGCTTTCTCATTTGTTATGCATTTAATATCCTATTATCTTTTTTGTTGGTCTTTCATCAGAGGTCTTCACTGAACTGTTCATAACACTGTCTAGTCCCTTCTCTGAGTAGATGCATTCCTCTAAGACCCTGGGTAGTAGTTCAAATGCATTCTTTCTAACAGGCACTATTTTTGCTTCGGTTTTCTTACACGTCACTTGCTGGGTTGGTCAGCGCCCTCTGAAGTTCTTCATGATTTTCCCCAAACTGAAGCAGCACAAATAATATTGTTTCATCAGAAATGGATATTTAGCCACAATTTATTAATCTTTTTTCAAGTACACGTACATGTACACATGCAAGTGTGTGTGTGTGCGCACAGAGATCTCTTTATTAAACAGCTGAAGAGATGCTATGAAACCTCAAGGTACATTATACTAGCCTAGTGCTGTGATCAAAAGTGACCTTTCCAGTCCTTCCAGTCTTTTCCCTTTTTTCCGTTTGTCCTTTGTCTTTGACTGGTCTTTTAGCTATTGATCCAGTATAGGGTTTCACCTCTCAAGAGACACTTTGGAAAAGACCTTTTGAAAGTATAAATGAATGATGTTGACCATCTCGGAACGTGATCTTCCAATTGTTTTACCATACTACCATTTCAGCAGGTTTGACGTATTTATAAAGGTGATTCTCATTCCACTGCAATTTCACAGAATTGCCTTGGGAGCTGGTTTTTTGGATGTAAAAACCCTAGCTGTAACCTCCTATGACCTTACTTGTCTTTAGCCATTTTGTGTTTTGCCAACGACTCAAAATTTAGTTTTTAAGGTTTTTTTTTTCCAATACCTTGGAGAGGTAGATGATTGAGTCCTTCTGATATTATTGTTTTATAGGAATGCCCCCTCATTTAACATTTTAACTTCTAATAATGCTTTTTGTGTGTGTGTAAGAGTTGAAGACTAAAGGAAGTTACTTAGCTTTGCAGTATTGTGGTTATCTTTCAAATCTGCTCTGGTATGATCAGAATGACAGCGCACAAAGATCATGGTTTAGAAATACAGATTCACATAATATATGCAGGACATAATGGGCCTGACTCCTGTTCTTCTCTTCATGCGTGCTCACTCAGGTTAAAACACCAGAGATTGATATTACCCTTTTGTAAGGATCGTGGAAGTACAGTCATTGCTTACTTTACCAGAGATCACAATAATCAAATTCCAAGGATATTTTACATTCTTGGTCCACTTATCTCAAAGTTCAACAGAGCTGCTAAAACCCACTAGGAAAATAAAGATGGCAAGACAACTGGATAGATGATCAGACATTCAGGGAGTGATTCAGTAAATTCTGAAGTTTCCAGATCATGGTCCACAGATCATTTGCAGTTCTCAAAGCACTGGCTGCTCCTCTGCAGAGATACAGATTTCACATGGTGTCAGTTCCTCTTGGTTCTGTCCACAGAGTTACATTACAAAGGAGGTATGAAGAAGAAGAAGAAGGAAATCCTTAATCACCTTAATTTCACTTAAGAACCTCTTGTCTCTGGGAGTTTAGACTGGACTGGTAGTAGGTGTGGTTTTTGCAGTTGAAAATGAGAAAGGAGTGATCTCATTTATTAGGATGCATACTAAGAAAATGCTTGTGAATCTCTGGCATGTTCCATTTGATTTCTAGGTCATAACAAATTAAATTGTTTTTAATAAATTTTTAGTGGAATCGTTGAGCTATATGAAAATACATTCACTTTGTAGGTGTAGAGAAGGTGATCATTATCAAGCATCAGCATTTGTCAGAATGATGGAAACATCTCTTGTTGGCAAAGCTCAAAACTAAAAGCAAAAGGAAACTCGGTGACAAAAATTAATGCTATGTGATGTTCGTAAAAGCAAGATATTAATGGACATGTGATTTGTAGATAATGATTTATCATTCTTCAATTAAATGCAGGTGTTACAACTGCTTTACCTTGGATGT
Source organism: Machaerirhynchus nigripectus (assembly GCA_013397975.1). Lineage (NCBI taxonomy): Eukaryota > Metazoa > Chordata > Aves > Passeriformes > Dicruridae > Machaerirhynchus > Machaerirhynchus nigripectus. Next base: position 1,608,071 of record VZRQ01009507.1, on the reverse strand, counting down.
CGTCGGTAGCGTAGCTTTTGGTACTGAGGTGGATTCTCAGAAGAATCCTGATGACCCCTTTGTTAAGAATTGCAGAACATTCTTTGAAATGTCTTTGTTTAAGCCTCTTCTCATTCTAATCCGTGAGTATAGTCTACATTTTTCTACTTCCTTGTGGTAATTTCATAAAAGTAATTTTCAAATTGCAAAACATTCTGAAGCCAGAGCAGGAAGTTTTATAGCTGACATTATTTCAGAGGTGTTCAGAATCCAACCTACAGGCCAATTCTACCCTTGAGAGTTCCACCGTATGCTGTACAGGTCTTGTCACCACAATGAAACTTACTCCAGAAACTGAGGGTCCAGGAACACAGTGCTCCAGGTTCATCTGACAGCAAAGTTTCTGGGTCCTGCCATCTCTACAATACTTGTTTTAATACACTTCTCACTAAAATAGAGAAACTGCCCTTGGGAACTTAAGTGTAAAGTTTTTGTGCACTTGGTTTGCGTAGTAGAGATTGAAATCCCATCCGTTAGCAACCCATTAAAGAAAAGAGGTGGAAGAGCATAAACAGATTGTATAAGTACTCCCAATTCTTTTTTGAACGGCAGCCACGGCCTGGTTGATGGCTCTAAAGGATAAAGATCACAAGTGTCATGAAAAGAGTGCATTTATTTTAGATTAATAGATTGGCAATGCAAGACTGGGGTATAGAGCCATGCAGTTCTAGGGCATGCAAGTTAAGTCTTCATGGTGGTGATGGTCTTGTTAATTCAAAGGCAGTAAGAATCACAGCTGAGGAAGCCACAGCATAATCAAGGTTTTTGAGGTTTTATCACCTTGTTATCTAGACCTGCACACGGTAGTATCAGGTGGCATGGTGGTAAAGTCTCCTGTGCCCATCTGATCCTGCTGGCATTACAGATTGCGCCTGTACTCGCAGCGCATCAACTGTTTCCTTCTGGAGCTGTGTATCCAAATTGCCCTGGGGTTAAGGTTTAACCTGAATGCAAAATGGGATTTGTGACCAACTTCTTAATGGGACAGAAATGTGCCCCTATACATCTAAGAACATATCCTTCATTAAAGAAAGTTTCTGTGGTGTTTGGAGTTGGATTCCTTGGTTCATCTCTTTCTGCTCGTTCATTAATGTGGCGAGAATTCCCACAATGCAGTTGCCCTGTTGGCAGAACGAGGTTTTTCCAATGAATAATTTGTTAGTCTTAGGTTGCGCATAAGTTAATGAGGGGTTTATTAGGATGTAAGACTTCACTTAGGTTTCTAGGCCATGACTATAAAAGTCATGGACTGGAGACCATCCTTGTGATAACATCCCACTTACAGAGTCTGTGGCCTGTTTAGAGAAGCAAAATAAATAGAATCATAGAATAGTCTGTGGTGGAAGAGACCTTTAAAAGTCATCTAGTCCAATCCTCTGCAATAAGCAGGGATGTCTTCAACTAGGTCAGTTTGCTCAGAGCCCCGTCCATCCTGACCTTGAATATTTCTTGGCCTGGGGCGTCCACCACCTCTCTGGGCAACCTGTACCAATGTTTTACAAGCTTCATTGTAAAAAACATCTTCCTTATATCTAATCTGAATTGGCCCTCTTTTAGTTTAAACCCCACAGCCTTTGTCCTATTGCAAGAGGCCCTGCTAAAGAGCCCCATCCTTCTTATAGGTTCCTAATCCTGGAGAACTGTAAGCAAGAATGAAAACTACGCAGTTTCATGGGTTGGTGCCATAAGCTTCTAGGCCAGTTCAAGATCCCCCCACCTTCCCTATGTAATTGTCTGAGTAGTCAGGGAAAATAATGCTCCCCTTTGTTGTGGTGGCTCTGTGACATCAAAAAGCTGAACCAAAATCCTGAAGCATTGTGGAAACAAGCTTGGAAGGCATCTGTCTGGCGAGAGAGTCCTGGCCAGCGGGACATTTCTAAAAGGAAATCCTCTTTTTCTTCCACCCCCATAGGCTGGTAAAGGGAGAGGAAAAGAAGAAAAATCAGTTCTCATAAAGGGAACACATCCCACTTGATAAGTTTTATAATAATAAGGAAGAGTGGGGTGGATTATGCCTTCAGAGCCTGATTTAATATTTTTTTCTTTAAAATCTCTTACAGTTTCTTTCCCATTCATAATGATCCCATTGCTACGCATTTTTCCCAACAAGAAACAAAAGGAACTGAATGGATTTTTTATCCAAACCATAAAAAATGCAATTGTCTACAGACATCAGCAAGATGCAGCTGAGGTAAGGCTCTTTCTGTGATAAATCTGTGGATAAGCAAATATTTTGAGGAAGAACTGGAAGTGGCATAAGCCTCAGTTTAAAAAGCAAACTCAATCTCTTTGAACCTTCGAAGTGTTTTAGTGAAGATTTGATTAATTTTTAGTTTTATGTACTGTCAGGCAGAATTGTTAACACATTCCAGTATTGCTTCTCTTAGTATTTATCTTCAAATAAAGATGCAGAAAAGCTATATCCAGGATGACTTTTCAGCTTAGTTTCTAGACCCAGAAGAAAGGATTCAGCCTGTGGAATTTTTTCTCATCCTAAAGTCAGGTGTCATGTCTGCACTACTTTTCCTTAGGGACCAGAGGAAAAGAAGCCCTCACTGAGTGTTTCAACCCAGTCATTCCCTAAGAGCTGAAGCAGGTTTTATATAGTCCTGTGACAGTTCCTGCTGCTTTGGAACATGGAAAGAACCTGAATGTCTGGTTAGAGCAGTCACTTGACGTTGAGATGGCTAAATAGAAAGGTAGTGAATATCACCTGAAGTATGCAAACAAATGGCTGCCCACTGTTAGCAAATCATTTGTTACCTCTTTTTTTTGGATGTAAGGCACTCTGAGGGGGTTTTTTGTGTTTGTATTTAATCACTCTTGTTTTATGAAGTATGTGAAGGCACATACATTTTTATGAAAGTCTCTATTTTTGGTATACGAAGCATTTGGAACGTAGGCCTGTGCTTTGGTCCTATGACACAGAAGTTCTCCTTTTGTCTAAAAAGGCAAGCATGAAAGGAAATGAAATCCTAAGATTTCTTTTAATTTCATTTCATTTTTCCTTTCTTTTCCTTTCTTTTCATTAAGTCAAATTTAATTTCTTTTCATTCCTTGGCTTCTCATTTCATTCCTTTCATGAAATGAAATCCCAAGATTTCATTTAATTTTATTTTGTTATGTTTCAGATAATTTCATTTCATTTTTTAATTTAAATTTTTTAATTTAGTTTCCTTTTATTCCATGAAATTTCCTTTTATTCCATGAAATTACATTTCATTCCATTTCACTTCATTTCATTCTTTGATTTGGCATTTCATTTCCTTTCACAAAATGAAAACTCATTTTGTGAAAGGAGAGGAAATCTGGAGATTTCATCTAATTCCATTTTGTTACATTTCTTTTAATTTCCTTTCATTCTATTTCATTTCACTTCATTTCATTCCATTTCATTTCAATTCATTCCGTTAAATTTGATTTGATTTCATTTTCATTCCTTGATTTGAATTTCATTTTCATTTTGACATGAAATCCCAATATTTCATTTAATTTCATTGTTTCATTTAATTTCTTTTCACTTTTTTATTTTGTTTTTTTTGAAATTTCATTTCCCTTTTTTCCATGATGTTTAATTTAATTTAATTTTATTATTTGATTTTTCATTTCATTTCCTTTCACGAAATGAAAGTTCATTTTGTGAAAGGAAATGAAATCTTGAGATTTCATTTAATTTCATTTCTTTAGGTTTCCTTTCACTTATTTTAATTTTTTAAATTTTTTTTTCATTTCACTCATGTTTCTTTTACTGCACTAAGTTTCATTTCATTTCTTTTCATGAAGGAATACAGATGTGTAGTGAGAAACAAAGAATATCAGAATTCTATTTTTAAGGTAATTGAGACAAATTTTTGCGTAACAGCTGACATGAAACACACAACACACACATAAAGGAAGCTGTTATTATTGAAGTGTAAGAGATGTTTCTTACCACCTCGAGATGAAGAGTAATGCTGATGGAGCTAACAGCACAGGTGAGAATGGATCCTCCCTACTATTCTCACAGCTTCGCCCCGTGGCTGCCACTTTTCGGGATAAAATGGATTTTAGTTTACCCTACATGACTTCCAGGACACATTTAAAAATAAAATTGATATTCAAAGATATTGCTGCTCTTTGACTTTTTCTGCAGTGATGTCTCACTTCTCCATTTGTTGCAGTTTATCGCTACATGCTGCTTGTTGTTCCTTCAGCCCACCTTCACCAGTCTTTGTTTTTCTTTACATCCAAAAGATGGTAAGCACCACTGACCGGCCACAAACAGCTTGTGATTCATAAACATGGTTCCTGGCCCAGGCTGAGTGCTGCAGGAATATTTTCTGACAGTGATGATGTGTATAAACTGCTTGCAGGCACCTCATTTCTACTGCACAGGTCCAGTGTGAACTTTTAATGGTGTACAGATGTGGCTGTAGGTATGGACAGTTTTAAATCAAAGATTCGTGCCAAAGGGGTCTGCATGGCAAGCCTAATCTGTGTCTCAGTTATCAAAGTATAAAAGGGACAACGAAACAACCTAACGTGGATTAAAAGTGGTTGCTGTGTTAACCACTATTAATAAGATGAAATGTGTTTCTGTGGCAGTAGCACTGAGGGGATCGATCATGGGCTAAACCCTTCACTGTGCTAGGGCTGGTCACTCCCTAAAACAAGGGACAACACAAAGAAAAGCAAGATTGTGGTGGCAAGATCAGGAGGCAGAAATCTCTGCATAATGCAGCCTGTTTGCAGGTTACAGTGGTTGATGGACCAGAGGCTTAAGGTTCTATTGGAAGGGATTTTGGAGGTGCTGTAAGAGATAGCACATGGCAGTAGCTGCCCAACACCAGGACAATGTAGGGGAAAGTGCAAGGTCTGTGTTTGCCTTAGCAGTGTATGCACGACTCCATGACTGCCTGTGGACCTGTCTGCTCCTGGACTTTTGCCTAGTTTGCAAAACTGGCATATGGGAACTATTTCAAGTGCTAGGATTTAGACATTTAGGGCCAGATTTCTGAGGGCAAATGAAGTCCCCTTTGCACTTCAGGATCATTGTTGTTCAAAAGTGACTGGAAAGTTTGGAGCTTTCGTTTTTGCCCTTTTCGCTGCCGGTCTCATTACATGCTCTTAGGATTTTGCCTATTTTAGGTTGGTGGCACATGAGTCTTGTTACAAATATAGGCAACTAATATTTGCCGGAGACGTAAAAATGTTGTGTGAAACAGAACAAAACGCATCTTTTTTCATTTTAATGCAGAAATTAAATCTGTAGAGATTAGGTGTCCCAGATAGCCGTGCATGTGAAGGAGAATTATGTCCTCTGTCCTAGGTCTCAAATGATGAAATGTACCCACTGAAACCAGTTGGAGTTTTGGCACTGAATTTTAATAAGGCCAAGATGTAACAAGCAGCCACTGGTTCTTTGTGCTAATAATGAGAGCTATAAGCAAAGTCTTATGGTCTCCCTGAGGTGCATTAGGCCAATGGGTATTCCTTAGTTTGCCACATTCCTAGATGTTACAGTGTGTGCATCTTTTACTCCCCATTGATTTTATCACCATTAAAAATGCTTTTGGGTTCTTTTCTTGAGGGGAGGAGGTGGGGAGGATCAAAAAAAAGCCTTTGGAACAAACTGTAAAACAATAGAAAGCTCCACGGCAGTGATTCAGCTGAAGCTTGTCTTCCTCTCATCTGCAGCTAATGTGAACAAAGAATAAAGAAAGGCCAAAAAACAATGAGACAAGCAAAGTCAGCCTGTTATCATCCCTGTTCTATCAGTAAATGAAACAATGCTTCCAAATGCCTAAGATAATCCCGTGGGTATATAGTAATTTTACAGCCAGGTTTAGATCTAATAATACGCTTGCAGCTTATATGAGATCTGTGATGTCACTTTCTCTCATCCCGGTTAGTGGTGCAGATGTCATTTTAATTATATATTATCTTTCTGTGGTCACTTGAATAATTTTAGTCCTGGATATTCCACTCATTTGGCTTATGTACAAAAACATTTAATGGTTGTGCTTTAGAAATTTTGATATATTACATTTATTCATGGATTCAAATTATTGTAAAAGGCTTTTCCTACTATTTACAGAAGAGCAAATTTACCCTGCTCAGAAGAAACAGCACAAATTTAATGCACCACTTAACACCTACTTTAAAGACTCCAGCAAGATTTAAGTGTTCAAATACCTTATCCTGATTATCTGCCCAGGTTTAAATTTTTCCCTGAGGCAAAATGTTTCCAAAGACAGGGCAGATCAATTATTTGTTTACTTCAATAAATGATACTTTGATAGATTTTAATTTAATAATCTGATATGCAAATCATTTTCATGTTAGAGCTGTTTTTATATCATGTTATAGCTCAGTTCTTAACCTACTAGTTTCTTTTAAATTATGATGTCTAGATGAAGGAGTCTTTCATAGTGCTCAAAACTGAGACTCCTTTCTAAAACTGTGGGTTGAAACCAAGCCTGCTGTCAGCAGATTAAAGTCCAGAGTTTCATTTGTAATCCATAGTAATAACAACAACTGTAATGTAACAATTTAAGGCAATTGTAAAATATTATTTTTGGAACTCACGACAGGTCTGTGGGAAAATCCACTATTGGAAATACACAACCTTTAACAAGGAGAACTGGAGAATTCATAGAGGCTTCAACACATTCTTGTGACATTTACTGGTTTTTCCAGTGATACTGTCTGCGGTGACGCATAATTCAAGGTCACAGATCCATGCCAGGCCGGTAGGGATCGATGACGTTTCTGATGACCATCAGCTGCTTCTTGGTGGTCTCAAGTCAATTTGGAATGGGAGGGTGACAAAGCACAGGGAAATACCACCAGAGCTATTCATTGGCATTGCAGTTTGCAGTTCAGTCAGTCTGGCTGCAGACCTATGGACACTGCTTGGGTGCTTTTAATGCAGATGCAGGGCAGACAGAAGCAACAACAGGAGAAGAGTGTGAAGGCTGTGCTGCTGTGAGCCACGCTGCCCACTGAGCCCCATGGCGTAAAGCCACACAGAAACTGTACAGCGTTGTCAGTCCTGGTGATGATCTGGCCTCCTTTTAACTGGTGTGGCTTTGGGATGCTCTGTAGTCTACTGTGCCAGGTATAGATCAAAAGAGGTTGTCCTCTGGTCGACAGTTGCAGCCCCCTCCAGTTTTCTCTGCTTGCCATCCTGGCCAATCTTTTCCCTGGTCACCGGTAGCTACAGTAATGGCTCTGCTTTTCCCAGGCTGCCCGTACACCTGGGCAGGCATGAGACGTTCCTAGCTAGTGGAAGCCCTTTGGTTTATCAGCATCAGCCATGGGAGCCTAAAAAGGTCAGAAAACTGAATTTTGAGAAACTCTGAAATGAAGGTGTTTAAATACTTGCAAGGCCAGGGGCGGGGGGATGTAGACTTCTCCTGCTCTATAGACTAGCAACAGAGTGTTATAAAGAAGAGGTGTCTTTTAATATCTTTCTGGGAAATTATGGCCGGGTTAGAACTTTAATCTCTGGGCCACTGATTCCCAGGGAAAAACATGCAATGATCTCCCCTAAGGGGAAGAGGGACATGTGTGTGTGTACCTGCATTCTGGAGGATAAGCGACAATCTGAAAACCTAATTACTGTGACACTCTGTTCTTTTCTCTTCCTTCCCCAGTAGTTCCCTGGAGTCCTTCCTTTTCATGAACTAATGAACTATTTTATTCAAGAGCTGCTTGAAATGAGTTGAGCAGAGGTAATCCTCCTGAAAAAGTCTGATCCTCTCCTTGTCAAGGGAAAACTATACAGTTACAAAGAAAACTTAGTTAAAAATTTGCTAAATACTATGTACATTCCAGGAGCTATGTGTGTGTTTGAACTGTGTAAATGCAGTACAGATGTTAAAAAGTAAATATTTTTCTACGGAAACAGCAGATGGGAGGATTAGACACCTACTAATAGCGTGCAGTATTTTTGCCTTTGTAGAAAACCAGGCAAAATTTGTTTGTGTTAGGAAGAAGGTGCTGTCCATTTAAGGATACACATTATATGGCAATATTAAATAATCTATTTTTATTGAGTAATAAAGTCAGTAAAACAAAGGATCAGTCTGGTCCTTTTGTTTTTCTAAGTCTGCTGGAGGGATGCTGTGATTCTGTTCTGCTGGGCTGTTCTCACAATTTGATCACCCCATTGTCCACTGCCTTTGTCAGGTGGAAATATGGACTTTCCAGAAAGGTAAATGTGTGTCTTAAAGATATAGAGGAAATTTGGGCTAAATATGGAGTTGAACACAAGTCTCAAACTTCAATTTCTGCTGCTTTTAGCAGAAGGGTATAATTGCTCTAGACTTTGTTAAAAACCTTTTGAACATTAAATCTGGTGTCTGTGCTTGGGCAGCACACAGTGAAGAAAAAAAATGAGTAGCATTATATTAAAAGGCATTTTGGTTATTTATCTTCTTTTGAAAGTCAAGCCATTTGCTTGTGGTTTAAATCGTATTCCTTCCTTCCCACATTTGAAGAATTTTTTTTTTTAAATTATTTTATTTATTTATTTTTCTTAAAGATGTAATGAGTATTAAACTTTCTCAGGATTTCTGAATTGGGTATTTAAACATAACAAAGCCACAAAACCTTGAATGGAAATGAACTTGAAATTTCTATTACTTTTGGGCACCAGTTGAAATTTCTTGCTCACCCTGTTGTTATCTTCCCAAGGAGGAACTGCTGGCTTACTAAATGTGATCTTTGGGTTTCAGACCTGGGCTGAATTGTCTGGCTGAGGTTCTTTCATCATGAAATGCAGCTTTGCAGTCTCTCTGCTCGAAAGAGACCAAGGACAGGATAAGTAACAAGAGTGGTGGCTTTCTTGCTTCCCTGAGGCATGCAGGAAGAGTTTTGCATTACTGCTGCATTTGTCCCAGTTCTACAGCTCAGAACACCTGTGAGCCCAGGGCTTTATGAGCACTATGGCCACAAGAAGTTAGCAAATGTCTGCTTGGTTACCTGCTGCCAGGTCAGGTTGCTTGCTATTGCTCACCCTTTGCTCTAATGCACCATTTTACTGTTTCCTTGGTTATGGCTCAGAGTGCTTCATGGACTCTGGACAAGGAATAAGCAGATGGTGTCATGTATGCATTTTTTTTTACACTCCAGCAAACCTAAAAAAACTCCTGCAGCAACCCTAACAACATAATTTTGGCATCTGTGACTCTTTGATGCCTCCAACTCTCTCCGCTCACTTTTGTTCTTTCTCAACCACTACAGTGTATCTCCATTTCTTCTTCTGGAGGTGACACGAGTGATGTCCCCATCTCATATTTCACAGATCCCACCTCAGCTACACTCTGGGATCTAAAGTGTCATCATGCACGTGAGCCATCTCTATGACTTCTAGGAGCACTGCTCACACAGAATCACAGAAACATTTAGATTGTAAAAGGCCTTTAAGATCATTAAGTCTGACCATTAACCCAGCACTGTCAAGTCCACCACTAAACCACGTCCACCAAGTGCCACATCTACGTGACTTTTACATACCTCCAGGGTTAGTAACTGAACCCCTTCCCTGGGCAACCTGTCCCAACAACTGACCACCCTTTTGGTGAAGAAATTTTTCCTAGTATCTAATCAAAACCTCCTTTGGCACAACTTGAGGCCACTTCATCTTGTCATATTACTTGTGAAAAAAAGACCAACCCCCATCTGACTCCAGCCTCCTTTCAGGTGGTTGTAGAGAGTGATAAGGTCCCCCCTGAGCCTCCTTTTCTCCAGACTAAACAACCTCAGCTCCCTCAGCCGCTTGTCATCAGACTTGTGCTCCAGACTCTTCAGCAGCTCCATTGTCCTTCTCTGGACATGCTGCAGCCCCTCAGTGTCCTTCCTGTAGTGAGGGGCCCAGAACTGAACAGAGCACTCGAGGTGTGGCCTCAGCAGTGCCAAGCACCAGTGATGACCATGCTGCAGTTTGCAACAACATGACGTGTACTAAAGGATAGAAATTGAATCAAACCACCAGGGTGTTCATGCTGATTGCTCTGGTTAAGTCTTTGCATATCCACAGTTGCCAAGAATGATCTCCCAGATAGTACCAGGAAAATGTGATTATCTATGCAGGAAAAGCTAACTTCACCTTCTAAGGGATGTGTGGTGGAGCTCCTTCAGAGGGCCTTCAAAAAATTATAAGTTTGGCTCTTTCTGGGCAGAACAGGGGAGGTTCGGATGCTCCCTGTAGCAGCATTAGTCCACAGGAAGTCACTAAGCCAACAGGATACCTTCAGAGTTAAAAGGAGGAAGGACTTAAATGCTTCTGTCAATAAGTTTTGCATGTATTTTCCTCCTGTTTTCACCAGCTGGTGTGGGAAGTGAAGATGGACATTTGGCTTTGCCAATCTACAGCATATGAGAAACATCTTTTATTGGAGAAGGGTGGGACCTTCAGTGCTGAAAAAGGCTTTTTCATCTAGACTGAAAACAAATAAACCCATGTGCTTAGTTGTTGGTGATGTCAGGGTTTTTAGCGACTTTCAAAAATTGTGTTTGCATGGTAAAATAAATCTCTTTAAATACTCTTTATCAAAAATCCAGGTCAAAAGATAGCTTAAGGACTCTTCCAAATAATGTTTGCAGTACAACTTATCTGAAAAACTGCAAGAGGAAAGAATTGAAAGGCAAAGCTGCCTTTTTCAAAGAAGCCACCCCCATCACTGAAGGAGAGATGAAAAGTCGTCTTATTTTTTGCCTTCATCTGGGTGCTGGTTGTTGTGGCTATATCCTGTTTTTCCTCTTCTTGATACTGAAGGGCATGGAATGGTCACAGCTCTATTTTATGTGTCCGTTAAAATAAGGTGAGCAAGAGCTCATTGTGCTTTGAAGGCGGGATCCAGGGAAAACTGGCCTTTGTCACTGAGTTTTGTGGTGGCTTGACCAGCACAGGCGAAAAAACAGCAGATGAGAAAGCAAAAAAAAAATAGGTGGTTGCTCCTTATAAGGGCCTGGGTCCCTTGCTTCTCCTTTGCAATGTAGACCTGGCCCACCCCATCATGAATTTTTTGCTTTACCCTCCTTTATGATCTCAAAAGGACCCTGTGTTTGCTATCCAGAGTGAGGTTCAAACATTGGAAATCCTGTTTATGCCTGTGGTAATTCCCTGTAGGCAATAACGTCAGTGCTGGCCACTTGTCCCAGCCTGATCCTGTGCTGGTAATGAGTATTCGCAGCATGCATTTCAGTGTCTGATTAAATCTTTCTGAAAGGCCATCTGTTTGAGGAGGATGTGGCATTGGCTTTAATACTTTTTATACCTAGCACTCAATGCTGCTCTTTCATGACCTTAGACATAAAGTTTGTCCCCTTGGTTAGCTAGCAACTTTCCTGATAGTCTTATCAGAGAAAATAGCAGAATCAGGGCTGTTGCAACCTGGTGGGTCACCGTGTATATTTGGGGAAATGTTCCTGCATGCTCAAGCCACAGACATTTCACATACCCAGTGAGACTTAGTTGTGTCCAGGGCTGAGAAAAAGGTCTCTGTTTTCTGGACAGGGAGTAAAGCACATCCAGCTGCCTTTCTTTTATAGCACTCAGACTTGAATCTGATGCGGTCATATGTATCTGGTGATACATGCCAAATCAGAAAGTAATCTGGCCTTCCTGCTGCATGTTTTCATCTGTGCAAAATAGCCAGCCTAAGCAGTGTTAAATCTTGTCTTGCAGGGTCATCTTCCTATAGGCTTGGAAACACAGTTTCCCCTTGTGATTCTGTTGGCATAAAGCAAAACTCGGCCAGCCTATGTTTTCCCACTTCCTGTCATTTGTTTTCTTTCATGGTATGGACTCAGTGTTCACCCCTTCAGCTGAAAGGGAAAATTGTTACCCTGAGGTTATGCACATTCCCTTTCTTTTGTAACTTGTCTCTCTTACTGTTCATCTCTTCTTTACGTTACCCTTGCAGTGTGCTCCCCACAAGTTTCTCAGAAGATTCTCCCTGAGGTCACTGAAAGCCCGTCCTTTTGCTGCTTCATCAGTGAGCTGGGTGTGGAGTTTTCAAACCAGCAAGAAAAGGAATCTTGCATTAAATTAAATAATCTGGAGATTAACTTTCTGTGGTGGTCTTTAATGCCAAGGTGGGATATAAGGTCTAATCTTTCTTTACAGGCTATTTTTTTTTTTCATTTTTACTTACTCTTCATCTAAATCTGCCAGGGGCCTATTGACTGGCACCAGGAATTTCATGTATAAATCTTACCTTGCTCTCTAGAGCAATAGCATGTTTGGGTACTTTACCACTACAAGCAGGCTTTCTTCTGACATGTGTAACTAGAGTGTAGCATCTTAATTTAGAAAAAAAATCACAAATTTACTGACATAATTGCAGTAACAGAGCTTTCCCTTTCTGTCAGTTTTAACAATTTCAGTTGTCTTTCCCATTGCATCCTTTTTTTTCCTTCTATCTGTTGTTGGTTCACCATTCTTCCTTCCTGAGTCACTTCCAGGACCAGAAGGGGAGTTGCAGCACTTGTGGTATTAGTGGGTGATCTTTGAATTTGTCTGTTCATCTTTCTGTGTCTCTGTTTGCCTACAGTGACCTCTCTCAGCCCCACGCACTCCTTTTCGCAATACAGTGCGACCTTTTCTGCAGCAGTTATGAAAAAGCTGTTCCATGGTGTTTCATTCTTGTTCAACCATCTTGTCCATCTTTTGGCATGTTTTGATCTCTGAAGGTTTTTTCCTTGATCTGTCTCAGCTGTTGCCATCTACTTTGCGCTCCTTTGATATTTCTCCCTTTTCTCTTATGTCTACTTACCTTAGCAGATCCATACTCCTACTTTTAAGAGGCACTGACAGTCCATCTTGCCAGCAGGAGAACCGTTTAAGTGGCCAGCACTTGGATGCCAAGTGCATGAAGTTGTTTTTCTTTTTAACGTGGTGACGAGTCAGTCTGATCATCTCTGTGCACAAAGGCGACCAGCTTTGTTTGCTGGGACAGTTCTCTTCTTGCCACCGTGTCCAGGCTGCCCCAGGGGCTGCCTCTCCCCACCTGCACTTCCCTCCCCACAGCCTTCTGGAGCCAGCAGTGCCAGAGGCTTTTGCTAGACCCCGTATCTGGATTTTGAGGAGAATTTAACATGAGAGTTACTTATTATGGAAAACGACAGATTGTCTGTCATGGGTAACCTCGAGGAGAGGCTTGCTGAAATGTGCCCTCGATGTCAGCTGGCTACGAGGCAGGAATCCCTGCGTGGTGTTTTCCGTCTGCCTTTTGTTAAGAGCAGCCTGAATGATGGTGGTTATTCCTCTCCCTCCTGAAAATCCACCTAGAAAATCCTGCACCCATGGCAGTCAATGCTACCTTGCCCTGGCTTCACAGCCTGTGAGTGTTCAGGGCTTTCTCCTCTCCCTTCACAACAGCTACCCTTCATTTTTCCCTCCCGCTGGGATAAGCAAGCTATATCTAAGGGAGACAGAGACTAAAGGGGAGCTGAGCACCTCCTTTCTCTCTTCAACAGAAATTTACACTTTTTAATAATGTAATCTCAATTAAAAACATACCAATTAAAATGGGCTTTTTAGTAGCTCTCTGGGGAGAGGGAGCTATAATTCACATTAAAATGTAAAGCTTCAGAAGCAGGGAGAGCTAGGTGCATTGCAAGAGCCCGAATATTCAGTGATTTTAATTACAGTGGAAACTTGATAAATTGCTTTGTGCCACAATCCATTATTAACAGCTTAATGAATATCACTGCTGCCTCTTTTAAACTGCTCCACGGTGAAAATGATTGTCAGTATTTCAGTTGTGAAGTCTGATTTTTTGGCATGTCTGTATATTTGCCCCTTAAAGAGAGAAGGTGGGTGAAAGTCTGCAGGCTTGGCTTTGGGGCTGGGTAAGTTCTGCTGGCTGCAGCATCCTGGGAGGGAGAGACGGGTGGAAAGACAGAGCTTTTGTGTTTCACCACTACTGGGACTGGCCAGGGTTCAAATCTGCTCCTTGCAGTTGAGGAGTAATGTCTTTGAGCTCGCAAAGAACCAAAGAGGGATGACCAGGTCACGAGGCTACCTTTACAGGTGCTGTTTCTCTGCATAATGCACATCAAGGACAGAGGACTGCTTGGGGTGTCTGCTCAGGGGTAAAGGGAAGCAACAGTGTCACAGCCCATGGTCAAGCATGCTGCTGCTGAGCTTGTTTTGGAGTGAGCAAGGTGCCAGTTGGTTTGAATTTTCCAGGTTTTAGCCAGCAAAAAGCTGATTTGAGGCAAGGAATTAGGCAAGTCCTTTTGGAATGCTGAAATGTGACTGTGATTGTGCTCAGCTTTGAACTTTAAAACAGTTATTTTTTTTTTATTGACAGTTATTATGGCTGTAATTGTGCTAATGTTACACATATTTGTGTGGGTATTTGTAGTAAAATGATACTTTTTCCCCACTTTTCAAAGCAGCTTGATGTCTCAAGGATAAAGGTTATTATTAGGAATTATATTATTTTAGATGCTAAGAGCAGGTATGGGGGACTTATACTTGTGCCCCGTTGAAGTGTTAAAACCATGGGAATTTAAATACCCTTGGCCTGGCTTCTATTCAATTTATTATTTATTGTGGGTGTTCTGTTTTCAATTGATCATGTGGTCAGACCAGAGGGTCACAATCCCAAAATGGGGGTTACTGCCAGGTGTTGACAGGATGTTGACAACATCTGTGTGAGATGCAGGATAGAGCTCAGGACAGAAATGGCTGGTAATTGCTCTTTTAATTCAGGGAAGTCACAAGTGCCTGTATGGGATAAATGTGATTTTTCTGAGTATCTTGGGGGTTTGCTGTTATTATTCTTTCTGTAAAACAACAAATATGTATTCACTTTCACTGTCTCAGAAATGCTACCATTACGCATGATGATGTGAACTTGCACCCTGCCAATTACACAGAACTCTTCTGGGTCATTATATCGGTAATTAAACACAGGATTTTATTTTTTTCTTGTGCAAAATCTTTTGTTGACAGAGCAGTAATGATGCCTGTAAGTTCCTTAAGTATTGCTCAGTCAGGGATATGTAAGATGTGGGAGATGTCCTCATATTTTTGGGAAGAAAGACAGCTCATATTTGGCATGCTGGTAATGTTTCTGTGGTTGTATTTTTTATTTTTTATTTTTTTAGTTTGACTTTAGAAAGCATTCCAGGCTGTCATTTTTCATGCATCCCTGTACTGGCAGAGGACGAAGTGGCAGGCAGTATATGAAATGTCATCTAATTTTTCTTTTGTTCTTTAATTCACGCACACGTGCTTCTTCTGCGTGTTTATCAGTGTGCACAAAATGCCTATATTTGCAAGATAATAGCTGTGTAAATATTAGAAAGTCATATTGAAACTCCGTGAAGGAAAGGAGAGCGGGGGAGAATCCTTCCTGCTACCGAGGAGCCATCTATTGGATAAAATCCATAACTGAACCGAGCATCCATGAAACTGTGGAGGATAACACAGTTTGTTATTGGTCACTGGTTAGCTGAAAATAATCCTTTCCTTCCCAGTGCTTTCACCCACTGTGTTAGAAACCTGTATCCCTTCATGCACACAAGTCACGAGAGTCAGATATAGATGTGATTTATGTACTTTAGGTAAAAGCCAGTTTAATATAGCTGAAAATCCGGGATAAATCCTAATGTAGGGTGCAGGTGTGATCATGAATGGATAAGCCGGCAGTAGGATTGCCTGCCAGCAGTGGAGAGCAGTTGCTTGAAGAACTGATAAAGACAATTTTTTCCCCCATGTTGTTAACAGAGAATATAAATAACATTAACTGTACTTTTTTTATTTTTTAGCAGTACGTGCCATTTATGTCAGTCTCAAAACCGTGATTAGTTTAGTTAAATTTTTTTTTTTTTTAGTTTCCTGTAATTACTTAAGGGCATCACAAAACCAAAACCAAATAATGAGCTGCTCCTTCCCTCAAAACACATGCAATCTATATGTTGTGTGATGCAGAAAGAAAGGATCTTGAACAAACCCTGGGGAGAGATGAGGGAGGGCAGGATGTGAGCACTAAATTCCCCAAATGGCCCCAAAATGTCCTGATGGCTCTTCAAAGTGAGCGGTGGGACTTTGCAAGAATGTTAAAAGGAGCATATGGGGCAGGAAGAACAAAGACTAAGAAAGAAATAATGAGATTCCTGTGCATTTTCTTGAATATCAGACAACTGCTAAAACAAGAAATTATTGTTAATCAGGAATTAAATTTAAGCAAATAAGATTGTAGTCTGTGGCAAGTAGGAAGGAACAGAGGGCTGCCTGCAACAGCAGCCTTTAGTCAGCAGTTTGTGTCAGCAGAGGGTCAAGCTTCTGGGTGTCAGACACTTAGCCTGAAACACTCCCTTCCTGCATCCTCCCTTCCTCGTGCAAATAACAGAGAAGAGGAGTGTCAGATGGTTTAGTGGGAGGCCAGATAAGGTTTGGGAGAGGATGCATGCAATACAGTGTGAAGTAGGGTGGACAGCTTGCTGCTGGTTTGGGGATGGGTGCCTGTTCCGCATGCTGGCATGCATGGCAGGGCCTGGCCCGAGCTATTCTTTCCCCCCATCACTCAGTTATTTCTTGTCTTCTGTTTCCACACTGTGTATTCTGATAATGTCACTCCTCCCCCTTAAAGCAGCAAAACATATGTGGGGCAGGAGAAGCTCAGCTACCGCACACACAAATCCAATATTTATTGTTTGCACTGTGATAATGCCAGGAATCATTATCAGAGTGGTGTTATTCTAAATGTTTTGCAAATACAGAATGAGGAGGTTGCTGTCCATTGATGTTTTCTCCCAATGGCTGTTGCTCACCACGATGCAGAGACTGGGAAAGCTGGATGGGACTCTGTAGCCACTGAATTTTGGGCTGCTTTCTGAGCCTTCCCCATGTGTGCATGTGATGGAGGGAGCTGTGCTGGTTATGCTGTTGTGCTGTGACCTGGGCTGAGGCTGCCAGCCCAGTGTGGCAGAGCTGCCAAGCAGCTGCCACAAACTACATGACAGTTGTTTACCATTAGACTCAATTTCATGGTGAAAAACTTAGTGCTTGTCTTAGATACCTGAGCCTGGTGCTGGAGGAAAACTCCCCAGAGTCAGAGACAATGGCCGGTTCATTAGGGGTGTAAATGGACCCTGCTGCAGACAATCCCTTGATTTTACACTGAAGAGCCACTGGGAGGGTTTCCAGCTCTCTAGGCAAGCTGTGGCTTTCCTGTGGGCCCACACAGTTAAAGAAACAACCAAACAGGAGTGTATCTTATTTCTTCCCACCCATAACTGTAGTATCTCTTCACCCTGCATATCACTTTAGCCGAGCCAGGCCTTTGGCCAGGACCTTAAATCCAGTCTCCTCCTGGAAGAGTTGTTAACACCGGTATTAAAATTATGTCAGCTACAAACAGTTCTTTGCTCTCTCTTCATTAACTAACAATTAGATCTGAAATTCAAATTTATTTTCATCCCTTGTCTGTGTGGGACCATCTGGAGAAGGAGGCTGCTGTCTTTCAAGATGTGAGCCCTCTAGTGCCACTTGCAGCAGTATAAACTGAGGGGAGATGGGTCACTAACAAAATGTTGTTTTTAAGAATTCCCTCCAGCTTTATTTTCAGGTTGTATTAGGCTTACCCACCCCCCTGTAGGCTACTAATGCTTTTACTTTAACTTCGCACTTTGAAGGTCAGAAAGGTGCAAAATTTTTGAGGAAGAAACCATCATTAACTGTGCACTCTTCTCTCCCGAGAATGGCGGCACTGCTACGTGAAAATAAGTCTGTATTTTTCAGCAGTTTGATTTTTATGTTAACGGCATGCTTTATCAAAGATATTTTGAAATTATATATCTATATATATGAAAACATCTGCAGGTTGTGGAGTTGCAGACTTTATGGATGTAGCTGGTGAAGTCTAATGATTTACAATATCTGTGGTGACTCACTGGAGGCAGGGAAACCTCTGCAGTGACCAAAAAGATCCAGTGCTGGGGTGGACTGCCTGGGGATGCTGTGGGAAGTCAGGGTTTGCAGGGTTTTTAGGAACAGGTTGGACAAACAGCTGTCAGTGCTGGTTTGGCTGATGTTGCCTTGTGGCAAGGGGATGAGGCAGATAACTTGCTGAGTTCCTTCCAGGGCTCCTGCCCCTCTATGATGATGCTTTTGCCTTAAACTCTTTGAGTCTGTGTAAATCTGTTTTCATCCTAGGTCTTAAAGGGTTTTCTGAGATCATCATTAGCTTCTCTTCACGGTGTTTTATAAGATTTGATGTCTGTTGTGCCGATTTTACAGATGGAGAAGCTGCACCAGCTATAACTGTGCTTTACAGGCAAAAAAGGGAGTGCAGCTTAAAGCATCTCAGCTTCTGTGGAAGAGCAGTGCTTTAACCAGTAAATCATATTGGCCACTTTGCAGGTTTAGTGGCAAACTCAGCCAATAAAATCCATATCATATTCTAATTTAGGCTTACTCTTGGCTTTATTTTTATCTTTTATTTTTTGGAAGAACACTGGTCACACATAGGACATATGTTTTGCTGCCATGCTTAACGCTTTCTATTGTCAGGTGCCTTCATCTATTTGCTGACCTACCTGCCCCTCCTGGGGGCAGCTTTCATTTTGCCTTTTTGCAACATTATTGTGGGGACACTTTTCTTTCAAGTAGCAAGCAAAGGCATTGCTGTGGCTTCTGACATGAAATGCCATGTTATTGAAGGTTCACAGGGTTCTCTTATAAATATGAACTACTCTCAAAAACTTGCATACAAGATTAGTGATGATAATATACGAAAATATCAAGTCTGAAGTTACACAAAATCTTCTCAGTCTGGGGTATTATTATAAATATTAAAATCAGATCAGGCTGGCAAAAGGCTGCTCCGCCTTCCAAGTGAGGACTCAGCGAGTTTTTCTTTTTTGCTTTAAGTTTAGTCATTTTTTAATGCAAGTTGTATCACTTCCTAAGACCTGCCTGCCCTCAGACGCTTGGCCCATTCACAATAAAAGAATTGCAATGTTTTCTTCTGCTGGTATTTGGTATTAGCAAATGCAAACGAAACGGTTTTATCTGCCAGACTGAAAAGTCTTCCAGCCACTCTGGAGCAATGGCCATACCCTGCAGTCTGACAGAGTCCAGGTCCTTCTGGAGCTGACCATCCCTTGTGAAAGCACCACATCCTCAACCTTCAGACACAAATTTGAGGGCCTCTCAGTTGATTTCAGCTTCTGTGTTCAGGCACAAGGCAAAAGGACATTGTGTCTGGCACTGGTGAGGCTGCACCTCGAGTGCTGTGTCCAGTTCTGGGCCTCTCAGTTCAGGAAGGATGTTGAGATGCTTGAGCTGGTCCAGAGGAGGGCAACAAGGCTGGTGAGGGGCTTGGAACACAAGCCCTGTGAGGAAAGGTTGAGGGAGCTGGGGTTGTTTAGCCTGGAGAAAAGGAGACTCAGAGGTGACCTTATCACTCTCTACAACTTCCTGAAAAGTGGTTGTAGTGAGGTGGGGGTTGGTCTCTTTCTCCAGGCAGCGACTGGCAGAACAAGAGGACACAGTCTCAAGCTGCACCAAGGGATATTTAGGTTGGATGTTAGGAAAAAGTTTTTTTACTGAAAGAGTGATAAAGTTCTGGAATTGTCTGCCCAGGGAGGTGGTGAAGTCACCATCCCTGGATGTGTTTAAAAAAAGATTGGATGTGGAACTCGGTGCCATGGTTTAGTTGAGGTGGTGTCAGGGCATGGGTTGGACTCGATGATCTTAAAGGTCCCTTCCAACCTTGTGATTCTGTGCATGTTTTGGAATTGGATGTATCGGCAGAGAAACTGGCTTTTTTTGTGATTTTGCTGAGAAACCAAATGAAGCCTGGCAGTGTTAGAGGTTGAATTTGATCCTTTCAAAGAAGTTTGGCAAAATGATCGTTCTAATGGGACTCCATTCAGTGCTTCTTTTTCAAAAGGATCAGGGTAGCTACCACAGTGCTTTGCTGATAACTTCATGGTGACACACATTTGTCTCACCTAAAAAGAGGGATTACCAAATCAAGCTAATAAAAAGCTTCCTGGATATACATTGATACAGCACTGTTTGCACAAGTTTGCTGAAATAATATGAGATGTGAGCTTTCTACCTGCTGGACAAGGGTTCTGAAATTTAACTTTTTTTGAGTTTCATCAGAGCATTTGAGGAAGACCAGGAGGGTCTGTACAGTTTATTGTGAATGGTATTATGTTAGGAGCATCACTTTTGTATGACTTTCACACCACAGCAAATGTTTTACAGACTACCAAATAATTATGTCATTTATTTTGATTCCTTGATTCATTGTAAAGTAAATTTTTGTGTTTCTGGGCACTTTTGAACTCTAAATGCAGATCTGAACTATTAGAGTGGTGCAAAATTTGAATATAATTTGCAGAAAACATGATTGAAATAAAAACATTAAGAACTAAAATGCAAACCAGTCTATATTTGGTGGTTTTCCTGAAGTAATTTTTTACTTCAGCTTGCAGAGAAGTTGAACAGCTTAATCTCTCTACTAAAAACATGACCCAAGGGTCCCCTGGATCCCCACAGCACTGCGAATTTGCCAGAAGGTCAGCTGGCAGGTCAATCTTAGATATAAGAACACAACTCCCTGTTTCGGATGGAGAGGGCTGGAGACATTGCCCACCCCCCAGGGCCCTTGCCTCCTGTGAGAAAAGTCACGCTGCATCTCCCGTGTGAGCGGTACATCTCTCTTCTTCTGACAGCTGCAAAGCTTGGAAGCCGTGGTTTGAGGAGGGGAGGTGGGTTCTGGCGGCCTGGCCTTCCCCAGCGCCGCGCACGCCTGTTCTTGCGGCGCGGAGCGCATCGCTCGTTACGCCTCTGTGCAGAGCGATTCCTCTGCATGGCCAGGTGATGTTTAAGGAGACTAATGAGAGGAATGATACGGCCCAGAACACTGGTGTCAGGAAATATATTGCAAGGTGTCTATCTTGGGGAAGCTGTAAGCGGGGCTTGTCTTATTATATATTTCAAAGGGGATGTCTGTGTCACCACCAAGTTAGACATTCACCCTGTCCCACACTGTATTCAAATGATTTTTTTTTTTTTTCCAAATCGTAGCTTTCCATTCAATTATCACTGGCTTAATGACAGGCTCTGTGTTGCACAGGGGCAAATCAAGAGTCCATCGCATTAGCACGCCATTCTTTTGTGGCAGGAATTTGTTTCTGAGGCCATTGTAACGTAACTATGCAAGTGTCAGAGGACAGGATGGAGGCTATTATGGGCTTCTGCTTTTTGTGAGGGAGATCAAACAAATGTCCCTGATGGAAAAAGAAAGCCAGTAGCTGGATGTGATGACCAAAGAATGTTTTTGTGCAGTGGCACTGTAAGTACCTGGTCTGTTGTCAAACTGAAAAAAATGCCTTTCTTAATATTTCTTTTTCCTTCTGCTGTCAACCGAAGTGGAGAAACTCCCCCTGTGAATTTTCATGAGATGCTTTTCCCTTATTTCTAGCACTTAACAATCCAATTATATTTGGGTTTATGCTAGTATTTGCCTCCATTGGCATTGTTAGGTTTTGGAATCAGAGCAATTTTTCCATCCTGATGGTGCAGAAAAAAATATGTTTCATTATGACTTGTTATAACCCTGGAAATCTCTTCTCTCGCTTGGGTTGACGATGATTTTTTTACATAGCACTCTGTACTGATGCCTAAAGTGAAGCAGAATGAAGCATAAGGAAGAGAAGCTTTGCTGAAATATCGCTCCGTCCACATGTAAAATCATCTTGGAAAAAAAGCTTGCTTCTCTTTAATGTTATGCTTTTTCCCCCCCCTACTATTATTCAAGTAGTTTTTGCAAATGAATGTTGTTTCTGCAAGGTTTGTTTATGAGGCCATTGCTCTTAGCAACCCCTGCTCACCTGTGAGCAAATGACGTGGCACAGATCAGGTATCCAGTTGCTTCTAGATAGGATGACCTTAAAAACAGATTCTGCAACAAGACAAGCTTTTAAATTCCTAACCAAATACATTACATGAGTAATAAAAAGAGCTCCTCGAAATGGCCACAGAGGCATTTCAGAGCACATTCCTGGGAATATTCACTTGTGCTAGTATTCATTAAGCTTCCTTCAGCAAAAATTCTCATGAATGAAATTTTATTCACTAGTCATTATGATTATTACTTTGCTATCACAGCAATAACCCGATGCTTTGTATAAGGCCAGGACCTGATTTTGTTTAAGGCTGGAGAAACATCTTACGGGGTCTCCAGAGAGTCCATTGTCTAAATATAAGACCAGGCTCGTCTAACAGCTCATGACGGGGAACAGCAAACCCTCAGAGGGCAATGGGTTTGTTTACAAGAAAATTCACAGCTAGAGAAGGATGGATGCAGAACCATAGCAAATGTTACACCTTTCGAGCTACAGGATGCTGCAGTGGTACAATTCCACTGAATACAAAGCTAATTATACATTTTTATGGCATAAAGGTAGTTGAGGTGATGGCGGCTAGTCTTGCAGATAAAGAGACTATCTCTCCAGATGTGGTTCATTACTACATTGAATTAGTTTATCCACACACTAACGAACACACTGGAACTGGACTCTCCTGGGGGCTTTTTTGGTTTGTGGGTTTTTTTGGTTTTTTTTGGTTTTGGTTTGATTTTTTTTTTTTAAATTTTAAAAAATGGCCTAATACAAATATATGTACCAGGGAAATCCCTGAAGCACAGGCTGTGTCAAAGAGCTGGGCTCTGAGTTGTGCATGATATGAACTCCCAGGGCATGAATAAAGCCCTTCCTGGAAAAGTTAAACGAGATTTTTTAGCCATTCAAAGATGAAGTCTGCATGAAGTCTTGCTTCCTTCAGTCTACAGGAACATAATGGAGCAGAGGTATCCTATCATGCTGGTGGGAATTGTGCCTAAGTCTAGGCACAAAGAGGTATTTTCAGAGCTGCAGCTCATTTGCAGAGCACAATGTCTATATAACATTTTTTGTATGCCTTCACCTACCGTTGGAAAAGCAAATCTCCCGTGCCTTGGAGGAGATTCAGTCTGACTGGTGGAGGTGTAGAGTCCTTCAGCAGGCAGTGACTGGCACTGGCTGCTATCTGGAGCATTGATTTTTGGGTGTACCAGGGTGCAAGATGCTCATAGGTACAATGTATGTAATGGAAAGGTTCTGTGGGGTGGAGGGAAGGAGCTGTTAAAGAGGCACTGTGCCAATCCCTTGTGTTATTCAAACCCCAAAATAACCATTCCTCTCTGCCTGTAGATCGATCAGAACAGTTTGTTGGCAGCAGAGCTAAGCACAGGACACTAAGTATTTCTCCTGTTTTCTTGTCTCACTGCTCTCCTTTCCCATGTCGTGTGAAAAATAAATAATCTGATTAAGTTGTTTGACATTTATAATTAATTAGTTCTTCCTTACTCTTGTTTGCCTGTCCTTTTCTCTGGCCCTTCTTTTTTCTACTTTATCTCTCAATCAGCAGATCCAAGAAATCATTCAAATTATTTATTTTTAACACATAAATGCAGCTTTACAGAATATTCTTTTCTTTTGAAGAAAGGCTTGGTTCCTTCTTTTGTCCATCCCACTGCACAAGTTGTCATGTTCTGGCACTGCAGTCACTTCTAAGTCCTTGAGCTATCATGTATTCTGTTGGTATTTGAGGAATTGAAAATCAATCACACAGCCTTATGGCTTAGGTTCAGCACAATTCTATTATGCCCACTCGCAAAAGTCAATTCAAACCTTTTGGGTTATATTTCAAAGCCTAATCAAGCTTGCTGTCCACACTGGTTTGGAGTCAGCTCACTCTTGGCCATAGGTCTGTTTATTAGAGCTTTTGTGTCAGAAACTAGTGTGAAAGAAAGCAGTTCTCATAACAGTAGAATCATTCAGTGGGCATTTTGCAAAGACAAACTGCCCAAACAGGTTTTCTGGTAGGGGAATGCTTACTGTTTTAATATGGTTCTGCAAGTATGTTTTTAACAAATTGTTAAGAAAAAAGCCAGCTTGGTACAAGTGTTCATAACTGTACTTTTTCATAAAAAGATGTCCCAGTTTACTGAGATTGGATTTCAGTCCTGTCATGCTAAGCTGGTACAGAAAGTATTGTAGATGCAACCCTGAACTTAAATGGTGATTTTCACGCTTTGGGCCATACGGACAAATGAGAATGGTGCATCCAAGCAGATGGACCAACTCCTCCAAGTGTGAGTTGTGCTGCCTCCATCTGGCAGGTGCACATGAGACCTGCTTCTACAGTGTCTGTGTCAGCCCCCTGATTGCCAGCAAGTGCCAAGACCTCACTCTAAGAGTGAAAGAAGCTCTGTAAAGAGCTGGCCATCAGCAATCCTCTGTGAAGATACGTACCTGTTACGAACTGGGGGCAGATCAGTCTCCTCTCACTGGGAAGAAAGCAATGGCAGGCTCTTAGTTACAGCCTTTCCAGCTGATTTATGGAAGTCTCCTCATTTGGTGAAAGGCTGGTGGCCATTCTGTGGGAGCCAAGTGTACACTATAAATAGGAAGTAGCTCTCTGCTTCCATCCCTGTGGAAGGCATTGCTCTGTGACCCGTTCCTCACGTTCCTTGTCCCGCTGTGTTCTGCAGAGGCGCAGAGATTTTCTCCAGTGGATGCTTGACGCCTGTGACTCAGCCGACTCCCTGGCAGCCGGGTGCTCAGATGTGATCGGCCCATCTGCCGCTCCCAGACAGAATGAGGTGCCTCTGGTTGGCAGGGCCCCATCTGGGAAGGCTCAGAAGATGCTAACAGAGGATGAGATAGCAGGCCAAGCTTTCCTGTTCCTGATCGCTGGGTATGAGACCACCACAAGCACGCTGTCCTTTGCCACCTACTTGCTGGCCACCAACCCAGAGTGCCAGGAAAAGCTGCTTCGGGAGGTCGATGAGTTCTCTGCAAAACACGTGAGTATTCAAACTGGTGGTCTGGGGCTTCCCACAGGGAGCAAGGGGATGGGAATGTATCAACACAAGAGATGGCCTAGAAACTTTATGTCATAGTGAATGCTTAGCCTTTAAAAAAATATTTTACGCTATTGAAATCAGTCAGCTGTTGTCAGGCTCTAAAAATACATATTTCTATTTTTTTCCTCTTGTACGAATGCTTTTATTTTTTTTTGTGGTCAATTTTATTTACTGATCTTTGTAGGAGCATATAAACAGTGTTCTTACAAATCATAAACTTCAAAGTTTTGCTTTAAATGTTCATAACATTTTTTTCCCTTTAGCAGCAGA
This sequence comes from Machaerirhynchus nigripectus, assembly GCA_013397975.1. Lineage (NCBI taxonomy): Eukaryota > Metazoa > Chordata > Aves > Passeriformes > Dicruridae > Machaerirhynchus > Machaerirhynchus nigripectus. Next base: position 1,582,830 of record VZRQ01009507.1, on the reverse strand, counting down.
ATATATGTATAAACTTAAAAAAAATCACCATATCTAATTCTCTTATACTGTGTTCAAATTACTTCTCCTTCATTATCTTTGTTTGCCAAGGGCATTTTTTTTTTCCTGGACTGGAGTTATTTACTTGTTTCATTCATATATGGCAGGGCTAATTGTGCCCTCACGTCTGGTGAGTTCAGCTGACTTCCTTAAGGCCTGCCAAGATGTGAAGGTGCAACCTGGCCTGGAGTCTGGGCAGTTTACTGGGTACTGCTGGGGGCAGAGTTACACACAGAACCCCCTACCATGCAGCCCCCAAGGAAAATATGGTTAACTCACCAGTTCCTGAAAGCTGACAGCCTAAGAAACCAAGGGGAAATTGCTGGGAGAGCTATCCTAAAGGATAGGTGTGTGATGTCGTTCATATCCATCTCTAGACAGGGATGTGAAATAGTAAACTTTTCCAGGCAAGTGCGTAGAAATCTGAGTGCAATCAGTGATTAACTGGCTGGTTCCTTAAGGACATTCCACGTGGGGAGTCCATGCATATGGCCATGTCTACGGTAACAAGTAGGGTGCTCCTGTAGGCACAGATTCATCATCCAGCACAGCTGGTAGTGGGGACTGATGGGGGACACACTCTGCACACCTCACAGTTTATTCTGGGTAGTTACAGTCTGGCTCTGTGTGTACCAAATTTCCCTTAGCAGTTGGTCTGGTCCAGGTCCAGTTAAAGGAGCCCTTGCTGTGCACTTGGAGACTGCAGTGTGAGCCAGTGCAAGAGGTTCGTGTGTGGGTGTTCTTCTGATCCAAGCCGGAGAACTAAATGAACCCTGGCTTGTGTGTGGTCTGACTGAGCTGCCACTCACTATTAGTAATGTTTCAATAATAATCAAATTCAAATGCTTAATTCTTGACTCTCTTGGTTCTCTATGAAGATTTTGCTAATAATTTCAGCTTTTGCACTATCTAGGAGATGTTATGAAGCCAGGGACGCTTGTGGCAGAGAAGTCAATGTAGAGAGTTGGCACTCAGATTAATTTCTGAAGGTCAGCCCTGTACAAAGTCTGTGTGGTGCCTCATCTCAAACTGGTGTCCTCATCCCAAACTGTGCTGTCCCATGTCATATACTGATTAGAAGCACCTTTCAAATAACTTCCCTGTACTTTATGAGTTGTCAGGTTTAGCTTTAGTGGTGCATATATGGCTGTATGGCCAAGGAGAAGAGAGAGAGAAGGATAACGATTCGTCTGCAGTCCCTGATAACAGGAAATTCGTAGATCTGATCTGTACAGCCCCATCTTTCAAAAGATTTCCTTTTATAAACAGTTCATAATTTTGCAGGGTATGGGAGGAGGCAATACACTGCTCAAGGAGCCCATCCCCGAATAAGGAAAAGGGTGCAGCAGTTCAGTCCCCTTAGTGACTGTAATTAACTACTTTTAGCCTAGAAAATGAGATCTATGTGAACGGTTTGCAAGTTATGGGAGCAGAAGCTATTTTGGAACTGGGTATATATAGATGCTGTGTTCAGTTGTCATGCAAGAGAGAGGAAGGGAGGGGACGCAGAAGCTACAGGCTCACAGTTAGTTATCAACTCAGTTGCTAAGAAATTTGATTAGGTTATTGCTTGTACTCAGCACATCAGCGCTTTGCTCTTACCACGGTGCTCTGCAGTTTTAAGAAAGGAAGGGTTTAGAAGACCCAAACATGGGGAATGGTACAGTCAGATTGTTTTGACATGTGGTGGGAGACTCTTTCGATTTGCAGATATGCAAGTGTTAAACACAGTACCCTCTTCAGCCAAATTTATACTCAGGTAATTATAACTACAAAATGCCCTCCACCGCGTCCCCCTTCTGTCCTCCAACCATTTCAGTTGCCCGATGCAGCATGTTTTATTGCCCTAATCTGTGGTGTGGAGCTGCAGTCTGATTTTACAGCAGCTGCTGTGTATCATCCCAGAGATGATTGTACTTTGGTGGTGGACAGCGTGATTTATAAACTCATTTACCAAAGTTTATAAAGACATGTGAGAGCCATCTGAGAAAAGGTGCTATAAATGATAGGCACGGTTCCAGCTTTTTGGCACACCAGTCGAAAGCACAGTGACCTTGTAATAGCTGGTCATGGAGCAAGGTTGGTCCATCTGGGCATACAGCAGTATTTTGGTGGCTCTGGGTGTGGTACTTGAGAATACTCCTGCTTTTGCTTTTTTCATTTGTCTGTCTTGCACAGTGGGTGCATTGGGAGAGCATAAAGGGAATGGAGGAAGTTGAGGCACTGCTGTGTTTCTGGGCAGGCATGGTGCAGACTTCTGCAGTGTGGAGCAGAAATACAAAGCTAGGTGCTGGAAGTGGTCTAGTCCCAGCACTGGGAGTTGGGAACCCAGAGGAGAGGCAGGTCTGACTGACCACGTTGTCCTGCTCTGTTGTGTACAGCCAAGTTTGTTTCAGAGCTGTCCTGGAAGATCTCACTTCCAATCTCCACCCCACAGCCTGAATACACTGTGGAGATGGCACTTCCAGGCAAGTGTCCTCAGAAAACAGTGTCTGAGGGAGTCATGGGTTGTCATCTTTTTCTTTTCACCTCCAGGACCATCCTCGTCTGCTTGCTAAAGGACTTTTTAGGTCTTTTCTTGACTGATAGCTCAGTGTCGAGGCTTCAGGGTCTCTCTTTCTCTCAAAGTGAGAAGAGCCACCTGGCCGATTTTAGTCTGGCAAGCAGGAGAAACCTCTAACTCAGTTATTGTGGAGGGCAGGACACACAGGTTATTGCCCCCTCACCTCTCTCTCAGTCTTTAGGGTGTAGGGAAAGGGTGTGCAGAGCTTTTCATCTCTGGGGAAGCAGAGAGACAAAATACTGCACACACTGCATCTTCTCATTCTACTTTTGAGTCCCTGTGTCTGTTCCAACTGCACTGGAAAAGACAAGCTTAAGCATAATTCTTCTAACATGCAAATAAAAATTCAAATCATAGAGACTTTGACCTGACCCTCTTCATAAATCCCTTGGGAGTGTAGTATGTGCCCTGTGAAGGGCAATCCACTAAAAATAAGATGCACCTATTTGCTGCAAGCTTGTTGCTGGGTGTGCAGCTTGCTTTGATACCATGAAAGCAAAATAAACAAGATGAAAAGAGAGTTAAATATGAACTAGAGGGGGCAGGACGCCTACCTCTGTGTCTGTATAAAATAATATCACTTTCTGCAGAGACCACAGATCTGGGACAGCAGAGAGGGGTCAGATCCTCAGATGGGTTAAATTGCTACATGTTTGGTATTAGTACAGGTATGGTGATATGCATCAGTTGAGAAGCAAGCCTGGTACATACCAGTAAAGGAGGACATGGGGGAAAAAAAAGAAAGGTTGCTATTTCAAGACCAGATTATTTTTATAGCATTTGTGGCTAACCATCCCTGAACAGTTAGAGGCTATACAGTTGTGAAAGAGATGTTTTTATCCGCATTCACCACGTGAGAAAGAATGCACCCATGGTCTTCACCCTCTCCGTTTCAGTCATAAATGATCCCTGTGCAGAGTTTTTAAAGAGCCCTTCACAAGACATATTTAGGAACAGTTTTTGCACTTGTGACTGATTTTTTTATTGTAAAAGCAAGTTGATTTTTGTTTATTTGTGTGTGTGCTTAGCAAAATCATAGGAAGCCTGGAGCACACATTCATTCTGAGCAGATGGATTCTGAGTGGCACTGTGTGCTCTGAGCTGCTCTGTGTGTTATGTCCTAAGCCACAGAGCCTAGGGCATGAAAAACTCTATCTTCCATGCTGGGGATTCCTTTAATGTGGGGCCTCTCTTTTTGGCCTCTCTTCCTATTTTAGCATTTAAACATCTCTCTCTCTTCCTTCTCCCTGCTGTCAAGCCTGAATCAGTCACAATTATAATTTTTTTTTGTTGTTGTTATTTTACTGGACTGCATAATTTTAGACGGGAAGAGTAGTGGCACAAAACAGAGTGCAAACACATAGGTGATCGAGCTAACTTCTCATAAGAAGCTATTTGTTACCCTGAGGTGAAATGTGGTGAGTGGCTGAAGGTATGTGCTCCTGATCTGTTGCAAGTAAACACATCAGGTTAAACCAGTGAAACTAGATCATTTTCTTGAGGGGGGGAAAGCAAGCATGCGTGGGGCATCTAAGGAGGGCAGAGGGGATATGAGAATGAACTGCTCTGTCTCCATGAAATACAGAAATCTGTACTTGAAGGTGCAAAGCATAGAAAAGCCTGGAGGAAGAGCTCTCTGAATTCTAATCTCACCTTCAGGAATAATTTACTGCATATTCTCAGTAATAGACAATCAAGCCTTGCATTAACAAATGGTCGACTTGGTGATACAAGTTTTGGGGTTTTTTAGCTCATACCTATAAAAACCTACTGTTACTTAAAGCACCACAGGAAAAGGTTGCATTGAGGGGTTAGTGCTACCTGCAGAACCTGAGATGCATTGCTGCACTAATATGTAAGACTTCAGGTCTGGTGAAGGACAGAGTAGCAGCTCACTGCTCCTTGCTGCTGAGGCCTAGGAATACTTCCAGGAGCCCTGACGAAGGTGAAGGAGAGCACAGGAGTCAGGAGAAGTAAATAGAAGTGAATACATGAAAGAGCAGCTATTACCATAAAACATTCATTGGAGACTGTAAGACTAACTGTGTTTTCCATTCTATTTTAAAGAAGATTTGTACTACTCTTATCACTGCTTGATAGGACATTTAGAAACATCAGTGTGAGAGGAATGATGAGCAGGATAAGACACAACATGTCTCTACTCCATCCAATTTCCTATCCACACAAAGTACTAGCATAACAATTCAGTGCTGGTGTGACTTACCAACATTTTCACCTCTGTCTAAAGACTGTAAACTTTAAAGAAACTGCAAAGTCCTGCCATACTCTCTCTCTATTTAAATGGAGACTTGGAGATTTTTCTTTAATATAAAGACATCTTCCTGTTCCTATAAATACTTGGTTTTGTGTAGCTTTAGGGCCCATTTTCAATAAGTTTAATTTGAAGATGTTGTCCAGATTTTTGCATCTGTATTCTTTCATGTCAAAAATATTGAATGATGCTACTCCAAAGTCATTGCAATCCATAGTTTCATTTATGAAAAGATACAGTTTAATTCCTTTTTAACTGCTATGTGTAGTGAGTTGTGAATGGCCCAGGTTGAACTGGACTGATGCATAAACTCTGTATTTACGATTGATGATTTTGGTGCTGTAATTCATCAGACATACTGGGTGTGGCAGTTGCTCATCTGGGGTAATTGTCATCATTGACTTGAGTGGAATTGTACCAAACTTTACACTGGCTTATGATTCTGCTCTTCACACCGAAAAGCTCCTTCACTAATACCTCTGCAGTCTAATGGAGACGGCTTATTGAAAAGAGATTTTGCCATTTCAAAATCTCCCCTTCCCATAAAATTTCTGGAGCAGAGAGAGGTAGGGCCATTTTTATGGTGTCTCTGTGCCTGATTGAGTACTTTAGATTTTTAAGCAGTCTATGCAGAGAGTCTCCTTGGTAGCACAGACAGTTTTCTCTGAGCATTAGTGAAAATGAGAGGTGAAAGTCAGAGAGATGTCACTGTCAGGGAATTACTACAACAATTTGCATGAGTTTGGTGCCTTTCATGCAGGATCTCAAGGCACTGTGCTCTCAGAAGCTTGCAACTACAGAGACTAAGCTTCAGTAAGGAAATTTTGCTGACAGTGAAGGCTTGCGTTTATCAAGGGAGACTGAATTGTAAATAGCGTGCAGAAAGAAGTCTACAGAAGAGAGTCGCTGTTACACATGCATACACATACACACACAAAACATACAGAACCAGGAAGCACAAACAATATTGTCTGTTGTTGCTGTTTATTCTCTTGAAGGAAATGACACTCTTTGATTTCTCTATTTGTTTAAGAAGGTGTTGCAGAGCCTCACATCATTTATGAATGTCAGCTGTCAGCGATCAGTTTTGTTTTAAACAAATAGGGAGATGCTTTTAAATATGTAGGGCTGAGGACTTAGGTTATATTTCTGCAGTTCTTCATGCAGTTGCTCAGTGTCTGAAATCAGTTATTTATCTGAGTCTCATGGTGCTTCTGTACATACTGGTCAAAGGTTGCTAAGTTAGGAGAAGACAATGAGCCTTTCCCTGAATTTCTCCTCTGCTGTAAGTATCTAGAATATACTGATTTGAAATGCAGGCTTTGGACTCAAGAGACCCAAAGTCACTTCCTCTTGGGCAGAGGTTATTTTGGCATCTAACTGCTTCCTGACTTTCAGCCACTTAAGCACATTTGAGACTCAGGGCTTTGGTCTCTTTACCATCTTGAGTCTCTGCTGTCTAAGGAGAGGTATCCTGAGAAAGTCTTGAGACTAAGCCTGCCAAGTGTTTGCCCACTTTGCCACAAACCTTTTCTTAGGCTCAGATGCTGAGGGGAAGCACCGAGGGGGAAAAGCTTGGGCTCAGTTTGCTCACTGTGCAAGCCATATCAGCTATCTCTTTGCACAGGTTGCTTTTCATCCCAGGCACCCTCCCAGCACCAGCCAAAGAAGTTGTCCCGGAGGCCTGTCTGGAAGATCCCTGTTTCTTGTTCCTGCTTTACAGAAGCTGTGCTTTGTAGGCAGCCACAGTCACCCTCTGGCTGAAGTGAGAGCAGGAAGGGAGAGCCAGGAGCCACACGAGAGCAATTCTTCTTGCTTGCCATGTATTTGTGGTTCTTACACTGTCTCTACAGATTCCTGCTCTCCTAAGGAGATAAAGACTTTCGAAGACAGTAAAGACTTTCTAGAGAGTCAGCTTATTTATGATATGCAAAGAGTTGAGTCAATCAGTTGGTAAGTCAGGGTATCTTTTAGGAATGGTTTGGCTTTGCTATTTTGAAAAGTCTACTGTTAGCTTATAGGTACAAATTCCACGTTTTAAACCCCGGTTGTATCTTGACATTGTACTTCTTCCTTGACTTTCCCAGGAACCTTATCAAAACCACAACCTAAGTATGAAAAAAACCTTACTTCTCTCCTAGGAAAATCCTCTTCACAGCTGAGAAGTGGTGATTCTATGTGGCCTGGATTGAGGTGTTGTTGAGATGATTAATGTACCTTTATTTCAAGGAACTTCTTGTTGTTCTTGTTGCAGAGTTCATTTACCCCTTTTCACCCAAGTAAAAGAAATAAAAAGAAAAGAGAAAAAAAACCCTTTTATTTTTCCATTTTTTCAGGCCTATCAGTCTCTTGCCCATGAAGAGTAATTTATCTTTTGCTTGCAATGCCACATGTTGCTCAGTGACTCTGCATTATTGCTATTCTTGAGCGAAACTGGGTCTCAGGTAATGTATGCTAGGCAGATACTCATTTTCACCCCTGAATTTTACTGATATTTTGCCATCCTCATAATAATTGACCCACTGTCACTGCTGCAGGGTTCATGTTAGGGAATAAATTTTTCTAGTGACATGGAACATTTAATGGTGAAGATGTTAATAATGCAGCACTTTAAATATGATTAGACAGATTTGTTTAAAGAGGAAGTAAAGGGAAGGATGCATCTTCCATGTCTTTCTATTCCTTGTCCCCTCCTTTTCCCCCCTTTCATTTCAGGCTTTTATGGAGAAAAGAGCATATTTGCTTTTAATTTAAGGAAAAATATCACTGCTGAGCAGGAAACTGGTTACAGTTTTCTTCAGGATTCCTATCCCAGCTACTCCTGTATATGGCAATTAACATGCTTCCTCTAGGGACAAAGTAGGCCAAATTAATATCAGTATCAATGTCCAATCAGTATTTATATTTATATCAGTGTTAACTTTTTAGCTGCTGATAGATAACATCATCTGGAGGGTGGAACATGGATCAAATTTTTGCACTGGGCAGTTGAGCCTTGCAGAAGGGAGCAAGGACATGAGCTCAAACTGCAGTAAGTATCACCACTGCTCCTCTCCGTGAGGGTCATACTCTCATCAGGCTAGCCAGAGGACTTACCTATGGCAGGAAAAGAGGTGAACATGCCATGACTTCTCTGGAATGGGGGTGCCTCCACAGGTGTAAGTGCCTGTTCTTTGAGTGGCAGCTTGTCTAACCCTCAGGAGTTTTTCAATGTGAAGTAGGAGTCAAGCCCGGAAAGGTATTATACTAATTTATTTCTTTTCCCATGGAAGTTAGGAACTGAAAGCTTCCATAAGATACCTGCTGCTATATCATAAATGCTCAGCAAAGAAAGAGAGAACAACTAGCAATAGGCACAACCTCAATGCAAAAAAAATCAGAGAAACGAAACCATCTGGCCCTTGAAAGAACTTACAAATGAGAGAGGATGGCCTTGGCCATCTGTGTCAGGACCCCACACTGTGTCTCAGCATTAGCAGCCAATTGCATTCATCAGGCAGGAGCTTATCTCCTGGGAAATATTAAATACTAAGCTAAACAAAGAAGCATTTTCCAGCTTTATGTTAGTTAGCATTCATTTGGAATGAGATCCCTCTGTGTCCCCAGACTGACAGGCAAATTCTTCAGAGCATGAAGGTGTTGGCCCAGCCCTGGCATCCTCATCTGCTGCAGGAATCTCCACTGAACTGCCTGCTTCTGAGAGGCTTTCAAGACCAAGGGAAAAAATCCTGCTTTAACAGCATTTTTCCTTGTGGGGACAATAATGACTCTTGAGATTGTGAAAACAAGTGCCACTTTCATGATAAGGACTTTCCATGGAACTGCCTGCAAGGGCCTGTGGTGACAGGACAAGGGCAAATGGCTTTAAACTGAAAGAGGGTATGTTCATGTTAGATTATTTACTGTGAGGGTGGTGAAGCACTGGAACAAGGTGCCCAGAGAAGCTGTGGACGCCCCATCCCTGAAAGTGTTCAAGACCAGGTTGAATGGAGTTCTGAGCAGCCTGATCTAGTGGAAGATACCCATGCCGATGGCAGAGGGCTTGGAATTAGATCATCTTTGAGGTCCTTTCCAAGCCAAACCATTCTATGGTTCAATGGGCAGAGGAAGAGAAGGAGAAGTTTTGGGGAACAGTTGATAAAACAAATCCTGTTTGTGTACCTGTGCCTGCATGAGAGAGAGAAGGAGGGAGAGAATAAATGTTGACTGAAGGAAAGAAGGCCTTTCATCTGAAAGTTTCACAGACTCCCGAACTGCACATATTGTACGCGTAAGGTGCAAAAGTTGAGCTGAGGAGAACACATGCCTAATTTATTAACAAACAGCAAATCCCCAGCAGCAACCAAGAAGAAATTAAAGTTGTATTCATCATATTCATAGCTTTAAAATGATCTTAGCTTATATGAATGTGAGGTCAAAATGGAATTTTTCCTCCAGGTATGTACATAAATTAGGAAGCATTAATAGGAAGTAACCAGTCCATTTATTTGTCAATAAGCATTCAAAGTGAAGGCTGAATGAGCTGGTGCCAGAAGGAATGGAAACTAGTTTGCATTTCATGATTATGTAAAGCAGTTTTTGGTAGAATGAACTTCTTGTGACCTCCCCTCCCCTCCCTTTTTTTTCCTTCTTTACCACCCTGGCAGAACATATGTATTTAAATAATTTCCATTTCTAACAATATGTTTGTGCTAGTTTTAATCAGTGTGAGATGGCTTTTGTATTGCTTGCCTGCTTCATCTTACACTTCTCTTTTAATATGGAAACAAAGAAAAGGTGGTGTTTCTGTGTGTGCCCTTGCTCTAGAAATGTAGTGATCTTCCAGTGACATGAGTGAACATTTCCTTACCTAACCAGATAGACTCTGGAGCAAAGGGAGCAGTCAGGAAAACACAATGTCCTGTCTGAGGACTGTTCCATTTCAAATCAGTTAATATATTTTACTGTCTCAGAGAACAATCTTTCACGAATATTTATTGAATGGGTCAGGCTGGAAGGGACCACAGGTGGACCTCTGGTCCAGCCTCCCTGCTCAAGCAGGGCCGTCCTAGAACACAAAGCACAGGATTGCATCCAGGCGGTTCTGGAATATCTCCTGTGAGGGAGACTCCACAGTCTCTCTGGACAATCTGTTCCGAAGCCTGGTCACTGCACAGTAAAGAAGTTCTTCCTCAAATTCAGGTGGAACTTCCTGTGCATCAGTTTGTGCCCATTGCCATTGTTTTCCTATTGTTATTGATGTATTTGAAAAAGCCTTCTTCTGTCCTTGACATTCTTGGCCAGATTTAATTCTGGCCACCAGATGGGCCTTGGCCTTTGTTGTCTCATTTCTACTTACTCTGATAACCTCTTTATATTCATTCTAAGTGGCCTGACCCTGCATGCATCTCCTGTGTATTTTCTGCTTATGCTTGAGTAATGAAAGGAGTATTCATTCATGCAAGTCTCTTGCCCCCTTTATCCAATTTCTTGTTCATTCTTGAGCCTGGAGGAAGTGATCCTTGAATATCACCCAACTCTCTTAACCCCTCTTCCCTGTGGGGCTTGTTCCCAAAGAATCTTTCCAAGAAGATCCCTGAAGAGGCTGAAGTTAACTCTCCTCAAGTCCATGCTTGTAATCTTACTTATTACCAACTAATTTGATGTCTGGTTTTCATAAGACAGGTGATGGGACTGTTCCAAAATCAAATCCTTTAATGCAACAAAATCCACCTGTACCTCAGTGTAACTGGTCATGTTTTGAATGTTTTGGTCAGTGTCCCACAAGGTTTTCTATGCAAGCAGTCTGGCCAGAAGTGGAATTTCACCCCTGCAGTAGCCACTGGGATAGGCATCTGGGGCCTCGATCAGGGGAGACTTACAACTGTTTTACACTAGAAAGGCCAGTCACTTGTATGGACTGGAATTTTGTGCTGCTTTTAACCAGCACTGAGTGGATAAATAGATGCTTGCATGAAGATTCATTTAATAGCAGTTACCATCCTCAATCAGGTCTCAGATGTAGTGAGACTGAGAACTTGGTTACTTTCTCAGTCCAAGGAATTATCCTTCCTGGCTGTCACTGAGGCCCAGCACTTTAAGGCATGTTGTGCAAGCAATTCACTCTGTAGCCCTGTTGACTCAATGTTTTCCGCCAGTGTGAAATCCGTGCTTTCAGAATTCAACAAAATATTCATATTATTTTTTATGTAAAACATTTTATATGTAAAACATTTTGCTTTTACACATATCTTAAGAAATGGACTTCAGAAAAGTCTCTGTTAATAACCAGGAAGAAAAAAAGGGGGAAGGGCTTGGTTTGTTTTTTCAAGTTTTACATACCATCAGCTTTAAAGATGGAATGCAATAAGATGATTTTGATCTTCTGGTTCAACAGAGATTTTGAATAAACTTTAATATCTTTTTCAATGCTCCTAACTACACTTTAAATTTACAGGAGAAAATTGAGAAGTGAAAAAATTCCAAACATGGGGATATTATCCACAACCTTTTACTGCTGTTGATCTAAATGAAGGAAAAAAGAAGAAACAAGGTGTCAGAAAGTCATTGCATTGTGAACTGCAACAAAACACTTTTAAAAGCTCTTGCTTTTTGGAACTTGTTTCACCAAGTTCATGTGCTCTCAGGATACAATAGGAAGACTATTTTGTGCAGTCACAAATTTAGATTTAATAGCCTGATAAGTAGAGAACTTCACAGATAATTTCAAGGTGTTAATCTAACCTTGCTGTGACTTTAATCTTTTGGCATTCTAGAGAACGTAAAAAACAAAAGCTGATTGTTTTAATATCATAGAGTAGTCATGGAGAAAAATTTCCACCATCAGAGCAGCTTTTAAATAAATTATTACTTTTTTTTCCCTTTGGTGGGGAAAAATAAATGTAAGATGGATTTAAACAGAAGCAAATTTACTAAATGTCCTGCATCTTTCTCTCTTGTTAATTAGTAACAGTCAAACGCTCTTGTTCTGCAGACAGTGACTACAAAGAAAAGGATAAAGAACTTGGGAAAGATTCTAGAGCTGAAATAATTAGGCAATTTATCATTCAGGGTAATTGGACTTGTACAAAGCAGCATTATTTACCATCGGTTTCCATTTCTTGTAACTGGTTGTGAAAAATACAGCTACATTGATTGGGAAATGTTCTTAGTGTTTTCTTTTTCCAATATGCATTGTGCCAGGGACATTCAGTTCAAAGTGTGGTGTTCCTCCCAGTGATTTCTTTTCCCTCAGTGATCTTCAGAAGCAGCCTTCAGCTTCTAAAACCTCAAACCAAAATTAGATTAAAGTGCCCAATATGGGGTCAGAAATGGGAGGGAAAGAGAGAGGGGTTTCCACTGGGGAATTTTCACTTAACAAATGAAAGCCTTTGCTTTGTTCCAAAGAAAAAATTGCAAAGTGGAGGCACATCTTAATCACATCGGTAGCCAGCTGAGATGTTTATGCTAATTTCCAAAGGTATGTAAGTATAGGAATCAGGGGGTCCAAAACTCCTGCCTCTCTAATGTGAAAAACACAAGCATTTAAGCACCACCGGCAGATAGCTCTGATGTTGTTTCAGCATCAGGGAAGACGGGGGAGTAGTCACAAGGGGTTACTTGAATTTCACTGCACAATTTGCAGGCTGTATGAATGCCCCTTCACCCAAAGGTGAGTTTTTCCACTGTTTTTCTAAGGAAGAGGGCCCAGCTTCTCTTTTGCAATTTGTTGAATTGCAGCACTCTCCCAGCTTTGTGCTGTTGCCTTCCACTCTAGAAAAGTACAATTTCAAACCAGCTTTGCTTGGGATGGATGTTCCAGAAATGTTCAAACTCCTTGGATTTCACCACCAAAGTCTCTGAATGTGTTGACCCCACAGCTGGCTTTCTGCCAGACCCCTGTGGTAGTCCAGGATGTCACATCCTGCTCCAGCATATTTTGTTTTGAGCTGTGGGTACTTTGTGGTGCTGGCATCCCAGTGTTCAGATACATGTCACCAGGCTTTAGGGCAAGGAAATCAACTTGTAGGACAAGTTATTATTTAGAAATGATCTTGCTCAACCTGCCTGGTAGAAACCAGCCAGCGGAGATCCCTGCTGGGAGGAGCATTCACTGGCGAAATAAGATGATGTTTAAAAGCATTTTACTCCCTGCCTGTGATAAATTCACAAATATGCACTGCCAGGCTGTCTTAGGTGGGTGCTGGAAACACGCTTTAAGCGGCACCACTTGACACCAGTTGCATGGGTGTCTTCAGATAGTGTCACTGGTTGTGGGGGTTTTCCCCAAACAGCTTGTTATTTTAAAACTTTTGTGTGTGTTTGATATCTTCTGTAATAAGGAAGTCATGACTACCAGCAATTTTCTATGGAGATATGAGGAGCAAGAAGTAGTTACCGAAAATACTGCCTGTTGCCTGAGCAAGCTCAAAGTGAGACAAAAGGCACAATCTGTGTGCAAACTGGGAGTGCTCGATCCCTTGCCAAAGGAGTGTTTGAACTGCCATGCTGAAAGGTGCACCTCTGTGGATGTGGCCACGTTGTCAGCTGAGAAAGATGCCAACATTTGTCGCATTTTGTGCCGTGTCGTAATTTGCTGGCTATTTACATTGCTCACCTGTGGTGAGCTGAGCTGCTGGCTGAAATTTCAGGGCCTTTGGGTTGTTTGGCTTAGAGGCAAATATCTTTGAAGTGACCCTACTTATTTTGAAGGACTGTGCACACTCTCTCCTTTTGCCCATCCCAGCAGGAACTGAGCAGCAGGACGTGGCTCCTGCGCTCGCCGCTCCGTGGAGTGGCGTGGACCGTGGCAGTCCCTCTCCAAGCCGTGTTTGCTGCACTGAGATGGTGCCTGGTGCTTCTTGTCTCCTTTGTTTTCCTTTTCTGACTGTTTTCCTTCTTCCCTGAACGCACGGCTCCGTGCAGAGCGCTGCCTTGACCAACCACTCTGCCCACAGGTGCCGTGCACAAAACCTTGCTGGTCATTTTGCGTGGCAGCAGTCGCCTGCGACTTTGCACAGGGGCCGTAACCTCCCGACTTGTCCCTCTGGATAAGTATCACAAGCAGATAAGCTCCGTTACAAAATCAAGTGGCTTCTTTACCTACAGGTTTCAACAATGTTTAACCTGACCGGTAACTGTCACACAGCTGATTTTCTTTCCTTTAGGTTTGGTAACCTGGTGCCACTTTAGCACAGCAGACTTCTGGCAGCAGGAGCAAAGATACCGTATCTTCTCTAAATAGTTTAGGTTATTTTAGCACTTTTCATTTGTTAACATCCAAATGATACATAAATACTAAGCTCTAAAAGTACCTGCAAGTCCTGTAATATTAATGGTCCTGTTTCTTCAGGAGGCACAAGAAGTTTTGGCGTGGGAAATAGAGAACTCATAGAGCAGCATTTGCATGATCTGGTTAACTTAGGTTCCACAACAAATCCTTTGCAAGATCAACTGGTATTTCCCCCATGGGTTTAAGTAAAAATACAGTGATTTTCATCAGAGATCCAAAACGTGAAAGTCAACAGATCTACTGGTGTGCACAAATTGAAGGATGTGCATGCATCACCCTGTGCAAGGACAGACCTGCAAACTGCTTTCAAGAGTGTTTTGAGTAGTCCCTGCAAAGCACATTCTTCTTCACTCTGCAATGGGAGAAAAAGGTATTGTCTATGAATTCATAAATGATACATTTTAAGTTTAGGAATTTGTTATTGTGCAGTCTAATCTTGTGTATAACCGAGGACACAGGAGTTCTTTGTATTAATTAATTAGTGTATCTGTTTAGAAACAAACAAACAAAAAACCTGAAACCCTCCCAGTTGTTTTAATTAAATGGTATAAAATGTCTTTCCTGACTTGAAAATGAAGGACCCCAAGAAGAACAAGCAAAACAAAATGCTTTAGTAATCTTTTTAATTGTTCTTGTTTCATTGTTGCAAGTTTTGGTGTTCTAGAAATGCTGGGCAGAATTGTGTTTAACATATTGTTTTCATAAGACTGTGGAGGTTTCTACCTTTTGCACTAATTAAACATATCAATCCTACAAACTGTATCCAGGGTAACTGCAAACCCAGATTCTCAGTTTACGTTTATGCCCTCTTTCCTGTTCCTGTGATGGGAACAGACCATCAAGGCGTGCGTACATCAGCCTCACCCTTCATCTGCAGCAGGATTAGCATCTCCTCATTTCTGCTGTTAGGTTGACAAACAAGGGCTTGCAACCGTGGCAAGGCCTGTTTCTGCTGCCCTGGCAGGCCCTCAGTGAAACTGAGAATCAGGCTCCAAAGACACATCCCTTTGTTCTCACAATCCAGTTATTTAAAGGAAAGGAGCAGTACTCGTCATGCTGGCAAAGGAGCACAAAGCAAAACCAGTTATTCAAAAACTGAGAAAGACAAAGCAAAACATAACACACTCCATAAAGTTTTCCTCCCGTTTTAATGGGAAGAGCATGGGTGTTTTCATCATGCTGTGTACTGAATTTGGTGTATGAAGAGTAATCCATGCAAAATAATAGCTTTTCTTATAGAAGTTAAAGATGGAGTGGAGACAATTTTTTTGATTCTTTTTTTGTTCACACCACCTACTTTCATAATCACTGTTGGACTGAAGTAGGAACCTCGATAAAGGAATGCAGATAATGTGACTCAGTTTTGGATCTTACCAGAAGTAAGGTTCACCCTGTGACATAGAGGTGGCTGTCATTTAGGAAATCTGCAGAGAGACTTGACCCAAAGCCTTGGAAGGACATTGTTTTGGTTCAGATCCTAACTGAGAGCAGGGTTGTGCTTTAATAATCAATCAAGAGGCTGCTGTTGCTTGGCTCAGGGTTGCAGTTGTGCCATCAAACCCGGAGGACCAGCTGCTCTGCTGCAGATTGGGGCGGTACTGAGGGGGAGTGAGAGGCACAGTAAACACACAGAGTAGCAGTAAATGACAAGAGGCTATGATATGTAACATTAGCCAGGCTCACTGTTTGCTTAGGTTGTGGAATGGTCTTTTAAATCAATCTTTTATTATCAGTGGAGCCTTAGCAGTGCACTTAAATGAGAAAACAATGCAAGGACACGGAGACTTGGTGCAAAGCGAACATCCTGCTTTCTTTCCTAGCCCTGATTTTACAAGAAAAACCATAGATATATCCAGGCCACAGCTTTCAGATGGAAACTCTTTTAATGTTTGGTGACCTTTGGAACTGGGCTCTGTTTTGATCCCCATTGCTGCCATATGGGTTCAGCTCACCACCACTCCTGAGATACTGCATAAAAATATCTGGGAATATGTCATGCTCTCCTACTTCTACCCTAATCTTTCTGGCAACGGTGAATTTACCACCGTTTTTTTTCATCTCTTCTCCTAAGTTAGTTATCCTTCTCCTAAATAAGGATTAGGATATCACCTGGAAACCACAGTGATACCGTCTTTTGGTTGTTTCTTGTATTAAAACTGTATGTTCCTAAAATTCTTTCTCTTAAAAAAAAAAATTTTTTTTTAGAAGTTGGACAGTATGTTTGCCTGCTTTCAGAGGTTCTCCTGTGGGTTTTTAACATCTTTTGGAAAAATGTGGATATTAGAGTTGGATAGAGTATTCTAAAAGAAATTTTCCACCAGTGTGAAATCTCACCAGTGTGAAATCTGTGTTAATCTTATTTTAGAGACCTGGTTTTGCTCAGTGTGCCCTTGTTTCAAGTGTTGTAGTTGTTGTTGCAGTTAAGTGTTTTTAAGTGTTGTTAGATTTTTTGTCAATGTATTTATTTTCTGTTTCTATAGTTCTATAAATGCACAAAGAGAAATTAGATGTGAAGTGTTGCCTCAAGTTGGGGGTTTACGTTTTGTTTTGCAGGAAAACATTGTTACCAGATCTTTTATCAAGGCAAAGCTAATTGCCATAGTGGTTGCTCAAAACTGAATAGAAATCTGAATACTGTCTTTTGTATTTTAGCATTTCAGGTTAAGGAAGTAATAATTTTAATCCCACTTATGCTCAGATTTTGCAGAGAAATGTGGTAGCCATGAGACCCTTGCTGTGCACAAACAGATGTGCAAATTCTAAGCAGTGAGTGCATTGGCAAATGCTATCAAGCCCTCATGTGCATCTTTATGCATCTAAATATATGTACACTTGTATATCCTTCAACACTGGACTATGCTATGAGATGATAGTTATAGACCAGGTCATTTTTGGTAGTAGATTTTTTAAAAAAGCTTTTGGGAGAATTTTCTTTTCCAAGCCAATGATGGGGAGAAAAGGTTTGATCTCAATGCGTTGTCCAAAGTGTACAACTCTCCAGTGGCTCAGTACAATCTTGTCTCCTGGTCCAGCTCTGCGTTTCTGTCAGCAGTGCAGTAATCAAACCAAGGTATGGGATTTTAACTCTTCCTTTCTGGACTGCAAGAGGCAAATAGAGGATCAAATAAGCCCACGTCACCAGCGGGAGAGAGCAGTTTTCTCCACTGTGGTAAGAGATACTAGACTGAATGCTGGTCCAGCCAGTGAACACTTGAGATCTTATCTGGAGCTCTTTCAGTCTTCTGCAGGGGGCAAAGCTGTAGAAAATGGATTTACATCTGTTACAGAGTGAAGCAGGAAACAGACCTCTAACCTAAAATTCAAGCAGGGCTTGTATTCAGCATGGATTCAGAGCAGGGAGAAGCAGAACCACCCAAGGAACACTCAGAGCTCTAATATGCAGTTAAACCCACAGCAGTGGTAGGACTGGACAATTACTAGTTAAAGGTAGTTAATTATTTAAGAAAAAATTATGAAGTATGAAATATTCAAACTGCTTGTGCCTGATGCATGCCATTGCCACAAAGGCATGTGCACCTGGGTTTTGAATTCTTGCCAGTTTATTGCAGTTTTCTTTTGAAGTAAAGATATCTTAATAATTAAAATGAGGTAATATTATTTGTGAGATATTAATAATAAACAAAATATGGGTGAGAAACTTTTCTATTTACTTCCTCCAGAGGGAAATACGTCTGCTTTCTTTAAAGTGAAAATAATTTACAAGGCTTCTTAGCTCTCTCGGAAATGAATAACTTACTAAGTGTTGTGATAATTGTGCAGAGAACCCGTTACGGTAACACAGTGTAGCTACAAAGTGACTGGGAAATTGGTGCCTTGAGTCTGAAATTAGATGTTGCAGTTACCAGGCATCATTCCAGATTAGCTGTACCTGTCTCGTGGGCAGCTCCTCGGGAGCCGCGCGGGTGACTCACAGGGACCCACCATTCCCCTCACTTAGGAGCTGGCCTGGCATGGATGGCTTAACTTGGGAACAAAGATGAAATAAAAATCAGGCTGTGCTGAGCTGTTGCACCCAGAGATAGGGTCTGCTGGAGAACTGGCTCGTTGGAAACCTCAGCAGAAAATAAAACCTGCCTCCTGCAAAAGCTTGGAGATGGTGTGAGGCAGCTCACATATCCAGTGACGATTCTCGAGTACCTGGCACTTGCCTGAACTCGCTGTCGACATCTGTACACCTGCTCTTAGCAGGCAGAAGGCAACATTCCTCTGACTGTACCTAAAAATGGCATTTCTCACAAAAAAGAAAAAAAAACCTGTTAGTTGCGGTATCTTTGCCAAAACCCATTTACATGTTGGCTGCTTAAAGACCCATCTGCAGTGTCGATCGCCTGACACCAGTTCACTTCCTGTCCTAAATTGCTGAAAAATTCCTGTGCATAAACCGCTGGCGCCGTGGTTTTTTTGTCGAATCTGTGACCTTCTTCCTCCCCACGTCTGCTCTGTGCACTGTCGTCTCACCTTCCTGTGGCCTGCCCGTCTGGGTGCCTGTGACAGAGCTGGGTCGGCTGAGACCTCAGGACCTGGCCCTGCAGTCATCAAAGCTGGCACTTCCCAGCTTCTCTGCTCACCATGCCGTTTTTACTCACATTTCTGTCGTCATGATCTGAAGTCCTCACCCCTAATTGGGAACCTTTGCTGGGCATGCGTGAGTAGTTCGAATCACCTTGGGGAGCAGGACTATGTGGATGTGGAGGCACATGCTTTGACGTGCACTGAGATTCTTCAGGGTATAAGTTTTATAAATGACTGATATTATAAATCCTGACTGCCTGATGGCAGGCACTAGAGTGGAACATTTTGTCATCAGTGCTTATTATCTCAAGATTCTTAATTAGTTTCATTGATAATTTTGTCGCACTCGAATGTTTCGAATGATTAAATATTTCAGTGCTTCTTTAGTGGCAAGTCTCTCCGTTGTGTACAGCAGGACGTGGTGCCGATTCCAGAGTCGGCACTGCTCACTGCTCCTTTTGCAGCACCTCGTGGGAGCTCCTCTCTGAGTGCTGACGCTGGGTCTCATCATGGCCAGTTACAGAACCCTGAGGTGGGTGATTTAGAAGGGGGAACAGTGGAAATGCCTGGTTTTTCCTTTCAGCTTTGAATGAAGTATTTTTCCTCCTCTGCCTAGTCCACCATTCAGGTGTCCCAGCTGAACGCACAGGAGTCGTTTGCCCTACTCCTGCAGAGAAAGATATTTCAGCTAGATGGGTTTCCCAGATTTAAAGAATTATACCTCGAGGAGGCTGCCTGCAGTTTTCTTTCCATCTCCTTCACACTTGTGCTGATGGCAGCAGGTTCCCGTGTCGTGGCTGTGGATCAGTGAGTCTCCCTTTTGCTTTTGCTGTGCACATCCTTGACTCTTGCCTACCCTTCTGGCCAGGGTGAGATGTGCCTCAGCACCTGCTGGGGGCCAGGCTGATGTTTGTGAGGTGGGTGTGCACACACACACACACACACCCCAGCCAGGAGAGCACAGGCCATGTGCAAAACCCTTGAAACACTAACTACGCCTTATTTCTAAGATAAAACCTGTCCTGAATCACAAGGATTTCCAGCACAGCATGTGGCATGTCTAGTTCATATAAAAGAAAAAAAAAATTAAAACAAAGCACCCAAACCATTTAAAATGGCATTTCTCATAACTATTTACTTAAGCCATAGGCCTGAATGCTGAATGTGTGTTGTAAATTGGTGGTATAAATATTCTGTTTGCTTCACAGGACAATTTGGCTCTTTGCCTTGAGACGTGTAAGAAGATAATGTTTTTAACCTGTGGTTGGGAGGCACAGTATATTCATGTCATTGCTTTAATCAGATTATTGTTTTCTTTTTTTTGTTTTCTTTTCCTTTTTAGACCAAGTTGTAGGGGTTTTTATCAGACCCCTGTTTCTTGAATGTTTCCCATAGGTGGAATGTAATTAAGCTCCACTGGCATCTCCTCCTGCTGGGATTTAGGCTAGGGACAGATCTTTAGGAAGCATAAAACAAATAATGTGAAACCTTGTTAGAAGGTTTGCCAGAGAATTGGCTCTACTTCATTTGGAAGCTGATAGTTTTGAAAATCTGCTCTTTCTCATTTTATGAATTGCTTTCTAGAAACTGTTAATCAATCATTTAAACACTGTGGGGGAGGGGGGAGCCTTTGAATCTTTTGCAGCTCTCACTCTGCTCGTGGGCTGAGAGTTGACATGTCAAGAAGCACTTTCTGTCTCAAACCCTGGCTTTTACTTCAAATAATTTAACAAGGAAGGCTGCACCCTGACGGCGTTGAGGATGGCAGGCTCTGAGAGCAATGGCAAGTGCAATGAATACCCAACTTGAGCCCTCACCATGCTGGTGTGACAGTGACCTGTCCCCTGGGAAGCTCCCCAGGCTGAGGACGTGGAGCAGCTCCTTTCCCAGCTGAGTCGGAGCTCATTCCCCTCCACGCAGGCCTGTGAGCGCAGCCTTGTGCTGCTCCTGTCCACGAGGCTATTCCCACATTGTACCTCAGCTCCCTCCAGCTGCACAATAAAATAAAATATGAGACCTACCTCTCAGTTCTAAGGGTATAAATATGGAATAACCTTGTCAGCTCAGGGGTTTGCTGTGCTGAAATTAGGAGGAGAATCTGTCTCCAGGTATTGCTTGACTGATGGCTATCGAAGACAAAAGTGAAGTGATGAGAGTTTGGGATCAGTGCCTAGTGATCTAATTTCTATATTGCAAAACAAACTGTGGTGTAAGTAAGTCGGACTGCCTTTGGTGATCCTCCTGCCTTAGAATTTAAAATGTTCTCTTTGGAATCAGGAAAAGACCTAATGCTGGATATGAGGTGTTTCTCACCTGCCTGATGCGATACTGCTTCCACTTTCTATATACTCTTGCAACAATGAAATGAGTGTCTTCACTTCTTGGTTGGCCAAGTCTGTTGCTTGGATATTGATGTGAGTGGTGGAGCAGATGTCTCATCCTGTTAGAAGAAAAGAGTGTTGTGCTGCTCTCCTCAAAGGGCAGAGACTGCAGTTGCTGAGACCCAAGGTGGAAAGTAGGTTGTCTTTTAGTAATTCTTTGGTTGGTGGTGATAAGAGAAGCAGTATTAGGAGATTTTTTTAGTACCAGTTAGGGAAAAGCATACAGCATGCAATGTAATGGCTAGGAACATTAGTCAGTCAAAAGCGTTTTTTAGTGGTTTATGTTTTAACTCTACTAACTCGCTTTTTTTGCGCCATCTTTTTTATCTATACCAGTTGCTGTGGCATCTGGGTGTGGGTATACAGGTGACTAACACACTGCTGTACTGTGAACAGAGTAGAATTCACCAAAAAGTCATTGCTGCCCCTTCTTCCCTCTGTTATCAGTCCTCACTTCCAAGCTCTGTACCTCCTTTATGCTCTCCTTTGCATTTTTGATCTTACCATGACCCTTCATCCATGAAGGTGCTGGGCTCTGATCTGCTCCCAGTTTGGTGAGGAAGCTTTCCTTGTGTCAGTCACATGGGGCATCAGAGTGATTGAGTAGGAGAATAAGAAACAAAATAGGATGTCCCCCTAATTGCTGTGATCTGAAATCACACTCGTTCCAGAGACCACACATAATTTACAAAAAATAAGTACCCAAGTTCAATATGGATAAAACAGCCTGGTCTGTGCATCTGTTTGCTGCTGTTAGGAGTATTAGTTTTCAAGAGCAATCCATTATACTGTGAAGTACCTTACTTTGTTAGACAAACAAGAAAACCCACACTTTTAATCTCCTGAAGCTTTTAATGGCATCACAGGATGCAGGTCCTTGAGATACTGATACCTACAGCAGAGGGATGAAATGCCCTTAGCTTCTTCTTACTGCTGGCCTGAAACCAGCAAAAACAGAGCTGAGCCATTTTAAGACCATTTTGCCAGCAAGGACATTTTTTGTAAGCACATCAGGTGCATGCACTTGGGCAATAAAGGCTATAGAAGAGAGAGAGGTCTGTGCTTTGAGTGCTCTGGATTCTCTGTAACTGTGTGTTAAATTCAAAATAGCAGTCTAAAGAGTACCTTCATCAGCAGAGACTGCTAAAGGGGAGAATGAAGTGCTCTGGGAATTAACTGAGGCTCTGTCACCTCAGAGATACAGTATGTAGGGGCCAGGGAGGCTTCAGCATCAGCTGCTGAAGTACGGCAGGAGAGAGCAGCAGCAGCAAGCCAGGGAGCTGCTGCCCACCTCTCTGTGTAGCCAGAGATAAATTGCTGCAGCAAAATTGTGAGCAGTGTCTTGTAAAGAAAACAGAGGAGCTGCTCAGAGGTTGAGGAAGACAAGCTGTTTTTTAGGGCTGTCTGGAGCAGAGTGAGTTCAAGGTGCTCTGACATGTTCCAGCTGCAGCAAATGTACAAAATGGGGGCAAGCAGGCTCGTCTACAGCCAGGCTATTATTATTATAATTTTATTATAAGTGGCTGTACTTCACTGATTGTCTCTTTCTCTTTGTGTACAGACTGTTTGTGTGGCATGTGCACAGTGTGGGGATGTTTCTGTGCACACAAAGTGGTGAAGCCAGTGTTTGCTGCCATGCTTCTGCATCTTCTCTAACGATTGCTGTAAATTTGCCTCTTCCCTTTTTCAACTATGCAGCCAGCACGGAAATAAAATGTTCTTTGTGAAGAGAATATTGAAGAGCAGAAGGGAAAAAAGAGGGCATGGGTGTGCTTAATAAAAAAAGATTCTCTGCACTATCGCAGGTGCAGTTGATGCTGTTTAGAGCAGTCACTCATCTCACTCCAAATAAATAGTAATGACTGTTTCCTGTGACTGTGCTGTGAATCATACTCAGTCCATGCAGGGGAGTAGAAAATAAAGCTGCATGCAATCCACACGAGATGATGGCTCTTGTAATATTCAGCAGTTGGGCCTGGTTAGAAGCGTTTCATTATCTCAGAATTAAGAGAGAGCTTCCTGCTGTTGCAAAAGCTTGTTTATTCTTCTGCCTTCCCTCCCTCCCCTCCCTCCCTTCTTTCTTTCTTTAACATCTATCCCCTCTGCCTTTCTCCCATCTCTGAAATGTTGGCTGAATGTTTCTGAGCAGAACTGCAAGGTCAAATTAGGGACAGTGGCCCTGGAAGTACATTAGTCGTTTTTAGCATGGTTTTTGGCTTAATAAGCGGGTGCTTGAGTTTTCTTTTATCTTTTGCCCTCTCTGCTTCTTTTCTTAGCTTATACTCAAAATTTATCAGGAAGAAGCAGAAGAAGCCAACCTTCTTTCCCATTTCTTAATGAACTACAGAGTTTTTACCTTATCCTTGGCTTGCTCCAAAGTTAATCAGTGGAGGTCTTTCAGTGAACTGCAGTTGCTGCTGTTACCTTAAGTCATGACAGAGTCACCTGTAGCAAATAGGTGCTCTGTGGGTGCAGGTCTGTTTGAGCTTAAGCTGCATGTTAGAGGTCAGCTAGCAAATGCATAGTGAAACCAGTCAGATTCCCTCCTTGACTGGAGGGCTGAGCCAGAACTCCTTGCCTAGACCCTTCAGGAGGAGGCCAACAGCCAGAGCCTGCTGTTCAGGCTTCACCATCTCTGCAGAGTGGCAGTGTGGGGTGGGTAATGCTTAATGAGGCTCATGTGCACCCTCGTCGTGAGCTGCCTTCGTAATTGGTGGGGAAGGACTCCACTGCTTCAGAAGCTGTGGAGGATGAGACACATGCCAGTTCCCAAAATCACTGTATGTCCTCTTTAGTGTAAGTGTGGATAATGTGTGCCTGTGTCCTGTGCCTCGCTGCAGTCAGGATTCCTGGGGCACCACCCCTGTGTCTATCAGTTCCAGTCAGCAGAAGCACACAGCTGGATAGCTGAAGGTCCGTCTCAAACCAGGTGTGATTTATAAAGCATCTTATCTCAGCAAGAGCTCTGATTCAGGTTTTCACAACTGGATGATGACTGTGATTCCTTATGGGTGAAGGAGGCCAAGCTGGGTTGTGTACCCCTCCAACATGGCCCTGCTGTGCTTAGTGACCAGCACATTTGACACTGAATGGGTGCAGCCAGGGTCTTTACAGGGTATCCAGTTCCATCTCATAGCTGGACTGATGGAGGGACCTGTGTGATCCTTCCTGGCTCCTCTCCAGCAAGTTCTGAAACTAAAGGAAGAGGTGTGCTACCTAAGGACACTGACTTACATGGCCAGTGCCCTCCCGGAGGGTGAATCTGTGAATACTAATGAATTCATTAGACCTCCTAAAGCATCTCTGTTTCAGTAGTGTTTGCCTCAGCAGCAGTCAAGATGGTTAAAAGGCAATTGCAGCCACTGAAATATGTAGCAAAACTATTATCAGAAGATGTCATTTTTCGTAAATGTCAGTATGTAGATTTTTTATGGAGATATGGTGACAGGTAGTGAATAATTTAACATAAATTTACATAATATAGTGCAGCTGTTAATTTATGGCCATATTAGACTACAAGGTTATGTATCTAATGGCTTTTGGTCTCCTCTTTTTTTTTCTTTTTTTAAAGTTAAAACTTTCCCTAAATTCTCCCACTTCACTCATAATTCATGAGACACCTGTCTTCCCTCCCTTGTGCCATACAGAAGGCTGTGCATGTCGTACCCTTTTTGCAGCCATGTGATTCACAGCAAACTCATTCCCATCTCCCAACCTCAATCATTTCAATTCAGTGTATCCCTGTTTTTATTCAAAGCAGGCCTGTGAGGGTCAAGAAGTGCTGTTGCTACTGGTTGACTTGTATTCCTCAAGGCTGAGCCCTTGGACATAGCTAGAGACATGCATTGCTTCCCCTTGCTTGAAAAGCTGGAGATGTGCAGCCAAAGCTAACTGCTCTGTAGGTCAAGGTCTCCACCTGCCTTCCCTTTCCAAAACAGTCAGAGGAGCTGGCTTCCACTCGGTGCTTGGCATCTGCAGTTGAGGATAGATTTTTTTCCAAACATTTGCTTGGTGGCTTTCCATGGTACAAATATTGGCCTAAATTTTACAGAGGTGTCCATGCAGGACACTAGTACAGAGGTGAGGCTTTGTACTGGGTTTGTGTGACAAGGTTTTGGCAGTGGGGGGGACTACAGGGGTGGCTTCTGCGAGAAGCTGCTGGAAGCTCCCCCCATGTACAACAGAACCAATATTAGCTGGCTCCAGGACAGACCTGCTGCTGGTCAAGGCTGAATCCATTAGTGATGGTGGTAGTGCCTCTGGGATAAGAGAGTCAAGAAGAGGGAGGAAAAAAGCCAGTGTGATAGAAGCAGCAGTCAGACAAAAGGAGTGAGAATGTGGAGAGAAACACCTCTGCAGACACCCAGGTCAATGAAGAATGAGAGAGGAGGTGTCCTGGCACCAGAGCAGAGAATTCCCTGCAGCCTGTGGTGAAGATGATGGTGAGGTAGCTGTGCCCCTGCAGCCTGTGGAAGTCCATGGGGGAGCAGAGACCCACCTGCAGCCTGTGGAAGACCCCATGCCAGAGCAGGTAGATATCCCCAAAGGAGGCTGTGACCCCGTGGAAAGCCTGAAGTGGAGCAGGCTCCTGGCAGGACCTGTGGATCCGTGGAGAGAGGAGCCCAGGCTGGAGCAGGTCTGCTGGCCGGACTTGTGACCCTGCAAGGGACCCACACTGGAACAATCTGTTCCTGAAGCACTGCACCCCATCGAAGGAATCAATGTTGGAGCAGTTCACGAAGAACTTCAGCCTGTGGGAAGGACTCACGTTGGAGAATTTCATGTAGAATTGTCTCCTGTGGGAGGGACCCCATGCTGGAGCAGGGGAAGAGTGTGAGGAGTCCTTCCCCTGTGGAGAAAGGAGCAGGAGAAACAACGTGTGATGAACCAGCTGTAACCCCCTTCTTTGTCCCCCTGCACCACTGGGAAGGAGGTGGAAGTAGGGAACTCCAGGGTATTGAGCCCAGCAAGAAGTGAGGGATGGGGGAAGACGTTTCTGAAATTTCGTTTTACTTCTCATTATCCCACTCTGATTTGATTAGTATTAAATTCAATTAATTTTCCCAAGCTGAGTCTGCTTTGCCTGGGATTTGCCTGTAACTGCTGAGTGATTCCCCTGTCCTTATCTTGACCCAAAAGCCTTTCATTATATTTCCCCCCCATCTAGTGGAAGAGGGGAGTGATAGAGAAGCTTTGGGTGGGCACCTGGCATCCAGATGGGCTTAAGCCACCAGAGGCTTGGATCTAGAGGGGTTGGCAGGGCCTCTTGGAGTACTTCATCTCTGGATCAAGTATTTACGGACCATGCTGCTGATTCCAAGCTGGCCTGAAGCTCCATCCCACTGCCGTTTTACCCAGCTGATGTCCAGCTTGTGGGGCAGAGCAAGAAAGGTGTGTGCCTAACTGTACTCGATGCCTCTGAAAGTTTTCCCCGTTTAGGCACTTGAATGAGACTCAGGCTTTCAGGAGAGCTGTGTGCATCTAGCACACAGTGATGCCAGTGTGATACCAGTACGGCCAGCTGTTTGTATCTCGGATCTTTGGCTGCCCCTCGCAGGACATCTAGGTGGGAGGTGAGCTCTCTTTGGAGGCCTTCTGCAGAAATCAAACCCCCTGAACACCCAGGGCGAACATGGATCATGGTAGAAACATGCAACTCTATAGTGAGGAATTAGAAGTCAGTGTTCCTGATGAGAGCAGAGGTCCTTCTTGTGAGGCAAGTAAGTTCCCATCCAATTTATTGTGAATATTACTTGAAATATTTGAAAAACATTCAGCTGTAGCTTTCCTCCCCTCCACACACTGCCAGATGGACATGAGGAAGCATGATTCATATTCAGAAGATAGGTTGGCACCAGTGTGTATTAGAATAAGGTTAAACTATGTGCAGTTTTACACATAAAATTTTGTAGAAGGTAAATGGGGCAAAGGGTGGATATTTGTCCTTTTGTCCTTTTGTCCAGGAGGGAAGAGGGTTTTTTGTTTTCTTCAGGGAATAATTATCAGTGCTTTTTTTTCAGATGTTGTACAATATGTCCAGTTACACACCCCCTCTAGAACAGTGGCATACACCCTTTCTTATTTGGAAACCTGTGTAATCCTGGAGGTGGGGGAAAGGACTGATTGTTCCATTTCAGCCTTGTTCCTGCCTTCATCACTGTGTCCCTCTGGAGGCTTTTGGGAATTGGAAAATCCTGTGTCATTGACCTCAGGGACTATGTCAGTTCTGTATGGAATCAGAGAAAAAGTCATCTCCTTTGCCAAGTCAGGTAAAGCCCTAAGAGCTGTGTGACCAGTGTTTGTTTTTCTGTACAGCACTGTGGGAAGTGGCTGGTGTTTAAAGAGCAAGTAAGTGAAGTGTCATTGTGCTCTACTGTCTTACAGAGGAGGGGAAAGCAAAGGAAGCATTTTGTTACATACAATAGGGTAGTTCATGTTCTCCGAAGTGAAATATTGTTCCTTTAGTTTCAAATTTCCAGCAGACACCGACTTCTTATCTCCCTTCTTCCAACCAAGAAGCAAGTTGCCCCATCTTGCCGCGGCAGTTTTCCATATGCTTTGTTTCCTCGTGAAATATGAAGCATCATGTGCTCAGTTACCTCTCTGAGTCTGAAATATTACACCCATGGCTGTCCCCCAGGCTCAGTGCAGGGGTAAATTGTGCCAGTGGAACTCCGCAGAGCTTCTCTTGCAGCTCACCACAGCGTAGTCACAGCAAGGGAATGTCTATTGGCCTCTCTAGGAAAGGATCTCAGTTAAATCCTCACTATGTTCCTAATTGCTCCTTCTTGCTGTCCCACCTCTGGTTTGAGCTTCTCATCATAGCCAGATAGCAGAGAGAGCTGTGGTTAAACAACATATCCCTGCCCCCCATGCCCATTGTGTTTCCAAAACTCCTGCTTCAATAATGTATTAGCTTGATTCATAAAAAAACAGTGGACCAAATGCCTACCTCTCTTCTCAGGTTTCCACAAGGCTTCCAGGAATGAAAAGAATTAGCACACAGACAGCCAATTTCCCTAGCACACCACAGAGCTGTATTTAGTGTAGCCTTAACCTAGACTGGATTCCCACTGGACACCATACAAATGTTTAATAATTAATGTCTCTTTTTAAAAAATCAAAGAGGGTGAAAAGAGGTTGATCTGTCCCAGCGATTCTTAGCTGAGGCATGGTAATGGATTGAAGAAGCCTAAATTCTTCCTACCCTCTAATGTCTTGTAAGGAACAGCAAACAAGCCCCACATTTTTGGTACAGTGTTGCTCAGTGTTCCTGGAGCACTAATGGGAATATTAAGTATAAGACATCTATGAGTCACTGTGGTTCTCATTCAAGTCAAAAGCATAAATAGCACTTCTCATATATCCATGCTGTGTCAGTCAAAGACACTGCATTTCCTTTCCCCTCTGCCTCTAATAAACATCCGCCGACCTTAAGCTGCTATATACAGGAAACAGCCTGTTGGTTATTGTGTAAAACTGATAAGGTCCCGTGGGATGCTTTATCTGTCTCTGTTGTGCGTATAAATTTAGCTTCAGTCATTGTAGGTTTTGTTCTTTTACCCTTTTTCCTCTCCTCCTTTTTTAATGCCTGCTAAGTAAACATGGCATTGTGGATAAGGGGATAAAGTAATTATCTAGCATAATAAGATCAACACCCAGAGACTTAAGATTCCATCAATACACTTTGCTTTTCAGTTCTTTTGCCTGCATTTTTCTTGCAAATAATGGGTTTCTCTGTTTTGAAATGTATACCTGTTATTTCTTACAGTACCCTACCCACACCCCCATTTCGTGCAATTGTAAACTGCAGCAGACCAGAGTGCCTGTCACTATGATTTTGCTCAGAGACGTGATGGTATTTACAGCAATGCTGTATTTCCTCTCCATTTATGGCAGGTTATGGAGATTTCTAGCTTGGCACAGTGCTGTGAGATGGCAGCCAGAATTATCTTTTAATGTAATGCTCTCAGGAGGTTGACTTCTTGGAGATGTAGAGCAATTAGCACTCCTAATACTTCCAATGCTGGTTAAGGATTTGGTGTTGGGAGGGTGGAGCTAAGGTTTGGATTAGTTGTTTTATATTTAGGAGAGTCCAGTCTTTCATTCCTTATTATTGGTACACAAGCCAAAAATATGACCAGTGGTGTTTCAAAGGTGACTCCAGCTTCTGGGTGTCATCTGTGTGGTAGAGTACTGTTGTTCCTTACTTTTGCCTGCATACTCCGTACTGAAAGCACGTTGGAGAGCTGAAGGATGTGTCTGGATGCAGTAATCCTTTCTTACTCTGCAGTCTGTCGGGGGCTGTTTGAATTGAGTTGTCCTGAGGTGACTCAAGTTCTTTTTAAGATTCATTTACAGCCTTCTGCTATCACTCATCTTCCATTCAGGAGCTGGTGAGCCTGATGCCCTGGAGTATGTCTTTTGTGTAATTCCTTCTTATGCAGCTCTGAGGTAAGCACATCAGGGTGCATTTTATGCTCAGCTTGTAAAAGTACGACTATTTTGGCAGGGTGCTGGACAGAGGAGATTCAGGCCAGACATTTTACCAGCTACTTCTTAAAAGCTGAAGTGGTAGCTGGGGAGACAAGCAGGCATTCATGCCTTGAAAAATCCCCTGCAGTGTCCTAGTCTAGCTCTCACTAGTTACACACCCCATGTGTGTGGTGGAGTGGCTGCAGCATAACCAAGAGAAAGGGTTTGTTAGCTAAGTGATCATGGTCCAGACGATGGGACAAGTTAATTACCTGAGCACTGCTCTAGTTACTCAGGTGAATTTCAGTTCTCACTGACCTTTCTGCTTCTGGTGTGGTTTGCATTACTCTTAGGTGGCTCAAAGCTGCCTCAGCAGGTACCCCACAACAGTAGGGGCCTTAACTGCAGTACTGACTTTAAGAAGCTTGGTGTGGTTTTCAGAACAAAGGGGATGGGATCAAAAAGTCTTTAAAAATTGTAAGCTAAAAAATCCCCACAGCATCCTTTTGGCACCTTTCCTTATTTCAGCTTCCTCAGGGCAAGGGTTATGCCTTCCTCAGTATCGAGAGACTTTGGAAATCTGACTGAAAACAGGATCTTCAGGAAAAGGCCAGATAAAGGCTTCACAGCACTGCTGCTTCACAAATTTCCCCAGCAAGGTGGTACCTGCATTTAGGCTTGCAAGGCACTTGCTGGAGATCTTCCATAATGTTTGGATGAGGAATTTGTCCAAGCCAGCCAGGGGTGAGGATCTTGCCCTGCTTTCTTCAAAGATGATTTTGTCATGAGTGGCACATAAAAATGCATTAGCACTTTTCATCAGTAATGAACTTCCTTGTTCATTAGGTTAACATTGGCTGCTGTCACTAGGAAGTACATTTTAATGAGGAAGAGAGCATTCTGAAATGGTGGAAACCTGGCACTCTTGGGTCTAATTCACAGCTCATTGAAGCTGGTGAACAGATAGACTCCCACTGAATTCAGGTCCCATTCAGAGTGAGGGCAATTTACCCTGGCTGAGGACCTGCCCCTGGTTTCCCTAGTGGCTACTCAAGTGTAAAGTGCAGCTGCTGCTGGCAGGTTTTTTTCTTCCATTTAGAGTTCTGAATCCATTCGACATTATTTTTAAGGCAACAACACAGCAATTGAAGTTTTGTTATACCTCCCCAAATTAAATAATTCTCTCACATCGTTTACTTCCACTTGCTGGTTTGCTTTCATTTGACCTGCTAACCATGTCACACAGCATTAGCTTTGTAAACGCTGTCATGGACTTGGTTTGAAGGTTTGTGCCAGGTCAGTTGTAATTCCCTGTTTTTCTCTTGCATGCCAGAACAAGCAGAGAAATGTATATCATGGGTGCAAGCCCAAGTAAAATGAACTTTGATAATTTAAAGAGTTCTGTGCTGGTAAAATATGTGAACAGGTTCTTGGCTACTGTCACATTTTAAATCTATTCTTTTCCTTGTAAGTCCTCCAAACTTGCTTTGTACTCCTGTTTTGGGTGCTTCTCATTTAAAAAATACATATTTTTATAGAACAAGCAAACAGACTTTCACGGTAAATAGTTCTGTGTAAAAATTCCACTTGTTGCTCTGTGGAAAAATTACAGATGTGTTTTAAAAAGCCCCTTCTTCATTATTTCCTTCTCTTCTTAAATAACAATTGTACTTATTTTCATACAAGCCTTCTTTTCCTGCATGGTACATTTTAATAATTTACACATCCCTGCTGCATGGGAACGAGAGAGCAAAGCAGACTTCCTGAGGGAATGTCGCTGCAATCCTTATTCCTGTGATTATTGCTACAGTACCACTGAGAATTTCCACCCTAGATCTGGATTTTATTGTAGCATATGATGTTCAAAAAACCTAATGGGACATAGATTCATAAAAGCTTACAGTGTGTACTTAAACTGACAAAACAATGTGGATTTAAGATTGTGTATTGCTTGTAGAGATGTTGACTCTTTTCCTAATGCAGGAAAAGAAGATGAGTGGGCCATTGCTCTTCAGTTAAAACCACACTGTACTGATTAGGACCCTCAACTAATACTCAGATTTCCAGTGAGCCTTTTGTGGTATTAGACTTTGGATGTTTCTTAGGGTCACCATCCAAGCTTCTGACTGTGGTCACGTATTTCTTTAGATGCCCTTGAGCTGAATGCAGGACAGCAGCAGTTCATCAACCAACCTTTTCCCTGCACCACAATTTACATTCCCTTCAAACCTGCAAGCCCACATGGTTTCCCCCCCCCACACACCTGCCTCAGTCAAAATGACCCTATTTAGCATGAAGGAGTTTTAATTTAGTGTAAGACTTCACCATAAAGCACCAGGGATTTTGGACGGGGTGAGTGGAGAGCAGATGTGCCGTCGGGTTCTGAGGGTCTGGTGGATGGACTCAAGGGTGGTGATGGAAGCAGTGAGTCCATCCCGCTCAGATGCACTCAAAATGCACCGCGTGCCCCGGTCCCAGCCATGCACTAACCTGCCCAGTGTTCCACCACAGGGCAGCACTGCCTCACAAAGCTGCCTCCTGTGGCTGCTGTGGTGCACCCGTGGGAGCATGGGCTGCTGAAATGAGTCCTCTGCCCATTCTGAGTAGATTCAGGAAGAAATAGCATGGACAGAAAATGCAATCTTAGATTTAAGAACCTGGGAAGAACACGTGGGTCATCGTAGCATTTGCCTTCACAAGGAAGCAGACACTCAGAATCTCATTTGAAAGGAACCACAAAGCTCCTTCTCCACACAGCACCAACATATTGTGGATCATAGAAGATGTCCTAGGCGCTCATAAACAACTAGAAACCTCTATTAAAACATCACTAACTGCAATTATAATGTATTACAGGAAGAAAGGAAAAGAGATCAAGATCTCAAGTCCTGGCAGTAGCAGGGCATTTGTTAAATAAAACTCATCTTTAATGATCAAAGCTGTTATTAGTACATTGGTGAGCGCAGATATCTTTTTAATGGCTTTCATTTTCACATTAACCTTTAAATAGTGAGTGAAATCTTTCTAAACTAGAGAGAGAAATTATATATTCACAGCTTACCAAGTCAGTGAAAGTCGTAAAAAGAGGGCCTTTTCCAAGTGCTAATTTTTCTGGAAATTTAATTTCCAGGATGCTCTCACTAGGCAATGGTTGAATCTACCATCACACAATCCAAAGTCACTTCCCCAAAGCCATCAGTTTATGCAAGGTTTCCCTTGGATTCCCATGGCCAGCTGCTGCAAAGGATTCTTGCTTAACTCTCAGGGCTCGTGTATTTTTTGGTTGCTCTTTAGTACAGCCTTGACCTCCAAGGTCTTCACATAGGAACAGTGCACCTCACAGTTGGGATATGTTTTCCTCAAGGATATTATATTGTGGCTCTTTTATATGAGTGGATTGAACTTAATTTAGGGGGAGCAGGAGTAGAATGAAAGGGAAATTTCGTTTTCCTAAGGGAACAAATGAAGTGAACTGTGTAATCCTAACGGTTTGTTTTAACTCTTGCCACAATCTCTGTCTTTCTCTGAGGAAAGTCCTTTGTCTGCTGGCAGTGACTGCAGAGTGGTTTATAAGTTCCTGTGCTTTAGCGTTGTGCCCTAAGAGCAGTGGTACATTTAGGCAGTGCTGTAGGCAAAACCTTTTATGTTGTGGTGGGGAGTGTTTTCTCCTTTAAAAATGTCAAGCTTAATACAGTCATGCAAAGGAGCAGGGCCTCCATTAACCCTCCCCAACAAGGAGTGATCCAAAGATCCTACTAGTTCTTTATTAGAGCTGTGGGGTTTCCCCATAAGGCATCATTTGTTACATTGCTTCCACCTTGTAAATTACATTTTCTGTTTCCCTCCCCCCCTTTTTTTTAAAATTATGCTCTGGGGAGGCAAGGGGAGGGAAGGGACGAGGTATGTTTCTGAATTGGTGTTTAGGGGGTGTGGGGAGGAAAGGAATATAGTGAAATATTTTCCATCCAAACGTAGGGAATAAGGATTTTCCATCCAAACATAGGTTTGATAAGGAGANTAGTGAAATATTTTCCATCCAAACATAGGGAATAGAGCAGGTTTGATAAGGAGGAACTGTCCTGCAGAACAAAAGAATTTTAAGAGAGGTTTTGAGTCAACTGCATCAGGGTTATTTTTTCAGCCAGATTAAGTGCTTTTTTGGAAGCCTATTGTGTTCACACCTTTATTTTCCATGTAGTTGATCCTCTCTTATATTCTTGGGAGGGATCCCATCACTCGTTTCATTCCACAGACAGAAAGCCAATGATGCTTCGTGCTGAATGAATGAACTGCTTTGTCATCAGTGGTGAGATCTGTGGTCATAAATCTGGCATTCCTCTTCCCTCTTATGAAAACACGCTGAGGTTGTGGGGCTGCTCAAGGACTACTAAGACTGAGGATACTGATTATCAAGCCAAAATGAAGGAATGGATGTCTTAAGAAAAATAATGCACGTAGCATCTGTAAGTGTGAAAACATTTCTGAACAGCTTCTTTAGCCAGTATCAGAGTCCCTTCATACTTCCTTTTGCAAGCAGAAATGAAAGCAACAGGGATAAAACCTAGCCAGGGTTTTAGCAGCATCTGTCTTCGTAAGATGTTGACATGTATAAACATGGTCACTTCCTTTTTCCCTTCCTGGATACTATTAACATAGATGTGGTACTGTGCTGTAATGTCATATAAATCAATCCTTATGCATCCGTTGTTGATCGATTAGATGACAACTGTTAACTATTTATCTGGTATTTTTCCATTGATCCCACAATTTCAGCGTCCAAGTTCCTTACAAAGTGTAAATAATCTCAGTGACCTCTACAAATGCCCAGTTAAATTGATTTTTTTTCTGTATGTGTCACTGGTTTCAAAGGAGCTATGCTGATTTGCACCACTTGAAACCCTGTCCCAAAGCCTCAGGCTCAGAGGGTTCACAATGGAGCGGGATGTGTAGCCCAGAGGCGGAGGACTACCATCTTTGCTGAGGCAGGCTTTGATTTTAATATATTAGGAAGGCTTTTGAGATCTTTTAACTACTTTTAAAAAACATAGTGTTAAAATCATGGAGTTTAACAGTGCATATTCTTTATTTCTTCATCGTCATTGAAAATAATGAATACTGGATCTTTAAAATCCTGCTAAGGCAGGTAAATTGTAATTAATCATGAGCCATTCATCAATAACTAATTATTCAATTACATTAAAGATAATCTTGTTTTCAGTGAATATCAATCATTAAATGAACAATTATTTATTTCTAATTTATAAGATCAACACTATTCCTTCTGTAATTGCAAGTGTCATGAAACGGCCACAGCATAATAAAGCATACCTGCCCTCTAACCTCCATATTAAATCAGAATGTCATATTGACAGATACTTTGGCATTACAAATAAGTCACCTTTTGCAGCCACCTTTTTCCAATTGAAACAGCTGGGATTAAACGAGAAATAAATTTTCCCTGTGTCCTAGTTAGGCCAGTTAGGCCCTGTTTGGGAAAGTCTAAAGAAGCAAACTATTAGTTAGCAGACTGATAATTACAGATGTTTAAAAATAGATACTCAGCTATTTATGCTGTCTGAAGTATTAATAACTTTATTTACCACTGGAATAAAGCTCAGCTGTGAGACCCAACCCCATATGACATTTCCATGTGGTAGCAGAGGTGGCTCTAACATTTTTAACTAGTGAAGATTTCACCAGCAGATTTTGTGGCAGATCTTGTGCTTACATGCATGTACAAATAAAGCAATGGAGGTTTGAGAGAGCGTTATTGTGCAAAACAAAAACATGCAGCTCCTTCATTATGCAAATACTGTAAACAAGATGAGAATAATTTGTTGTAATATGCTGGCAAACAGAAAAAAAAATTGTTGTAAAGGAGCTTGTAAGGTTTTGCAGTGTGTTCACACTCAGCCTGTGGTGCCAGATGTTGTCTTTATGAGCTTGGAAGTGGTCAGGGAAAACCCTGCTGTGGCCTGCTCTGCAGGTCCTGCATCCTTGCCGCTGTTGTGGTGCCAGGCTGGGTGCTTCCAGAGGCACTGTATCCCCCTCAGGGGGAAAATGGGGCTTACAAAGATTTTATGGAAGGCTGTAAATTTCTGGTGTGGTTGGACCTTACCTTGCTGAAGATAGGAGCCCACTCCATGGTGGGAGTAAGAAAAAGGATGAATTCATGCAGGATTGTCAGCATTTGATAATCTGGAGGCACAGGGGTTCATTCAAGTGAGAGGAACTTGCAGGTCAGGCAGGTCTGAACGCCCAGAGCTCAGTTCCAGCTGTTTGGTGCCTGCAGTAGCAGCCCCAGCAGCACAGACAAAGAGGCCTCAAATGTCATCTGTTCAAAGGCTGGTGCCAGTGATCTTTTAATTCCTATGTGAAATTGAAGTAGACGTACTCATCAATGCCTGGCTTTGCTGCTTCAGCAAGGCAAGCTGTTTATATTATTAAAAGTTGGGTATTTGAATTTGCAAAAGCAGTTTTTCCCCGTCTCATTCAATCTTTCTGCTGCAGCAGTTTTGGTCACTGAGCAGGGTCTGTGTGTTTTGTTAATAGCTGCTCATGGAGAAAGTTGAGGGAGCAGAGGAGAAGGTTGTGGGGAAGGCAGGGCTGACCCTTTTCCATCCACAATCCCCATCACCCCAAACTGCTTTAAGCACAGATAGCCAGATGCCACGTGGAGCAGCGCTGTGCTTTCCAGGAGCCATCCAGGACCGGTGTGCAGCACACTCCCCGCTTTGCCTGAGGGCACCTGCATGACGTGGGGAGTTCAAACCCACCATTTGCGTTTGAACTATCAGAGCCAGCGGGCTCAGCAGCAACATAACCATGGACAAAAACAGGGCTGGGTGGAAGTAGCTTCTTCTGTCCATTATGCTGTCTGTTTTCCAGATGAGATGAGATTTATCACACTGTTAATGAGGACTTAGTGCTTTCTCTGGGCCGTGCTGCTGTAGTGGCAGGGATTTGTCCTGGCCCCAGGTCCAGAGGGTGTGTCTGCATCCAGCACTGGATGCATATCCACTCAGGTTGTTGAATTAAATTCACAGGTCTGCTTTTTTGCTCCCTGAACTAGTCAGAGCTAAAGCTCCCACAGGAAGAGCCCAGGTGGTTTGTGATGGGGAAGGACTGCAACTCTCCCTTGACTGACCTGGGGACAGTCCCAGACAGCCCTCTGGCAGGCCCATCACACCCAGCCCTTCCTCCTGGCAGGAGGAAGGTGCCAGCAGTGACCTTGAGTGGGAGCTTGCATGCAGCTCTGGCTGTGAGCTCCTGGCAGTCAAACTCTGCTTGTATGGCTCCAGTGGGAAGCTTTAAGATTTTGGGGGGGATAAACCCCTGCATCTTGAGTTTCTACAGTGTGTAAGAAGTTATGTAGCTGTAAAATTAATGATTGCTGAGACATCCCTTAGCTCTCTTCTCTATCTGATGCATGCCACTTTGGTGCTGCCGGTGTATCAAAGAACACCAAGGGCTTTGTTTGTTAGATTGATATAGCAGCATGTATTTTAACTGCCTTATCAACAGTACTGCTCCAGAAGCTGTAATAAGCTTGTCCTAGTAGCTGCACCCCGGTGGCATCTAAATGACTAATCCTGAAAAAGAGAGATGGTTGCCCAGCAGAGTGACAAGTCAGAAAGCAGACCCACCATTTCATGGCTTGGTTGTAGGAAGTATGAGCTGGAGAGGGTAACAGAGATAGAGGCATCTTCAGAGTCAGGAGAAGATGTGGGCCAGGCTTTTTGTGCATGACTGCCGCTCTTACCCTGTGCCAGGTGGCACTCAGATCATCTGCAGAAGCATATGTTTGACCAGCCCCCCTGCCAGGGGAAGGTGCTACCTTGGGCTGGTTTAAAGGGAATGAATCGGGAAAGAGCACAGTGAGCAGTACAATAATTTCCTTTGTCAGTATGAGGTATTTTTTAGTAAACTCTAGGCTGAAAATATTGTTACCTTTTGATTCAACTTTGGCGTGCCCTCATGGCATCCATGATCATAGAATCACAAAATAGTTTAGGTTGGAAAAGACCTTTAAGATCATCGAGTCCACCTGTAACCCTAACAGTGCCAAGTCTACCACTAAGCCATGTCCCTAAGTGCCATCTTTTAAACACCTCAGTGGATGGTGACTCGACCTCTTCCACGGGCAGCCTGTTCCAATGCTTGGTTTTTTCAGAAGGACCACAAGAAGCATGCTGAGAGTCACGGTGTTCCTCCACCTCTGAACAGAGAGGGAAAGGGAAGTGGTAGTTGGCTAACGTTACTTGAACTCCTTGTTTCTTTCTTAACTTCTGACTTGCTCTAAGAGCACAGGCTGTTCATGTGGTAAATGGAGCATGCTTGTATTTATCTTAATGGGTGTTTGAGATTCTCAGATAAAGGCCATTAGGGAAGAGAACATATTATTATAATTTTAGTATATCTGCTACTTTTTCATGACATTATGGAAAGTTCATGGTAGTATTTCAGCATCAGCCTACACAAATAGTATTTAGCAGTGGTATT
This sequence comes from Machaerirhynchus nigripectus, assembly GCA_013397975.1. Lineage (NCBI taxonomy): Eukaryota > Metazoa > Chordata > Aves > Passeriformes > Dicruridae > Machaerirhynchus > Machaerirhynchus nigripectus. Next base: position 1,544,794 of record VZRQ01009507.1, on the reverse strand, counting down.
TTCAGTCATGGGTGCCTAAAATTAGTCCCCTAACTCTATATTTAAGCACCTAAATAGGTGCTTAAGTTTGTTAAAGGGAACAACCACCAGCAATCTCCACCAATGTGAATGAGAGCTTTACATGCCCAGTGCCTTTAACACACACGCACAAAAAATATTTATGAGAGCTGTACCAATCTGGCATCTCACTCAAAGTTTGAATTTGGTATGTCAGAGCTGATTTTGCATTCAGCATCCAACTGCAAAGAAACAATAGCTGAGTGTCAATGCAGTTTATGCAGTTATCAGAGACAGTTGGTGCCTCTTTGGGGCTTCTGCTTAAATCATCCACTCCAGGAAATACAATTCACGTGTTTAGCAGTCTTAATGTAAAAAATACTGTGTATTTTTGAATTAAGTCAGGCCCTGAAGTGCTTTCTGATTCTAGTATCACTTATCTTCCCCATCAAGGTGCACAGCAGAGAGGGCAGCCAGGCTGTTATTGCTTTTACTGTATTCTAAACACGCACAGGCGTACACACACATCTGTATCTTCAAAATCTGCCAAAAGTATTTGTTGTTGTCTCTAAGAAGGAGTAATGCTCTCCTACAATGTGCAATTTATAGGCACTGGTTTTTGCTGCTTCTTATTATCAAAACAATTCATCTCATTGCAGAATGTGTGCTTAATTATAATTTGCTAATGCCCTTGAGTTTTTTAAAGTCAAATTTATTGCTCAAGTGCACTGTAGCCAATATGATCTGGTGACAAAGCAAGGGAATTAGCTTAAGAAACTGATTTTTCTAGCACTGAATTTGTGATCTGTGACCTCAAGCAAAACATTTTACCTTTTTCATGAGTCAGCTTCCCCATCTGTTTTTTAAAAAATGGCTAGAAATTACTAGGTGAAAGGTGCCATATTTTTATTTTGTTATGCACCAGAGCACAGGATACATTCAGCACATTATTTATAATCTCTGCTATACATCTCTGCTTTCAAAACACCTCATCATATTTACACTTTTAATTTGGCTTTATTTTTGCCGTCGTTGCTAAACACAAACCACCCACACAGATTAAGGACGCTGATGTTCATCATAGTTGATTCAACCTAAACTTAGGGCTATAACCAGTCAGCACAGCCAGTGTTCTGGGGGTTCCACCACAATAAAGCAGTGTGGCAAGTGAAACCCATTCTTCTCTTGGCTTCTGGTCCACACCAAAAAGACACGAGCTTATTCGTGCGGGGTCTGAGGCCCATGGGCCGTGCCCATTTGCAGTGTGGGTCCTGTCTTTGCTCCTCATCGGCTCCAACAACCCTTTATCTGCCGTGCCAAGGGAAAAGAAAAGATGGGGAAGCTGTGCATGATGGAAAGGAGAGAGGTCAGCTTTTTCCTCCAAAGACATGAGCTTTCTGTAGTTTGTGGCAACTCCAAGGAGCGTGCTAACAAATCGGCCCCGCTGCTTCTGCTGCAGAGGGCTGTGGATGTCATGTCAGGGACTGCTTTCAGAGCAACCCCAGGGGGGTTTGAGCAAACGTTTTCTCCAACTGTTGACATCTTGGTGGCCTCAGAAAGCTGGCCCCCTGCGGCTCATAATGGGATGGTGCCTGGATGAGATGGAGCAGGGCATTTAAACGAACCACTGTTGCTTTTCAGTTCTTGCTTGCGTTCCTGCTTAGCTGTGTATGTATCATATCACATCACACATCTACATCCTGTGAGGCATTCATAGTTGATAGAAAAATATTTTTGATGGGAGTGTGCAAAGAAACTCCACAATTTTTTTAAGCAAAACGGCTCCGGAAACTTTGTTTTGCTGCCCACAGCACAGGAGATGTTTTCTTTTACAGCTACAATAAGAGTACCACTGGGAGAATAGTGTATGCCCCAGGGGTACACATAAACTCCTGACCCTGCTCAAACTGTGTGGCACACAACGCCGGGCACATGTCAGCAACATTTGTGTGCTCGGCACCACCACACCAAACCCTGTGTTGTGACACATCGTTCACATCCAGCTGATCACAGGTCCAGCAGTAATGTTGCAATCACTGGTCCTGATCGCTTCCTGCCAAACAGCAAACACAGCCTGTCCTCCCTAAAAATAGAGACCTTTCTCATTGCACTCTCATCGCTGTGCTGGCACCAGAACCATACCTCTCCACAGTCACTTCAAGCCATAAAATAATTTTCTCCTACTTTCTTTCTGGCATAAAGCACAGTTTGGGAACTCTATTAGGGCTATTAATTTTGTTTCAGGGAGCGCAGGGGTGCTAGTGTTTTATTAACACAGTAGCTTTGCTCAATGGCAACATCTGGTTTTCAGTGAGGTTTCAGGGTTGGTTTTTTTTTTACTCTATTTTCCAGCTGTGTTGACTCAAGTCAGAAGGCAGTCAGCCACCTGTGAGACTGAGGTCTCCAAACACGTAAAGAGCTGAGATATTCTTTGAAACCCCTGGATCTTGGAAAATTAGGGCAGAATCTGACAATACCAATTTTTCCTCCGGAGGCTTGCAGCATTCACAGTTCTGGTTCCAGCCAGGATCAGGAAATTAAAAATCACATGGAAACCTCTGCAGTGTTTTCAGGATGGCTGTAGGTTACATCTCCACAGAGCAAAAAGTGCAGGAGGGAGACTTAGTTTTCCCAGGCTGTTTGTTTTATGTTGTTCATGGATCCTGAAAGATGATTTACCTTGCTTCAGAAAACAGGTAAGTCAAAAGAATAAAATCTGGGTTGTCTGGAGCAAAGAATGGAAATGCAGCTTTGGTGTCAAGGCATTAACAATTCATTAGGCTTACCTGTGTCCCAGCAGTGGGGCCAGCATGAGACAGATACTCTTGTAGCTGACACCAGCTGCATTCCTGATGCACGTTATAAATCCCATCCCCCTGGGACTTTTGTTAGCCAGGTGTGGGTACGTGCCTGTGGCTTGAGCTCCAGCACAGCAGGGAATGGGTGGCCAGAAGGACCTCCATGCTCCTCACCAGCTCTCCTGCTCTCTGCTCCCAGCACAGCCTGGACCCTAGCCTTCTCCTAGCCCAGGAGCTGTGGTTCCCTGCTAAATCTCAGGGTCAGGAGGAGGTACCTCAAAAGCTGTGAATACTGTCAGAGTGGCTTCCTTGCCACCTCATCCACCTTTGCTTCTGTCCTTGCTTCCTTCCCTCCATCCCACAGCATTCACTTTGAATTCATCTCTCCTGTTTTCTGCTACTGCATTCTCTCCTTTCCCTGCTCCTGCATTATTCAGCTTTCCTTCTGTGGCAGCATTTTTGCCCCCTCTTTTTCACCTCTCAGCTCCCCATGCTCCATGTGCAGGAGGAAAACAGCAAGCCATGCAATAGAGCCTTGTGAGCCATGAGTAATGACAGAATGAAAGGAAAAGGAGGGAAGGCAGCCTTAATGCTCGGCATCTGAAAATGAAATGTTTGCTTTTTCTGCAGTCAGTTTCGTTAGAGGTGCTCAGGATTCCTTGTTCCTGTCCCAGTAGCTTGACTGAAGCAGGAGGCTGTGCCAGCTTGGGATGTGGACTTGGAGTCCAGACTCTACCTGTGTGGCACTGCCCAAGCCCAGAGGAGCTTCACTGATGCAGCAGAAATTTCCCCATGCCAAGCTGATGTAGTGGGCATCCATAGCCTGATGCTTCATGTTTTAATAATTTGACATCGCCCTAACTTTTGCCCTATTCTCAACCCTCTTTTTTTTTTTTCCCCTGTAAAAAAAGCCTAGCCAAACTGAGGAAAATCAGTCTGTGAAACAGGAACCGTTGAGTTGTTTTAGGGTTAAGTTACAACTGTGTTGGTTTTTTCCATGCATGATTTTTCTTTTTTTTTTTTTCCTTTCCCAGACTGCTTGAGTCCTAAATTCCCCCCGTAAATCTGCCTTCTGTACCATCAGTTCTCAGAACAATAAACTGCTTGATATACCTGATAAGAGTTAACATGAAAAATGAATAAATCATTTGCTACTCCCTTCTCTTTTTTGCTGTAACTGGGTGTTGGTCTATAAAATGAAGGAAGTTACATTGAGCAGGAAGTTTAAAAATGCTTAGACAGATGTCATTAAAAAAAAAATCAAACTTGGCTTCCTGCCAAGTGTCTGTAATTAAAATTATTCTTCTTGGTGAGAAAAAAGCAGATGCAAAGGGAGGTTTCCTGTCTCTCAAAGTAGGAAATACAAATAACTGTTAGTCTTGCCTTTGTGTGTGCATGTGTGCACGCATATGTGTTTGTGCGAGTGTACGTTGTAATGTGGGACTCTGATGCTTATTTCTGAAACGGCTTGTGACAGAAAACTTTAGTCAATACTGTGTGGATGGGTGCTTTATTATAATCTATGCTCTTTTTGGTTTTGTTTTTAAATTAGATCTTTGTTGAAAAATACTGTATATAAATTGCCCTTTCCATATTCCATGTTACAGAAATGGCTGGTCTCACAGAAAAGAACAGTGAATTTCTGTGTATGGTGTTGGAGGGAGAACAGGATGTGGGTGGGTGTACACATGTGTATATAGCTATACTTATCTATACACATCATATAGCTAGAGCTGATAGCTATATTAACTTAGAAACCAATGCAGTTAATGTCATGCAACTCCCTAGCATTTGTGGAAGTATACGAATATAAAACTGCTTCTATCAACTTCTTTTTTTCAGTACAAGCCTCTTTAGTTTGATGCCTTTACTTTATATTTTTCTTTTGTTTCTTGTCTGATACACAAACTCTAAAATAGTCTATTATCCAAATTAGGCAAGTCTACTGTCAGGGAATGTGCTCTGTGGCTCTTTTCTGTCACCACTGTTGAAAACGGGGCTGACTCTTTTTCTCTCCTATGCATAGATAGGCTTACAACTTACACAGGTTGAAGAAATTCTATCAATCCATTTATTGTGTTTTTTTCAGACATTGCCCTGAGGTTTGTAGTTTTGTTTCTTTTTAAAAATAAGCTCTTTTTGAGGAACGGCAGACAAGGCATGGGCACATGTACCAGTGCTGATCCATGAGAATGGGCAGACGCTGGTGGAGCAATACCCCTTGGTGGTAGCGAGGGCTCCTGCCTATTGCACTCGTTTGTGTCGTGTGTGTTCCATATTCATATCTGGATGGGAAGTTGTTTGCTGCTTTTAGCAGCCCCACATTTACATAGGACTCTGTGGTTCTTCCACCAGCACTGGTGATAAGCTTTAGTTATTGTATATCTGTATTGAGACATACCATAGCATAGATACAGTTCCCTGAAAAAAGTGTCCTGGTAATTTTGTTTATTCTCCTCACTGGGATAAATGGGTCCAGGGAAAGGGGTCAGGGAAAGTGTGCTTGTACTGACGTGGAGTTTTCCTAATTTATTGTGCTATCCAATTCTTTTTAGCGGACTGTGCTTGAATTTGCCTCCAACTCTGAAGGTGCGGTATAGCCCCAGCCCCGTTATACCAATCAGTACATATTGCTCTAACGTATATCAGGTGGCATATCAGTACAAACATGCTGTACGCTGTACAAATAGCACAGGGTGCAGGTGTGTGGGTGCAGGGCCTCTGTCTCATCTTAAGCACATGAAATGAGGAGTAGGAGACAGCGGATGAGATCCCCAGTGTGATAACCATAGGTGGGCATGCCTCTCCTTTTCCATGAGTCCACGACAATACATTGGAATTCATTTCACTGCTCTTTTCTGCAGGACTCCACAGCCGCTCAGCTTCTGTTTGTGGGATGACTGGTCTCAATGAAATTAGATTCCTAGAACAAGAACCACTACTTACATTGATAAACCCTGGCTGACCTGAGTATCAGAGGCTGGTTAGCATGCTGGTGCGATGTGTACTGACCTTTGTAAACAACTCTTCTGTGATTTTGGCATCTTTGAGTGCTCCTGGAAAAACTTCTCTTGGAACAGATAACAGAACTCGCTTCTGTACTTTGAGTTGCCAGATTATCTGGCAAGAGAGCTGCTAAAAAGAGGTTCTGAGAACAGCTGAAAAAGAGCAAGTACACGCCTGCTGCAAGCAATAGAGCTACTGGTACCCACTGAGCAAGAGTTGTGGTGATCTGAAAACACGCGAGAGGAATACGGACATGTACCTCTTATGGGTGTTGCAATGCTGTGAGAGCCAGAGTTCTTAATTGCTCAGTGAAAAATAGAGAGGATAATCAGAAAGGACAAGAAGTAATGTAGGCTTTGGAGATGAGATCAGCTTACAAAAGCTAAGCCCAAGAACACTGTTGGAAACTTTAGCAACAGGTAAGCTTACGGTTCTTTCGGAAAATGAAAAAGAAACATTTTAAACTCACAATCCACTTTATAGCACAGCCCAAGGCTATAGGTAATCCATCTCTACCAATCCTAGGATGTACTCAGTAAACATACGTTGAAAAATAGCATTGCAACAAACTTTCTTGTGTCCTCCTGGAAAAGCGATTTCTGTTTCTGTTGAAACCCAGAGATCCTATGAAAAGGCAGGGAAGGTCAAATGTACAGCACACACCATGAGAAATCCTTGGTTGTTCCTCCAGTCCTGACTCTATGCTCTTCTGGAGGGCAGTTTGCACAAATCTAATCTGGTTGGGTTTGCAGTTATGTCTGGTATTCCTGGGATAAGACTACCAAATGCACTTTTCAGAGGCCCCGGGCACGTAGCAGGAGAGGTTTTATTTCTGCTTCCCAAGTGGGAAGGAGAGCCACAGCAGGACTAAATGGCCTAATCTGTGGCAGCACTCACAGCTCCCAAATTCTCATCTGATACCCTACTCTCCTAATCAGCAAATGTTTAAACTCTTGCTTTACTTTAAGCTGCTGAGCCATTACACAGAAAAGATAAGGCAGTCTCTGCTGTTGGCAGTGACGACGTCCGCTCATGCCTCCCCCTGCAGTGCTGTGGTATGTCTGCGTTTGGGGAAATGAGCTGAGAGGGGAAGGCAATGGGGAGTTTTACTTGGCCCAGGCAGAGGCAAGACTGATCCTTCTTCTACTAAGAGTGTCAGGTAATATACCAATGGTTCTCACTCCTGTGCTGCTCTGCTGCAGACATTTTGCAAGCAGAGAAGGAAAGCAATGGGTTTTTTTGTTGGCATCTTGACAAAGCATTTTCATGAGCATGGCTGCCCGTTGAAGACATCTGTTTAAGTTCCCAGCCTGGGATAGCAAGCAGATCTGGGCAAATGTTTGGGGCTTCATTTTTCTGGCAGGTTCACTAATGTTTCACACACGTGAATCCAGGACAAGTAGCAGATGCCCTGAGCAGGCCTAGCCGGTGCTTTCAGCTGAAATGTGTGTTTTGTGTCCGGCACATTCTCAAGGAGCTCTTTTGAGGAGTTCTAAGTAAACAGTAAATCTCTCCACAATGGAATTCATACTGAGTGAATTATAAGGGTTAAAAAAATATTCTGTTGCTTTCAGCTCTTATCTTTGTTTACCGTATCGCCAAGGACAGTGACCTGCCTTTGTGCCCTAATACTGAACTGTCAGCAAGAGAGACAGGAAATGCTGCCTCCTCTATAGGCTCAGCATATAGGCTTAATGAGAAGAATAACATCTCAGCAGCAGCAGCTGTTGGTTTTGCTCAGTTTGGTTTATTCTCTTTTGTTGTCTTACTTCAGCAAACCTAGATAATCTTAGAGAAAGGCCTTTGTGCCAAGTTTCTGAACACTAATTTAGTGACCTTCAGTTATTTAAACATTATTAAGACCAAGTCAAACTGACAAAAGAGTCTATATCCTTTTCATTTCCCACCGAGCTGAGCCTGTTGCATCCTGTGTGGAGCCTGGTTGTGCTCAACACTGAACACGAGCCACCTTTCAGCTTGAGAGAGGAGGGAGTGAACCAACCCCAAACGAAACACTGGCTCCATCCCTCACTGTGGTAACATTGGGTTCAAGGGAAGCCCCACCACTCCTGGGCCACGTGATTAATAACTCTCCTTGATGAAGTAAGAAATGCATGATGGAAAAAATAATCAAATAGGAAAGCTCCGTCCGGGACAGAGCAGAAATGTTCTGGTAGCGCCGCACGCAGTGGAGTGGCACTGTCTTGTTTCAACAGCTGACCCTCCAGATTTTGGGGAGCAGGGCACATGAGAGCAGCATAAGCCTGGCTTCTACATCCTGACACTGGCTCCAGGAACCCACCCTGGTGTCTGCTCAAGGAGCAGTTTTGGTGCAGCTTCTCTTCCACAGGTCTAATAGCAGCTGTAGCTTCCCCTACATGGTTCCCACTTCATAATTTGAGATGGCAGAGGTGCAGGGAGCAGGGAGAATTCCCATGGATCCCAGCCTCTGTTTGGAACCCAAGGACATCATAGCTAGATAAACCTTGAGAGCAGATCCCTTAAACTTTAAATTGCAGCTATTTTTTCCGTGCAAAGGTAGGCAAAGAGTGCATTCCTTTGCTGGTTTGTTGCTAGTGTGTGGGTGAGCGTATAACACACATTACAACCATTTCTCCCCAGCAATTGCACATCGTAAAGCAAAGCTTTAATGGCAGGTTAAGTTCACTTCTTTATTTACACAGAAGAAACATGTAAAATTTCTGTTCTAGTAGTTTGTCCACAATTTCGTTTTCCATTCAGGATTTACCTTTATTTTGTATAGAATCAGTATTAGCTGCCAGTGTTTACCTTGCTCATGGCATAAAACCTTTTTAAAAAAAAATAGGGGATTTGTTGTTAGTACCATGTAATGATCAGGCTTTAAACAGCAGCGTCGTGCTGCTGTCCTCTGAGCATGCCAGCAGTATCCACACAATCTCATGATTAAGGTTTATCAGTCTTAATAAGAGGGGTGGAGGAAAAGAACTTCCCCAAATTTGCTTGGAAAGCTGCGTCAGGACTTGACCTTCTGCTAGCAGGCCCTGTGGTTTTGCCACACAAGGGCTACTCCCCACACTCCTCCTTCCCTCGCAATAATGTGCCTGGAATCTGACCCCGCATTTCCCGCTGTCATGTTGGTATCAGCTGGAGATAAATGAAGCCTTTTGTTAACTTGTTCCTTGCTTTGCAGGGTGCTCTTGTCTTCTGCTTTAAAGAAGAGCCAGTGGTGATGTGGCACTGAGGCAGAGCTACATATAGGCACTGTTGGCATGGTGTTTGTCATATACCAGCCAAAGCATCTCTTGTGGCAAAAATGAGACGACTCCATTATAAGGAACATAAAAGGGAATTTTCTGTCAAGTCCACGGGAAGCAGGGAGCAAGCTGTCATGTTCCCTGGCTCTTCAGCTCCCAGTCTGTGTAGTACCAAGGAGCAAAAGCAGTGACGTGCATATGCAGAACACAAAAAAAAGTCTTCCCACATCCTGACCTAGATAAATAGGACTTGGAATGAATTTTCTGACTTCACAGCAGTGACACTTTGAATCTTCTGAGATTTAAAGAATATATATATTTTTCAGTCATTTTTATGCCACTTCAAATAGATGGATGTGTTATAGAAAGTACACATGCACACATGTCCGTGCACATGAAGAGAGGCCAAAACTACTAATACCAATCTCTCTTACTGTGCCATCATGTGAAATAGGAAGCAAATGTGTTAGCAAAAGCAGTGGGTATGGACAGAAGTGCAAGATGCTCTGGCTCTTTCGAGCTGTGTCGCAAATACCTTGGGAGCTGAGGCAGGAAAAGCCGTGAGGTTGCTCTAAGTTATGCTGGCAGAAGGCAGGTCGAAGTAGGCAAGGGGTGCAAAAGGGGATCACATCCATTTGCAGTTTTTACCAGCACGTTTCTTATGAGAGATGTAGCTCTGGCAGAATATGATCCCAAGTAATCTGCTTTCCAAAATCTTTTCTTCATAATGAGCCAACTTTCCCCCCATTTTGGGGTGTGGATTTTTGTTTTTTTTTCAGTGTGACATAAGCACTATATGATTAGGGCTATGACTTGGGCTACCAAGATGTTGCATGGTATCATTTAAACTAGAGCAGCAAAGTTGGAATAGCAGCAACATGCCACTGGCTTTTTGATCATCCTGCTGGTTCACTAGAGAGTATTGTAGATTTCTCTACGCACACAGAAGTCAAAGAAATAATAAGCACCCTTCATCCGTCAGATAGTCTCTATTTATACATTCAGGGTAGGTGTGAGAAGCAAGAAGTCCTGTTTTTTCTTTTTTTCTTTTCCCTGCTAATTTTAATTTTTTTACTTTTTAATTAAATTTCTTCATTTAGAGTCATGCAGCTGCCTGGGCTTCTGCCATAGATAAGTGGATCTTCATCTGACAGCAACAACCAAAATTTATCTTTCTTTTCCCTCTCTCCCCCTCACTTCCTCCCTTCCCCACCTCCCCCCTTGCACTCAGCAGAAACAAAATGCTATATATAAACTCAGCACAGTTTCCCCCCCAATTACTTTGTCTGCATGTTTCAATTTCATTCTGTGTCAAGCTCTGCCGAGGTACCGAGTTTGGCATTTTCAAAAGGGGGTTGGATGATTAATCCTTGAGGCCCCTCTTGTAGTAACACCCCTCACACAGCCCCAAAACGTGTGCTACAGTACTGTGGGTACTCTGAGGGGCAGCTCATGCATGTCTGATGTTTATTCACATGAAGTTCCTGGTCTTGTAGACTTTTTTCGTTCTTTTATAAAAAGTCTGCGTGATTCTAGCTGAGTGCTAGCAGCAGATGGCCAAAGGACAGGCAGGGATGGCCCATGGTGCTCTGTAAATGGAATATTACCAGCATCCTGCCATCAGGCTGCAAGTCTCTGTTATTTGTTTTGTATTCTCTCAAATCACTGAACACTGAAGTCAGGTGTATAACCTGAATCTCACATTTCATTATTAAAACAAAAGACAACCAGTAAAGAAAAAAACAAAGGAAAAAAGGTTTCTAGTTGAAAAGGTAAGACTTGAAAACATGAATCCCAGTTCAGAAGCCAGAAGGCATATGAAGTTCAAAATACTGTTATTTGTCATAAATCTCATGTGTTTTCCAGCCAATTTCAAAGTATACTGGGGCCTTGCTCATAATGTTTGAGCGATCAGGATTGGTAATATGCTAGCTGCTCTCGTGTGTGTGACAGGCCCTTTACAGAAAAAGCCTACAGCTGTGTTTCGTCTTGGTATTCAGAAAATCCCTCCCCACAAATTAGCCCATCTATAGGTATCTATGGATCTTTGTGCCTCAATTCGTGATAAAAGGGCAGAGGATACCATCCTTTATTAGGTATTTTATACGGGTAAAATTGCTAGTGAACCCCTGCAGAACACTATGTTTTATGCAGTTTTCTGGCTTAAAAGCGCTCTTTTGTGTTGAATGGTTCTATCAAATGTGTCAGTTTGTGGGTGCCACCTTTCTGGCTCAGGGGTGTCTGGATCAAGTGGCCTCCCTGTCAGGGCTGGCTCAAACCCAGCTGGGTGCCACCGTGTTGGCCAGGTTCCCCTGTACCCCAGAACTTTTGAGACTTGATGCTTTTGATCTTTGAAAAGTAAGAAAAAAGGATAAAGTACTGGGCATTAAAGTAGTGTGGCCGTAAGTGAAATGATGGCACAGAAGTGAAGTGTTGAAAATTGTAAAAATAAGGGTATTCTTGGAAATACAGAGGTAAACAAGTGATGTGGCCAGGCACTGAGATAGGAAAGGGTCAGGTTCAAGAAGCAATAGTATCTTTGAGAAGCAAGAGAGAAAACACAGCAAATTGGTCTTCACACCAGGACCATTGTGGGAATGTGAGGTAATAAATAAATAAAGGCCAAAGCAGCTTACTCATAAAGCAGAAGAAATCGTGAGCAACGTTTTCCATTTGCCTTCCCTGTAAAGCCTTATATCATCCTAAAACATGCTGGAAATGACCTTGTTCAGACTACAAATGTATTCTGTATTTTCTCACTGCTGACCCTCTGACTTCATCCTGCAGCTCTTTGAGTTGTGCTTTTGTTCTCCTTCGCTTCCATGTGCTCACGAGGGCCAGTGAGTCAGCGCGCGAGGGAGGGCTTTACTACCCCTGGCACTACGTGGTGCCCCCCAAACAGCTGCGCTTTCCAGGCTCTGTCCTCAGCTCCTGCTCGTGGGGGCAGGTCCTCTAACTCAGGGATTCAAGTCTGTGCTAAAGGAGACCGTGAAACATGTGACCTCCTGCACTGAATACGGTTCTTTATAAACTCTTTTTGAATATGCATCATATTTTAAACATCAGAAAGGCCCAGGCCTCGGTTTCTTCTCTCACCTTCTCTTCAGTTTTTGTGGATTACTTGGACACTGATAACTGCAAAAGAATTACAAATAAAAAAACTAAGTTTTTGATTTTATTTCCTGGGTTTAAGGACGGGAAGGCTCTCCTTGGGCAGGACCCAGTGGAGTTTTTCCTTTTTTTGACTGGAAATGTTCCCACAACTTGGGTACAGTTCGAGTGTCATTACAGAGGTCCAGTTGGCCCTCAAATAACCTACTGTGCTTATCAGTGTAATCAGGACCAAGTCATTGTGAGAAGTAAATCATAAACAGATGGACAGTCATGCCATGCTGGTCTACAAAGGGTAGAGGAGAGCAAAGACACAAAACAGCGCCAGAACATGACACCACAATGGCTTCACTAAATCTAAGCGTGAACAGGCTTAGGGAAATTTTTGTGTTCCCAGATGGAGAGAGATAGAGTGAGGGAATAAAAGGAAAGGGACCCTTGAATAGACATCAGCTGGGGTTCTTTGCAGACAGGTTTATCTGAATATCTAGAGAAGTTTGTCGTAGGTTAGTGTCATGGTAGCAGACACCCCTACTCACAGCCAGCTCCCCACTGAGCTTGGCGTAGTGCATTTTGGGCTGACAAGTTGTGTTGGTTTTTTTTCATGCACTGGAGGAAGAAAACACGAAAGCTGTTTCAAGTGCTTTCAAATTTTTTCACATACCAGTTGTAAATTGCTTTGTTGTACCCAAGGCAGTCAAAACTTTCCAGGGGGAGCAAAAGAGGAAGAGGCACTGAATAGCTTTGGGTAGAAAATACTTTTTTCCCCTTTCTTTCTCCATTTTTCATATTTTCACTTAAACTGTGAGAAGTTTCAGTAGGAACAAACTTTTTCTTTGTGCCTTGTAGAAAGGCCACATGCTGAAATTTGGAGCTCAGACTGGACATGGCTTTTACTGGTAAATTTTACCTGTATTCAGTAGAAGGTGCAGAAGTCTACGGCAAGGAATTGGAGCTGTGGCACCAGAAGCACTTCTTTACAATCTGTACTTCTAGTGCCATCAGTTTCTCAAGGACAGGCTGAACCCTGAGTTACGATTTTGGCAGCTGAAAACAACAAAGCTCCTTTTTGTTTAAGTACTATTTAAATGCCGTGCAATGGATTTCTTTCGTTTTTGGTCACTTTAAGTCTATGCATTCAGAGCAGCATTTGCCTGTTTACGAACAGGAGGCACACTGAGGCTGAAAAATAAAAATCAGGCTAGTAATGAAGACTTGAGCTGGTGGGTGCTCAACTCTTAAGGTTGTAAATCAATAGTCTCAGTCTTCAGCACCTCGGCTGGCCCCCTGTGTGTAGGGGAGGGATTATTTACCAGGAGCACCTCACACATGCATTTGGAAGATGACCAACTAATTAATGTTTGCTAAACACTTTGCGAGCCTCAGGGGAAAGACAGCTATGGAAAGGTAAAGTCTTATTATTGTGGTGCTGCACCTAACGTACGTTGGATGTTTTCAAGGCATCAGGCACTGCATTAATGTTGTATGGTATTAAAACTGACCTGCCCTTGTCGGAGCAAATAATAATTATGCTGAGTGATGAGAGAATCTTGGAGTTTCTCTGCTATGAATGTTTTCCTGTTTACTAATTCAGAAAAGGTCTCATCCAGCAATTGCTGAAGCCAGTGACTTAAGCAGCCACTGGCTCAAGAAGGGCAAATTACAGAAGTAATTTATTTTGTGTAAAGCTCTGATCTCCTCATAGGTTGGACTGTGCTCTCTAGGGCATATTTCCCCAAACTCATGCCTGGGGCTGAGTCACCTCTCAGTCCATAAGGCTGCCATAGAGATGAAGAACAACCAAAGACAATCTCAGCACGTAGACCATAAGATAGCCTCTATTTGCAGCGTGAAAATTCATGCTGATGTCTTTTAATATAAACATAACGTGAGGAAATGAACATTTGATTAAACTAAACACACGGGCCTTTTATATGCAAGGCCCTAATTTAAAGCACTGTCACCTCCATACAGAAAATACCAGCTGGAGCAGGAATGATTAAATTAAATCATCTGGCTCTTATGTGATACCATGAATGTCTACTGAGAGGGGAAAAAAAAAATCCCTCCTCTTTATTCCTGTAGATCTGCAGCAACCATCAAGGGACACTTCTGTAGCAGGAAGGATTAAGTCTTGCACGAACTTCAGTGGTTAATGTGCTTTGGACTGGTGACATGCCCTTCGGACAGACCTACCCCAGTTTTATAATTCTCTTTCTCAGCCTTTTGGGCCTCTGGCAGTCCTTTCTCCTGTTTAATTTCCTCCTTGCTTCCCTCCCACTGGGATCCTTCACCATTCAGCATTTCTGCCACCCAAGTAGAAATTTTGATTGTGTCAGACAAGTGTAGAAAGAGAGACTTTCGAGCCTCTCTCCAGCCTTTCCTGGGCTGTGGAGAGAACCGGGGCAGATTTCCTGGGGCCTCAGTGTTTTTCAAAGAGGCAAGAAAGAGGCAGTCTCTGTGCCTCTGATGAGCTTAGCCTGCTGCAGTGCATGGGTAGGGACTACACCACATCACAAATAGCTGGAGCAAAGCATGCATTGCATACAGGTAGGGAGCCACTTCTAAAGGGAGCTGCTTTTCCTCACCTAACCTAAGTAAAGTAATAAAAATTAGTATAGTGAGGATACTTATGTACGAAACACTGCCTGGCCTGGCAGTGTCAGCACACTGGGGACCTGCACCTTCCTTTGTGACAGCAAAGCATCCCAGTCTCCCAGTCTCACAGTTATTTAATTGATTTTCATTTGAGTGCACACACTTCTCTTGGCAATCTGGGACTGGGTGAAGCTGACAAATTTACAAAACCTAAATAGAAACAGATTTTTTTCTCCTTTATTTTCATTCGTAGCTTGCCTCATAAAGTATTTCCTTAGAGATTTTCTTCTTTTTTCCTGACTTTATTTTTTCTGGATCTTCTACCTGATGGCACACGTTCTGTTCTTGCTGATCACCATGTGTCAGTAGTAATGTAGGTGGAGGGGAATTTCTGACTGTTTTGGTTGCAGCTTTTAGGTTTATCTGTTTGGCTTTGGGACACTGTTCGGTTTCAGCAAGTATTTTTATCTCACAGTAGTTTCCTTGTGAGAGGTGATGCTACAAAGACCTTGTTTTAGCACCGTGGAAGCTACTGGAGGTAGTGCAGGTCTGTCTTCTGTCAGGAGCTGAATTCTTTGATTCAAAAAGCAAAGTAACATTAAAGTGAGTTGACAGTGATGTAACCTTATACCTTCTGGCTCTTTCCCCAGCACTATTTGGTACATCCTTAGAACCTCATTTGCCTCTCCCTTACTCTAATACAGCCCCAGGGAGCTGCGTGGATTTGCACCAAAGTGGTGGAGGGAATTTGGCTGCAAGGTCTGCATGTAATGTGGTTATCAGTGCAAAACTGGTGCGCCAGCCTTTCCCAGCAGCTCTGAACTCGGCCTGCAAATCAGCACCTTCCTCTGCATATGGTCAGTTGACTTGCATGGTAGTGAACCCAGAGAGGTAGAGTTGGAGGTGAGGGTGACTGGCAGGTGATTTGAACAAAAAGCTGTAAGATTAAATTTGTTTGGCACTCACAGTCTTTAGGAGGAGCTGGGAGGAATTTGTCTGAGGTGTCTGAAGCACTGAATGTTGTCACGTCTTGAGATGTGCCTCAATGAGCAAAGTAACTTTGCCAAACCCAATGAGCAGCCACCAAGGGTGGGGGTGAGAGCCTGACAAAATTCCATTTGAATAACAACCCAAGCAGATGAAAGAGGTGGCAGGTGACCCACATGGAACAAAGAAATAAATTGAAAGCTTGGGAGTATGTGTTTTGGATATTTTTTTCTTGCTTCTGGGGAAAGATGCAAGAGGGGACAGAGCTGAGAACTTTAATGTTGATTTCTGAGAGCATGTGAGAAGGCACAATGCTGATGGTAGATGCTCTAGTGCTACCAAGGTGTGCTCTAAGGATTTGAGAGGTGCCAGGCAGCTCAGAAAGTCTCTTAATCTGGAAAATCTTAATCTGGAAAATCTTAATCTGGAAATCAGGCTTGTTGTCCCATTTTTCATTCCTGAACCTTGTTCTCGGTTCTGGAGTCAAGAGCTTAATATTTTGATGAGATCCCCAGTAGGCCTCTAGAAGGGTCTGTTGGTCACTAGAAGTGGCCAACAGACACTTGGTGATTTTAGGCAGGCTCCTCTCTGTCTTAAGGCCATGATCTGTCTACCAGAGTGAGTGGGACTCGGGAGCTTCAGCGTCCTGTTTCCCAAGCAGCATGGGCTGCTTCTGCCTGGTGCCTTGGCTCAGAGACACATCTCACCTGGCAGGTCCAGGCTGGGCCACAGACAACAGAGAGGAGCAGTAAGTATTGCATGAGGACTGCCTTAAGCATTTTTTATATTTTTGGTCCAAGTTCTGGGAATAAAGCTAAGAAATTTTTTTTCATCAACTTGGTCCCTATCCTGCTGCCTGAGATTGTAGGGAGGCTTTAGTTTGGTGCTTTCCTGGGGTTCCAGCATGTTGTCATGGAAGGGGTAAAACATGAGATAAGCTTTCTTTAAGCAAGTTAAGGATAGGTGCCTATTAAACCACACCATGCCTTTGTTTCATTGATCTGCATTTTGAGTGCAGTTCTGTCTCTAACCTTTCCTTTCGTTGTATGGTTGTTGGCAAAGTTGTCATGGGGCAACCCTAATTTGACTTTCTTGTACTTCATATTCTTGCATTTCTTCCCCCTCTCTGAGGCTGAGTGAGGCACACAGGCTCTAGTTGTGTTAGGGTATGAGCAGCTCCTAGAGGTGGCCAAAGAGAGGTCAAAAACACAGGCAGATTCTTTGATCTATAGGCAGCTTTTGATCCATTGGATCAAGAAACATTATTGACCTGTAATAACCTGAATGGCTGTTGTCTGAGTAGCCCTTTTGGCAATTTGAAAGGGAGTTGGGTGAGGATAAATGGGGGTGATGCTGGCTTTTTTTTTTGACTCCTATCCTATTGCTATCCAAAATCTACATTCTTGGGGAGAGCCCATGTGGGCTGTGTAGCTATGCATACACAGATAGCTCATGGATCTGCATCTGTGCTCAAGCAGATCTGCATGTCGTCTCTGACCTGGACTTTGTCATAGACAGAGCTGCCCATGAGCCTTTGGACTTGAATCGCAATTTCTCAGAAACCTCAGCTGGTTCAGTATCAGGCCATGACTCAGCAATGCTACTTGTGAGGAATGTGGTCTCGGCAGGCTTTGCTGCTTCTAAATTGATTTCAGGTGCACGTCACACTGTCAGCTGCACAAAATTTTCTCTGATTTTTTTTTCATTCCTGGATGCTGAGCATCACTAGAGCATGGCCAATAGGATAAGTGGAAATCTCTTATTCACTGATGTGTGCTTTGAATTACCATTCCCAAAACAGAGGTGGTAGAGGAGGGTGGTCATCAGCTGCTTTGGGGGAAAGTTAGTGTCTGGTCTTGAGCTGTCACTGAAGATGGGTTCACGCTGGACGTTGTATGGAAGCAACTGAGGTGCAGGCATATGTTCCCTTCTGCTGACTTGGCTGTGGTGGCACCAACCACAGCCAGCAAAGAAGAGCCAGCAACTGGGAACAGTAACATCTCAAACTGCAGCAGAGTGATTGGCCAGACCGCTCCTGTCAGCACTTGGATTCCCTTGCTGTTCATTGAGGAATTAAAAGTTAACTGAGGGCGGTGGTAAAAAATAGGTTTGGCTGCCTAGAAAATGCTAAAACCAATACTAAAAAGCAGAGGTGGATCTGAAGGTAGTTATCTCTCTTGGAGTTTATATGTGGATTAAAACACCCGTCATCCTTGTAGCACATAGCCAATTTTACAATCACTGCTGGTATTTCACCTCAGGGTACTCTGTGGGATGAGGAATTAATTTCCCATCTTTTTCCAAGTAATGGAGGCTTGTGATTTTCTGTCAGTCATAAAGGAGAGTCTGTGGCCAAACTAGATGCCAGAAGTGATTGAACAGTCTGGATTTGGTAAGGGTGTACCACCACACCTCCAGAAACCAAACTGGGCAAACATGCATGCAGAGAAATGCCACAAGATGTGTCACGGCCATTTCACTTCCACATCAACAGGAAAAGACACTAAAAGGCTATGCAAAGCACAAGAAAAACTGCTGTGCAAAGCAGTGGCTGCAAAATTAAAATACAGGATGTTTTATTATATGCAATGTCTTTCTCCTCCCTCACGCCCCCCCATCTCTGCTTGTTAAAGACAGGAATCTTTCTTTGTGAAAAAAAAACAACCTCATCTTGAGTACAAGGCAATTTAGACAATTTTTTTTACAGGGGGTTAAAGTGGCGTGTTTGCACAACACCACCCTCACCCCAGCAAACCTGCCAGCAGTTGATAGATATAAATAGGGACATTTAGGGAGAAAAGCATATTTATGTTCCTTTGAAATGTGCTTGGCTAAAGGCATATTTTTAAGAGAGGGAGTGGAAAAACAAATGGAAAATATTTTCTTTGAAAGGGAAAAAAAGCAACAAACTGTCCTTCCTAAACAGAGATGCTTGGCTCGTGTGTACTTTACGCAGCTGCAGGTCAGACCTTGCAAACAACTACTAAATTAGGTCCAGCTACTTTGATGCTAAAAGCATGGAAGTTCCAATAATTAAGTTGCATCAAATGTAGGAAATGACTGATGTGTCTGTCATGCTTATGATAGCAGAGTTCACTCTGCTGCCAT
This sequence comes from Machaerirhynchus nigripectus, assembly GCA_013397975.1. Classification (NCBI taxonomy): domain Eukaryota; kingdom Metazoa; phylum Chordata; class Aves; order Passeriformes; family Dicruridae; genus Machaerirhynchus; species Machaerirhynchus nigripectus. The sequence goes on along the minus strand of VZRQ01009507.1, from coordinate 1,525,953 downwards.
TTGACTGACCCCTCCTTCTTTATGTAAGCAAAAGGAATTTTCTTCTAAGGAAAATCAGCTGGTTGTAGATCTTAGTTTTGTTTTCTGAACTGCTAATCGCCTGAAGGTACAGAAGCTATTTGAAAGAGCAAATCAAAGCTCCAATAATTTAGTGTTATATTATTCGTTGATGTATGGTTTGATTTAGTGGCTACTTATTATATCAGGTTACCATATAATTATCTTAATTATTGACTCCAGAAGTAAGTAGAGGGATTATGAGAGAGACAGGAAGGCCCAGTGGAAAGAGCATGGTTCAGAGAATCAAACACATCTCGGTGTGCTCCTGGCTCCACCACTCATTTTCTCTGAGCCTGGACTCTTCTTTGAGCCAGCCTGGCCATGAAATCATGAGGGATTGCAGGAACAGGACTCAGATGCTGACTCAGGATTCAAAGAGATGCAGGAGAGCAGTATAAAAAGGACAGGGGAAAGTTCTGAAAGAGAGTTGTAAAACTGGCAGAAAAAACAGAAGAATGCACACCACAGCATGCCTTTGCATTGAAGAGTGGGGCACCTCTGTGGGCATGGAGAAAGGGAGTTGTGCCGTGAAGACCTGAAATTTGAGACTGCATTTCCAGCCCCTACTACTGATTTCCCACACAAAATTAGCAGCCCTCGGATCCCTTTCTGCAATACAAGGGTGATAAAAATCATTCTCCCAGCTTTGGTTTTAGCTTTTGGAATTATTGGAGAACTGTTCCTCACACAGCCTTCAGGCACGGTTCTCATGTGGCTTTTAGTCTCCTAGTCCTTCGTCTGATAACCACTGACCTAAGCCAAAGGTTTGAGTTAGCAGGCACCACTTCAAGATAAAAGCCACACTGAAAGGCTGTCAGTGCAATCCATACTTCCTGTATTGATAATATTTGTCATAAACTGACAAAATGCTTCAGCTATTGACAAGCTGAGTTGCATCTTTCCCCCCTGAGAGAGGAGCACACTCACTGGTTCTACTCAGCCTATGCAAATTACTTTCTCTGCTTCTGCTTTTCTTTCCTGAGCCAAAAAATGGGGATAATAGAATGTATCTATTTCCTTCCTAGAAAAGATCAGTTAATGTGAAATGGTGCATAGTGGCTTAGTGCTGAATAAGTGGGATACCCTAATCCAGCAAGGTATCCTTGTTCTATTGTATGCCTTTTCTGCATACCATCTGGAGTTGTTCTCTGCTTAGTATTTTCAGTATGTACCATATGTTTTTGCATGAAAATTCAATAAAATATGCATTATACATGAAAAGTGCTGTAGTAAATAAAGGAAGGATGGAATCCAGTCCCCTTTGTGAACGGCAGGGGCCCCAAATCTTCATAAAAGGTTTCGTCTAGTCTGACGTCTGTGCTTTTCTCCAATTTACTCTGTGTCAGTCTTTAGGAGATGCTCTAATTTAAAACAAAACTCTACTTTCCTGATGAGGTTATTGGATGTTCTTCGGCTGCCCTCTGCTGAGAGCACTGAATAAAACAGGGAAGAGGTCCTTTTTCCAAGGAAGGTAACAGTGGAAGAAATTCCCTGTTTGTCCGTGTGCTGAGAGTCGTGTCACTGCTGCTGTTTGGTGTCTCTCGTTGTCTGTTTGTTGCCAGTCAGAGGGCAAAGCCTTCTGAGCTACAGGTTTTAGTGCCCACCACTCCTTGTCAAGGGTTGAATGGCTTTGTAGGGTTGTGAAAACGTGGGCTCGGGCATTGGCCACCATGAAAAATTAAGCAGCACTAAACAAGGGCTGGAGGAAACAGGCTTCTCTGCTCAGGCCCTGTTGCAGTCCTGACAGAGGGGATTTGAGCTACACCTCGGCACCTCCCTACCTGGCAGAGCAATTTAGCACTGCTTGCTGCTCCTCATCAGGCTGCCGGCATCTTCCAGTGCCATCTCCACCCCTCCACAGGCATCACAGCACTAGCACTGTGCTTCATTTCTATAGCTGGAAAAGTGCAGAGGGGTTGTTCCAACTTCAACAACAGTAACTGAAGGACTTGCTGTTTCTTGTGAATGAAGTGTGAGCCGTGCTCTTGCCCTTGGGAAGAAACAAGGGTCCTGTGCAGATTTTGGTACACGTGTAAAACAATAGCTCTGTTGTAGCTGTTGATGCTCTCTGTAATGACCTGCTTTTAATACTCCCTAGCAAGTTGATTTATTATTATATCTTCAGCTGGGCTGTGCACCAAAGCATTTTGATGATGAAAGGAATGTTATACACACATTTAATTACTGCCCACATTTTTGTATAATTTTATCATTTACTGTTTTAGATGAGACATCGAGTTCTTCTACAGGAAAGATGCCCAGGAAAAAATAGATGATTTAAAAGCTAATCTGAGATGAGTTTGGCACTTACATATGAGAAAATGTAATTGTTCCTTTTCTCCTGCCCTTTCAGATGGTCCCTGATTACCAAAATGTACAAGAACTCCCTTATCTGGACATGGTGATCGCAGAGACATTGCGCATGTACCCACCTGCATTCAGGTATCTTATTTTTTTCCTTCTGATTACACAGGACAGTTCCCTGGCTCTGTTTAATGGAAATCTGCCATTGGAAGACCTATGGTCTCTCAGTCTCTGTGCCAACATCAATACTGCTTTGTGCATTTGAAAGATATAATGCAGCCTGTTGAAGGAAAGCTGGATAATTCTGGTCTTTCTAAAGCACATTTTTACAGTGAATTGGCCAAGGCTGCTTCCTCACCATTCTTCACTTCCCCCAAAGTTAGAAGACGGAGCCATTTTGAAGCAGGTCTGGCCTTAGAAAGCCAGAGGCTGCTGCCTCCATGTGCCTCAGGCTTTGGGGATATGCACCAAAACCCATCCCTACCCTGTTGGTTATTAAGGCCCTGATCTGTGGAAGGGTTGCAATTCAGAAAGCTGTATTTTTCATGAGTGTTTAACTTTGGCCCATTGACACTTAGCACTGTGTTACACTAATGGAGCTAAACTAATGGTAACATCCATTAACTTTTGAAAGTTTTGTCCCAGTTCACACAAGAATAATTCGACTCTACTGATTAACTGAAAACAAGGGAAAAATAAATTAGAAAACTTTTCGATGGTTAAAGCTCCAAGTTATCACAAGCATAAATACAGATTTTAAGAAATAGAACATTTCAAAGTGATCAGCCAGTTCCAGTGCTTCTCATGAAGCTTGTGGAAAAATTCATATGACTGGAAAGAAGCCAAAGCTGAGCTTGCAGTGAGAGCTTTTGAAAATTTTAACCCATGACTGCAAGCACCTTAAAATAATTTAAAAAAAAAGCATAAAATTGTATTTTCTTCTGTATGTTCATTAAGATTGGAAGACAAGATTTTTTTCGTGGGCATCTGCAGGATTGTTCGGAGAGTAAATATCAGAGATCTGCTCCTGAATGAGATGACGGGGCTTTACTGTGTTAAACTTGGGGCACAAGTGGAAATGGTTTTGCTGGTTCAAGTGACAGGGGTCTTTGAATTTGGGCTGTGTCGCTGGGAAATAATCTGTGTTTGTCAGATTGAGAGACAGAACGAGAATGGAGCAAAGTTGTTCTGGAGTTTTTGTTTGGTGTCAGTGGTGTTTATTGATCTGGGTTTTACTCTGGTGGATGTGGAATGGATAGGACAGCCCAGGGCTGCTGAAAGATGGTAATTGCCTATGACAAGGATAAAGCTGTGTTAGGGGAAAAATCAGTAGCAGCCAATGTGTTAAAAAATGAGTTAGTTTCATTTTTTTTTTAATGAACGTACTAACCACAGAACTTTCTCCCCCAGAACTCATGTTTCCATTACCACCAAATTCACGTAAGAGCGAGAAGGATAGCTTGTCAATGCATTTTTTTTTGCATGCCAGTGTTTTTTTCCAGGTTTGGACCCCTGTTATTTATTTGTCTATGAGAAAGAGAGATGGGTGACAGCGAGGAAAGAACATGTTCCTGTAATGATTCCAGACTGACAGCCCTGAAGCTGAAATCTTTGTTCAACTTTTTAATCAGAGTGTGGGAAGCAGCAAAGGAAGTTCCTGCACATTGTTTCGCCCCAGCTTGCAGCTGGTGCCAGGGAATAGCTCCCAGACTGAGATAGCAGGGCACCCACCTGGGTCTGGGCTGCTTTGGGATCTGTAGTGACCACCCAAGCACCAAAAGATCTGGATCAGAGCCTACTGCCACACGTGCACACCCACACACAGTCCTTTGTAAGGTTTACGGAGACAAGCTCAGCTTTGGCAGGTGGCTTTTCTCAGTCTTGTCATGATGAGGTTCCTAAGGACACCTCTGTCACCTATCACCACAGGGTGGGAGAAGACTGCAGGGTTTTGTTGTTAACATCATGCCTGTCTTTGATGAGTGTATGTGAAACGTGGTTTTCCAAGGCTTGGGAACTGGTTGTATTTCCAGAGTAGCAGCGGCACCAGAATCCTCAGCCCTAATATTAAAACCATCCCTTGCTAAGTTTCAGGTGCTGCACCAACAGGGGGGAGCTTCTCAAATAAACAAACTCAAAGCAATATTTACTATACTTCTTTTTTCCTGGAAGCCAACCAGCATACTCTTTCTACCTGTTATTAGAGATGACTGATAGATTTCATCAGCAATTTTCATAAAAAACGAGTCTAAACCCAACTTCAACAGCAAAATTGCAGTTTAGCAGTTAATGCTTTGGAAAATAGTACACAGCCAGAAATGCTTTCCTGTGAAAAGGGCAAAAGTCAACCAGCTGAGCTGGAGTTATGGACCTCTAAGTGGAGATGATTATAACCTGAGAAGACATGGGCATCAGCAACAGTTGTTGTATTTATCTATGAGAAAGTCTTACCCCAGAAATTGTATAGTCAGATGAAGACAGATACTTTTATAGATCTCTCCTGCTGTGTTTTCAGCCTTTATTAATAATCTGGGATGTGTGATGTTGTTGCAGATTCACTAGGGAAGCAGCTAAAGACTGTGTAGTGCTGGGGCAGCATATTCCAGCTGGGGCTGTCATTGAAACTGCAGTTGGACACCTTCACCACAATCCTGAGTTCTGGCCAGAACCCGAGAAGTTCATTCCTGAGAGGTATGTGGAGTAATGCTTTTCATTCTTAGGTTGAAGTCCTTAGTTGGGCCTGTGGGCACAGAACTCCAACCTGTCCAGTGCAGACACCAGATTCTGCTGCTCTTTCACAGCCACAGTCACCCACTATGCAGCCGAACCAGCATTTCCACCAAGAGGAGCACAGTTTCATTAAAATCATAAAAACATGTTATTTCTACTAAATCAGACAGGTGATGGTAGTGGTGTATCCCGCAGGAGGTGTGAGGTTTGGTCAAGGCCGAACTGTGGCACAGGTTTTCAGACCTGTTTCCAAATCAGATACTGTGAATAATGTTGCTTATGGATGCAGAAATTTAGAAGTGGGGTAGTATATTCACTGGCTTGGATGTACCTGGGAGACTCACTGAGCTCCTGGCTGGTTTAGAGCACCCTTTTTACCTGAAACATAACAGTGTGGGTACACTGTGAGCAGGGAACCTACCCCGTCTCCCACTGGGAATTTGCTGTCTGTCTGTGAGCTGGGATGCTTGGTTCTTGCTTGGCAAGACATAGTTTCACATGGAGCATTTATTGTCTTCAGTGGGTGGGGGGAACCCTGTCAAGCTGTGGTTGTGTACATGCCCTGTGTTACAGGTGCTGCTGAGCTTACAGGGGGAGTTTCAGCTGATGCGGTGCTGTGTGAAAGCACAATTTAGTTTTGTGGGCAGCTATATTTTTAAACTGTTTTGTGGGCAGATGCATTTTAAGCTACCACTACACTGAAAAGTTTATTAAGAAAAAAAGCGCCTGCTCCACAAACAACTGGGTGTGAGGCAGGCAGCCCAGAACTGTCTCTGCCAGTAAGATAACACATGTGGGGTGTAGGTGGGTTTGCCTAATGCTCCTTCTGGAACAAATCTAGGCATATGCTCCATCAGACTCCTTTGGCCATGAAGAGCCAGGGTTAGAGAAGCCCAGAGATTTTGCTGGAGAGGAATGTTAGCAGTAACTGGAAGTCTGGGGTGGGTATTTTTAGCAATGCTTATCTAGAAATGCTTTCTTAATTGTTTATTCACCACTTTAGCAGTAGTATGAAAGGGTTAAATAGTTAATGGGGGCTCCGGTCCCTTTGACTCACACAGTGCTGTTTGTTATGAGTCTGAGATTAATTCCCTTTTGAACCTTAACTCTGCTCAGCTTCTATCAGTTGGTAATGTTAGTAAGAATGATAAAATAAGAGCATAATAAAAAATAAAATAATTCAGCTACAGCCTTCCCCTCCCAATATTTCATTTTTAAATCGGCCATAGGAGTTAAAACAAGGGAGATTTTAAATTTACCAGAATGATATATGGGGGTGAGCAAGGCAAGAATTGCCTGGACCTGTTGGCATGGGATATGCAGCAGTGCTTATTACATGAGTTAATGGTCCTTAAATCTCAAATTAGGGGCCTCCACAGTACTTTTTGGAGTAGTGTCTCAATCTTATTAAGGTTATCTAAGCATGAGGACTGAATTAGTTGAAATACACAATATTATTTTTTTTCCAAAGCTCAAAATAGCCTGTATTGCCTCTCATCTCTTTCTACCCTGCATGAGTTCTCTGGGCCTTAGCAGTCTAAACTTTTTGGAAACTGAATCCAAAAAGATGAGAGATTTTAATTAAAGATAGGTTGGAAGTAATACTCATGTCTCCATGTCCTCTCCTTAAATCACCAAGTGACAAAGGCTAATTACCATAAGTCAATTATCTGTTTATTTAAGATGTCAGGACATAATCTGTCAATAGTCCCCTTGACCTATCCATTAAGACCAATTGAAATAACCAGCTTTTGAAATTTAAATGAAAATCATGGAATCAAGAGTAAAAAGCATTTCTTGCACTGGTTTCCATCTCTGTACCTTTCAGGTTTACAGAGGAGGCCAAGAAGGAACGACATCCCTTTGCATACCTGCCCTTTGGGGCAGGACCCCGTGGCTGCATTGGCATGAAAATGGGTTTGTTGGAGACAAAAATGACTCTGCTGCGGATTTTGCAGAAGTTTCAATTCAAGACCTGCCCAGAGACTGAGGTTTGTACATGCAGAGGCATAAAGATCACACTTGTTAACCTGAGGGAGTGGACAGTGTGTCTTAGGACAACTGATTTGCCTTTGTGACTTCTCTTCATTTGAGAAAAGTGGTAGAGACACTTCCATAATAAGGAGGGACAAGAGGCCTGGACTGCATGTTTTGAGCACAAATGGGATTTAAGGTATATAATTTTTCCAACAAAGTAACTGTTACACAGCCCCGCCTTAGTGGAGAGCAGTATGGCAAGACCAGAGGCAGAATGTCCTGATTCACAGAGGGTGAGAATGTGCGTATGTATTTCACAGGATCTCAGCACTTTAGTATAGGCCTATTGCTGTGGATGTTGCACTCAGCTCTAGAGTTTACAGAGTTAATATGTTTCTGTTCAGATCTACAGCATTCCTGGGTAACCACTGCCTCAGCCTCTGGCTGTAAATCCTATTTAATATTATACCACCACAGCTGACTGTAAAACAAGTACTTTACAGCTTCCACAGTAATCCTGGTATGAACTGGTCCTCCAGCAAAAATGTCTGTCTGTATGTGGGGGTGTCATACACACATAAACAAGCACATACAACGGAACATAAAATCCTCTTTTTTCTTTTAGATTCCTTTGCAGCTCAAATCAAAAGCCACACTTGGACCAAAAAATGGAGTCTACATTATGCTGGAATCTCGCTAAATGGAAATGTACATCCTGAAGCCTTCTGGGATGAGACCCTTTGTTAGTGATTCACTGGGTGTAATTATTTTTCAAAACTCCATGGACAGGTTGGAGCCTAAGTCCCTCTAACGGTCAGTAGGTGCTTCCTCACTGCCCTCCTTTGGGACAGCCTCCTGTCACTTTTTAAAATGGGCTCCACAGTCATTTTTGGAGGTTTTCAAATTGCTGTGAATGGTATCTGTAAAGAAGCATCCCACTTTTACTTGATTTTCTACATCACACTTCTTTTCACCTATCTTTGAGAATGCTTTCCTCATGCTCAATTTCCACAATTTACAATAGATTTTCATTTCAATTCATTGTATGACACACCCTTGTCATGCACTTGTGAGTCCCTTCTCTAGAGAAAGCCCCAAGGGCACCACAGTTACAGCAGAAGACCTGGGACATAGTGCATTGGATTTTATCATGCACTCCACTAACAATCAAAGCTGAGGCTCCTGCACAATGCCTAATCCCTCCCTGTGTCTGTAAAGCAGGAGGAGTTGCACCTCCTTCATGCTTTGAAGTGATTTTAAATACACTTAGATTAACAATTTGCACTTGGCACATTCCATCGACGTGACGGAAGAAGAATGAAGAGTTCCCTGGCTTACCAGTAAAGTTCCTGTGGCTAAGACCAAAGAAATGAGGTGACAGCCATTTTGCTGGCAGCTGAGCTGCTGTTGGAAAGGTGGAGACAAAGAAGATATGAATTTAAAGCAGGCAGAAGGACTGGAAGAAATTGAAGGGTAATCAGAAGGTGTTGGTACAACATCTGCTTCATGGGGAGGCCTTTCCTTTCCAAGCATTGCAGTTGGCACCATCCCTGTCTAGCTCCTTGAATCGAGGAAATTAAGAGCATGCATGCACTAGAGCCAGTGGCAAAGGAGTGGGATCCAGGATGATCAGACCCAGCAGCTCTCTTGACTCCTTATGTGACACCGGAGCAGGTCATGTCCCAAGTGCCTCCCTCCCCTCAGGAAGGAACTTGTCTGATTGCCAGCTGCAGCAGCCCCAAGGATCTATTCCAGCTATGTGACTGTGCACATGCATCTTCCCAGCCAACACTGCCATACACTTCCACTCCTCACATTCCCTCTGTCCTACTCCTCTGCAAAGCCTTCACCTGCCACACAGCTAATGTTGCACAAGAAGCTGGGAGGGGACACAGCTGGGACAGCTGACCCCCACTGGCCACAGGGACATTCCATACCCTATGGCACCATGCCCAGCACATAAAACCAAGGGAAGAAGAAGGAAGGGGGACAACATTCAAAGTGATGGCATTTGACTTCCCAAGTCACTGTTAGGCCTGCTGGAGCTCTGCTTTCCTAGGGTGGGGGAACACATGCCTGCACATGGGAAATGGTGAATGAATACTTTGGTTTTTGTGTGGCTTTTGCTTTACCTATTAAACTGTCTTTATCTCAATCCATGAGTTTTCTCATTCTTACAATTCTCTCCCTCAGCCCACTGTGGGGGAGTGAATGAGCAGCTCTGAGGGGCTGAGCTGCTGGCTGGGGTTAAAGCACAACAGAACCATCAGAAGAGATTGGCACAGTCTCAAGATCCTTTTTTAAAATGCATTTTTTCTTATATTTTTTCCTTTAAAATTTTTGTATATAACAAAAATTCTTGCAGCACTATAAAAATAAGGAAGCACCTTTGGTTCTTTGCAAGTCTTGACCTTCTGCCTGCTTGGCATAGTCTGCTTGAGGTTTCCTTAGGTGCAGCATCTCTCTTGGTGGTGTGCACAGAGAAGTGTTGCAGCAGCAGGAGGAAGAGACTGACTGCTCAGCTTCACTGCAGGGAGGGAGCCATCTGCTCACTGATGCCTGGCTAGGTCCCTGAGTTTCTCTCCAGCAAGCATCTTTTGCTGCCTTCTTCCCACATGCTGCCTGAACACAGATCAAATTACTGGGTCTTGTTCCTCAAAGATTGTCTCTTCCTCTTTCATGTGATTTCTTTTTCAAAAACAGATCTGTATGGGTAGTAGTGGTGAAGTACTGACTGGGGCAGTCTTGGAGTTGTGCCTTTTTCCATGGAGAATCTCTAGCATGCTAAACCGAAGTGCCCTGTTACAGACACCTTGATTATATGAATTGCTGATGGATTATTATTTATTTGAAAAGCAACATGCTGTATTTACCTTAGTTTCTACACATCATCCATAATTTTTCTCCTCCTAGAAATAGTATGCTGGAGGCTGATTTACTGTGCAGCTTATATACACAGTTGGCAAAAAGCTGGATGGTCCTTGCCTAAAAACTTCCCACCTACCTGAATGAGCAGGAAGTTTATTCCGTATAAATTCGTCTGTCAAAGGCTTGTTTGTATTCCTTACATGAATTAAGAGGTTGTCATGTGCTTCATTTTTGATAAAATACTCCAAGCTTAAATCAAGCTTGTCCCTTTCTTACACTTGATTTTGTATAAACTCTTCTTGCCTGTCCCTGCCTCTGCAACTTGGGCAGTGTGGCTGGAGCACCTAGCAGTGAAGACCGAGGCAGAAGTCATGGAGTACCTTAGCCTTCTCCATGTTCTGGGTAACCAGATCTCCTGTTTCCTTCTAGAGAGGGCCCACGTTCTGCTTAGTCTTCCTTTTATCACTGACATACCTATAGAAGCCTTTTTTGTTGCCCTTGGCATGCCTGGCCAGATTTATTTCCATTAGGGCTTGTTTTAGCTTTCCTAACCTGATCCCTGACTGCTTAGACAATTTCTGTGTATTCCTCCCAGGCTACCTGTCCTCGTTTCCACCCTCTTTGGCCTTTTTTGTGCTTGAGTTTGTTCAGGAGCTCCTCATTCATCCATGAAGGTCTCCTGGTAATTTTGCCTGACTTCCTCTTTATTGGGATGCACAATTCCTGATCTTGGAGGAGGTGATCTTTGAATAGTGAGGAGCTTTCTTGGGGCCCTCGTCCCTCCCTTTAATCCTGACCTGTGCGGTCTCAGCCACTTCATCCACCCCCAGGTGGAGCTCCATGCACTATCTTGTCACTGACAGAGGGTGACACCCCCTTCTCATCTTTTCCAACAGTCCTTCCTCAAAAGCCTGTATCCTTCCATTCCAGCCCTCCAGTCATGGGAGCCATCCCACCATGTCTGTGTCATGCCAGTGAGATCAAAGGCCTGCAGGAGTGCACGTCTCTAACCCCATTTTTTATTCTGCATGTGCTTGCACAGAGGCATTCAAGTGGCTGGAATTCCCTTGTGCTGCTCTTCAGGTGCTCTCCTGCTGATCTGTGATCCCTCTCCAGGCTCTGCATCTCTTGCTGGCACTGGAATCAAACTGGTATGGACTGAGGTTCCTCTCCACCAGCATCATTTCAAATATTGATGCCATTGGAAAAAAACAGTCCTGCAGTGGCTGCAGTTGTGCATCACATTTTACAGGCTTGGGAATTGAACCAAGAGTCTTTTCTAGCTGCATCCACATTGAACATGACAGTATGTGTGCAAGTAAACTCACCTGAGTCTGTGCTAACAGTCTTTCAACTGTTGTGCAGGCTTCTGGTTAGGAAATGTTATGTGTTTTCACCTGTCTGTTTGTAGCACTATGGAATAGAGAAATTATTTTTGCATCTGAAGTCAAATTTGTGGAAGTGCATCAACCCTTGTTCTACATGCAGGCTGAGACAGACAGCTAGAGAAGACAGAAAAGGGGCTGCCAGCTGCCCAGCAATACAGGAAGAGCCCCAAACCATTTGCTCCTTCTCAGTAACAGTCGGCGATACAGCCGCCAGACACTGCGGACGCTGTTCCAGGACACTCAGTGGCGCTGGACCTCACCCTGGCCGTGTGAGCTCAGCCACACACCTGCAGGGTGAGCTGTGGGAGGGATCAGTGAGCCCCTGGAAGCACACACTTCCAGAAAAACAAGGCACGAGACTGCCGGCAGCTGTCCAAAACAGAAACTGATAATACCACCGTAATCACAGTGTGTTTGTGCACCTATATAACATGATCCTCAGCAGAGTTGGTTTTAGAATTAATCTTTAAAAAAAACCTCAAAAAAAACCCAACAACCAAGCCACAAAAAAACAGCTACCCAAAAAAATCCCCAAAACAAAACCAAAACAATAATAACAAAAAAACCCACCCCCAGCATTATGTTTGTAGTTGCAACAGCAAAACATAGCTTTATATCCTTAAGTAATGGTAACTATTTAGCATTTCTGGTACAACATGCTTCAGTCAACAGCAGTTGGGTCTAGGGGAGGAACAAGGAAGCTGGTTTAAAATAATTCCTCTCCTCAGAAACAGCAAGTGTGTTGTCTTGCATTGCTGAGCTGTGAGTTTGTTTAAAATTGGCACGTCTGTGTTACAAAAGGGTTTTAGTCATTCTCTGACAGCTGATATGAAGCAAAGGCTGCTTGGTAAAGGAAAGCTTCTATTAAATGTCTTCTGGTCTTTGTAATGATGACAGAAAGCTGTCAGTATAAAATAGTACTTTTAATGAGGCTGCTGATAGAAAAAGGGCTTTACAGTTTTTTACTTTATAAATAGGATTCCTAGAAGAACAGAGTTGAGTGGCAGAAATTATTATGCTTCATGGATTGCAAATTTGAACTATCTATTGTTACCTGGCATTAAACTGCAGAATTTCCTCTCTGGGTGAGGTACTTCAGGAAATGACCACCTTCTTATTTCCCTTTGTTAAACATCCTGGACAAAACTTCACCTGATACTAGACTCTTCCCTGTGTTTACAGTAGAAAGCATTGTAAAAGAATTTAAAGCTGATTATAAACTGTCTGTTTCTCTGCTTGGCTCATACTGGCCCCACTCCCTTTCTTCTGACCTTGAAAAATCTCATCTGTCTCCAAGATGTTTTTCTCCCTGCACTGCTGGGGGCTGGGGCTATTTTCAAGGAGGGAGGACTCCCTCAGTTGCTAGGATTTCTGCGATAGAGACAAATTTGTGATGGGCCTGAAGCAAGACGTGCCAAGGGAGCTATGGAGGCCTTGAAGCCTATCCCTCGGTAAAACAGGTAAACCAGTAATGCTGCCCAGGTAACAGCCATGCCACCTGGATTTTCTGCCGGATGTACTCCAGGTTAAGCAGCATTTCTGCAACTCCCACTTTCCCTGTGGCCCTAAGGCAGGTCTGAGCAATGTCCGAGCCCAGCAGCACTGAGCACACCCCTGTAGCTGGTACATGCCATCCACCCAAGTTCCTCTCACCCATCAGCCCCTAATTTGCCAGGCTGCAGGTATCCACACCAGATACTGCCACTCCTTTGCTGCCAACACTTAGGGTTTTGACACCCACATATTTTAACATCTAGTCAGAATAACATGACAAACCTGGCTACAGGTAACCCTGTTTAAAGGGTGCAGTGTACTGCCTTTGGCTGGCTGGCTGCCAGCCCCTTTCCCAGCCCAGCAGGTGTGGGATCAGGGTTCATAACCCCCCATGCTCCATACCCCACTGCTGGCACAGCAAAGCTGTTTGGCTTCTGCTGGCTGTGCCATCTGCCTTGCCAGGATGGACCTGTTACCAAAAAAGGGAACAACCTTCACAGCTTATCTTTCTCCTCCCTGTGGTGTGGGAGTGCGTGACAGATTATTGCACTCTTCCTGCTCAGTTGCTTAAGTAGCCAAAAGAGATCCTCCTCACCCAGAAAAGAGGTTCACCATTACTTTTTGTCTGAAGTTTGGATTTAATGCAAACATCTCTTTAATCTGTTCACTTCCAAATGCAATCCAAACAGCTGCAGCTTCCAAAAACTCACAAGTGTATTGAAACATTGTACTTTCAGTATTGAAAAGAGAAAACCATCAGAAGGAATTTAGTGGTTTGAATACCTGTTTACTCACTATACACAAGAAACTTACCCCTGCAGTTTCAAAAGTGGAAAACATGGTAACTTTTCTTTTTCTGTGATAATAGAGAAATAACAGACGACAAAGTACTACAATCAGGCATTTTATTCGCTGTTTTACTTACATTCATACACACACATGAGCATACACACATCCTCTCCAAGAATCAAGTCAAAGGTTTTAAAAATACAGTAAAAATGTCAATAAAAATATCTCAACATTTTTTCCTTTAAAAAGGATGTTTGTTTTAATTTTCTGGCAGAAGATTAACATAATTTTAGCTATCCTAGTTCTTACCCGAAATTCTGGTTATGTTCAGCAGATGAAAGGCATAGTACCAGTATTGTCATTTGCCATTAACATGTAGATGAATATGGTTTTTGTTTTGGCAGAAAAACCTTATTCTGCACAGGTAGGAAGGCTTTCCTACATAAATGTTATCCTCCTCAATGAATGTTCTATTTGCTGACAAGCTCATTTGCTGACTTGAGATTTACCATTTATGTTCTATTATGAATCTTTCAGAAGAAACAATACAGTCAACTTGTCTTTCCCTGTCCTGTGTTTTACTGGGATTAAACACAAGTAGGAGTATTTTCCTTTAGGTATCATGCTGCTAGATTTGCAGTTCACATAAAAAGGGGTCTGCACAGCCTTTCTCCAGCTAATCATGGCCAAGCTCCTGGCTCACAGTGCTGAAGTAATGAAGAGTTACCCAGTGTACACCTGTCAATCATCATCCAGATGAATTAAAAGGAAGTATACAGAATGCAGCTAGAGATGAGCTTTTTTAGGTCATACAGGAAGTATTTTTTAAGGCTTTTGCAGTACACTATAGCTAACATATAGGTAATTTAGTACATTAAACCTATGATAAGAGTATCTATCTATGCATCTGCAACTTTCATCTTAAAAAAATATTTGCCAGCTCAAGTTTTTTGATTGCACACATGTAAGCTGACTGCTCAACACTATTATCTTCTTCTGATGGGCATAATTATTCAACCTAATCGTCAGATTTTAAAGGTTTCAGCTCTGTGGATGAAGACCACTTCCTAGGTAAGCACATTTTTCCTGAAGAGAAGTCCAAAGATAGCTTCATTACACAGGAAACCTGTGAATCTCTGGCACCCAAAGAGGCAGTACACCTGATGAGAGAGTCACTCACCATCCTTCCCAACAGCTTTAAGGGAACCATAAAGTTCATCCACAGAAACAAGGTACTGATAATCAAGCAGGACAAGCAGTGTATTTCACTCCTAAGTGTGGTATTAAATAACAGCGCGAGTTGCCTCCTCTGCTTCCTCCACAGCACCTGCCAGCACTCTTTCATTTGTAGGCACAGTGAAAGTCATGAAAAACTTGTGTTCTCACAGACATAAAATACAGTATTTATTTGATACAGTAAATCAACTGAGTCACATGGCACCAAGCAACCCCTGTTATGCTTGTATCTTTGGTACTTGTTTTAAATGAGAAAATTAACAAGTGAAACTAAGTCTCTGTTCTTCTTCAACAAGCAAGTTTAATTTTTGAGGTTTTGTTGGTGCAGATTAAGTAGGGACAAAAAAGAAGACTGCTACTAAGAATTTATGCAACGAGTTGAGCACAGAGATTGTATAATCACATTTGCAAACAAGTGAATGTCTACTGTTACAGGAGACAGATTACTAAAAAACTGTGTTTTATCCAGTTTTGACTTAAACAGGTAGAGGGACAGAGCCTCTGACCAATGAGAATGTGTGAAGATCTATCCTGAAACAATAACTAAAAATTGTTTAAACTTGGTAGTCATGGCCAATTCTCATGCTACAACTATCAGCAAAATCTTCTAATAAATTTATGAAAGGCTCTCATAATGCAGGGAAATGTGAAAGCTGCTAAAAACAGGATACAGACACAGGATTTTAGGAATTCTAAAACATCCTCTATGTCTTTTTATGCCTTGTTTTCTATTGCACAGAAAGGATAGAGAAAAAAGGTTTCTGAACACTCACCTATCTGATCACATAGCTTCTTCAAAATCAGTTTTTCTCTCTTAAGCCAGAACTAAAAAAATGTTTAAACCAGTTAAACATAAGGATGACAGGTTTGGCTGCTATAGAAATCTTGCCAATGCCTGGTATTCTATGAGATACTCTGGATAAATCTGCTGCTTCTCAAAGATGACAAAGATAGAAGGGTTTGAAGAGTTATTCACACAACTGTCATAGAAGTTTTGGCTGTCCTTCATGGGAGGCCGAACGTAATGAGAACTACCAACAGTGAACTCCCCCACCAGCACTCGTGCCAGAAACATGGTCTTGGTGGGTGAGTCTGCCCCACAGTAGTTGTCAGAATAAGATGCATCCCTTGCAAAATAGCTTCCTGCAGAAGAGACACCAAGACAGAGGTGGTAAGACATCAACACTGCATGAACAAAATGATCCTGTGTGAAAATGAAGTAATAAACAAATCCATTATGCAGTTCATCAACAGCCTTTCCAAAGCCCTCACATGTCCTGTATGTCCCTCTTAGTGAAAATGACCACTATGCACTACCTACACTTTTTAGTTTTCATAGCACACATATTAAAAAGCCATCCCAGCAATGTTTTAAATGTTATCATAATCCTCTAAGGAATCCCTCCTGATCCTAGATGTCCACCTTCCCCAATATCACCGAATTTCCTCTCCTGGCAGAGGCTACTAATATTCATCAGCACAGCTGTAGGTTCCATCCCCATATGGGCCATTCATTTAAGAGTTGGACTTGATGATCCTTCTGGGTCCCTTCCACCTTGGAATATGCTGTGATTCTCTAACATTTCTGAGAGTTACAAAGTATTCAAGCAGAAAGGTAGGTAGTCAGCCAGTCAGCCTGTCTCAGCTATTCCACTCAGTCTGCTGGTAATTTCATGTACACAGGACAATGTAAAAGGGTATAATTTGCTAACAAGGCAAAAAGCCTGTAACCAGAATGGCATTTAGATTCCTGGGGAAAAAAAAAACTCCTATAGGAGTTGGGAGAAACTGGAACAGCAGTAAGCCTGGAGTCTAGCAAAAACCATTCCGGGAACTGACCTCTCCTAAGTCTGTCTTTTCTTGCAAGGACTTAGGAGAGCAGAGGCCAAGGCCTTTCAGTGTGCCTTAGCTCCAAATGACCCTTGTGAAACACAGCTCTGTTGCCCACATCATGACAGAAAGAAGCCCAGGACAGCCGAAGTACCACCTTCTAAACTTTACACCTCTGCTCTGAGTACTGAGACTTTTTTAGCAAGTCTAGGATTACTGAAAAGAGCTGAAAAACCACCTTTGCCATAGACTGTCCCATGAAGACCACAGATTCTCCAGTCAAAGTTTTGCTGACAGATGGCATCAATGTCTTTTTTACTGGTCCCATGAAATAAAAATCGCTCGTCTGCAGCCTTTCCACCATTGGTCTTCTGCATTAGGTCCTTTTGCCTGCAATGAGAAGCAGAATCTTTGCAGTTCCACAGTGGCTGCCCCCACAGGTTCCAGCCATACTGGCACTCAGAAACAATTTTACAGAGTATATTCTGAAAATCCTTACAGTAAAGCCTTATTTGGGCATACAAACCTTGCTGTCTAGCTGCACACAAACATGCTTTCATTATACACAAATGCATTAATACTACAAATGTTTTCTTTCATTCACTGCCTTTGAAGAGAGAGGGAGGAATCTCAGCATTTTTTTTTTCCCCTAGACAAAGGAGTTCATATTAAGGCTTGCCCTCCATGAGTTTTGCATTTAATTTTGAAGGCTGTTTCAGTTTTGACCAGCTGCAAAACATTGTGCTAGATGTGACTCTTTACCAGCTTCAAGGTGTCACTGGAAGGAAGCTGTAATGGACACAGGCCTGGCAGAAGCCAGGAGCAAGGATTCCTCCCACATGGCTCTGAATCTGACTATTCTAAGCTCTGTGTCTTGACTGAGTTTTGGCTATGTTGATACCTCTTTATCTAAATGTTGATACTAGGTAGGTATTTCAGTGGGAGAGTGGAAGCAGAGGCATTTCAGGAATGTGTATGTCTATCTTTAGCATACAGCACACAGCTAACTGCAGCAGCAACAAACACCATGCATACATACCAGAGCAGTGTTTTACACGTACCATTGATACAGTTCCCAGAGGGATGGGTTCTGAACTCTACAAATCTTTTTAATGGCTGCTCTGGGCATTGTGCGTTGAAAGTCCACCTTGACCTTCTTGTATTCTTCAGAAGAACAGTCAAGCTCAATCAACTGCAAGGAAAAGTTTGAAGAGCTACTTTCATCTTTTACTTAATCATAACAAAGCCACCCTACCTAACGCCCTACTCAGACTTTTAAAGTCATTTCAGTGAAGCAGAGGTATGAGCAGTGAAAATAACCTAGGAAAAAAAATGCAGACTGAAGATCCCCGCTCTGTTAAAGTGAGCTCTGATGTAGGCAATGTTAACTTCTAGTGTTTATGACACCCAAATTGCTGTCTCACAGGACAATAAAGGATCTGCATGCTTTTGTGCAGCCACTTAGCCCCTCTTAATATTTGGGTCAAGATATATTTGCATGCATCAAATGGTATCTAAATACCTAGCAGAAATGAGCACACAAACAAAAAAGGAACTGAGAATTTACGTTGCAGAAAACCAAAGACAATCTTTTTAGTTTACACTCCCTACAGCCAGTGAACACAAACTGCACTGGCTGTTGTGTTTCTAAGCCAATTGAAGAGGCTTTATTCGAACCATTTTAGGGAAGAGCATGGTCACACTACTAAAAATCAGTTCCTTACATGACAGTCCTGAAAGGAAGCAAAGTTTACTTGCATGTTTTCATAGGAACATAAAAAATGTCAACATTAGTCTTCCCTATTTCCTAGTGACAACTTCTTGAGGATTTGCATTTTGCAAGTTAGTGATTTTTGAGCATCAGATAACACCTTTTCTGTAGGTACAGTTACTAGAGTTGACAGAGGAGCTGGCGGGAGCAGACAGGAAGTCAGAGAAGGTACACCATGCAGATATTAATTGCGTGTGTTACAAAGGTAAACAACTTTACTCCACTGGAGTTAATAAAATAATAATAAACGTAATAATGAAAGAACCCATCCTGAACAAGCTGCCCTGAGAGGTTGTGGAGTCTCCCTGGAGATATTCAAAACCCACCTAGACACAATCCTGTGTGACCTCCTCTAGGTGAACCTGCTTTAGCAGGGGGGTTGGTCTCTATGATCTCCAGAGGTCCCCCTTCCAAGCCCAACCATTCTGTGTGATTCTGTGAACTGCCTTGGTTTCAGCAGCTCTCCATAGACACACAACAGTCTACAGCTAAGGGAAGGGCTACCCTGAAGTTCAGAGGCATCATCTACCTCTGATGCTTCAGCATGTGTTGGGACTTCAAAACCACATATTTTGGGCACCAGTAGCAGTCTTGTTAACACAGCAAATTTGCCAAGGCAAGGGATTAATAATAGCTGTGAAAGTCCATGTTGCCACAGTTTACTGCCAAGTTTGGGTCTAGTTTCACCTCCAGGTCTGCCCAGTGTCATATCAGGCTCAAATTTACCAATACCTCTGTATTATGCTACATTAGAAACAGTCACTTATAAAGCCAGAAGAAACACTGAACTTGTGATGGAACAAACCTCACGTGACAAAACTGACAGAGAAAAAACCAACCAAATAGCTCCAAACCTTAAATCCAAGTTCAGGCAGGGCAGATTTGTCCCAGTGAGCTGGAATGCCCTTAAACTCTTCTGTATGTTTAATGCCCCTGTAGATTATAAAACATTACAAACAGACAAAATAAAACTAAACATGGCATTTTATGTACATATTATGCTTAATATTTTTGTCAATCTTAGGGAGAATACAGGCAACTGAACATACTCAAAAATATTTTATAACTGTCATTTCTGTTCAGCACATGAAAATATTTGTTCCAAGTTATTCTGTCAAGACTTATGTCAGGAAGCAAGATGCCAAATTAGAAAAAAAGAAAGATATACTCTGAACTAAACATATAAGGATTTCTCTTGCAGAGGTGAATGTATACATAAAAGCTTTGAAAATTACTCAATGGACTAGCTCTCAGAAAGAGCTAGTACACATAAACATTATTGATTCCATCTGTGTCCACCATTCAAATCAGCAGCTCCCTCCAACATTGCTACATGTTGAATTATTTCCTACATTTCCACACTTCTTGTGGCCAAGCCCAAATTTTCTTCACCGCAGAGGTTCCTGAGTTGATTGAGAACTGCTGGCCAGGCTGCAACACTGCCCTGGCTAGACATGGTTGTAGGAAAGGTATGTCCCTTTCCCTCTCAGTGTCTTTCACAATTGCCTTAACAGCTATTTCTTCATCGTACTTGCACCCATGGAAGATTCTGCATTCACAAAGCACTAAACCCATCACCTCAGAATGAGCAGTCATGGTTTACCTGGCTCTTGTCTTTTCCACCTCTGCCTGAGAGACAAATTTAGGTCTTCTGCAAATCTTTCTCTCTGTTCTGTAGCGAAGGTTTTTCTGCATCATGGCTGGGAAAAACAAACAAACAAAATCCCATGAACAATCAAAGATATTTTCCAAAGCCTTCACACTGCAGCCACATTTGTCACTAAGTTGGTTTGTCAAAAACATTGACAAAAAGGCTCCCTCCTCCTCATTCTGCAACCGAGATACTTTTTTCCTACGTTTAGTCGTAGATTTCAAACCCTGTAAACAGAACCCAGCATCTATCACAGACCATTAATTTTTATTGACCACCAATGGAAACAAGTCACAGCAACCTGAATTTTAGAGGCGTTCCTTCTGCATCTTGGAACCTCTGCAGCTACTGTGTCATCAGGCTAACAATTAAGAGTCAGTACCAGCCAGGACAATGAGGCCTCATCTTCAGAGATACACAGGAAAACAAACAAACAAAAAACCTCTTGGCACCACCAAGCCTAGAAATTAAGTTTTAAGTTTAATTAAGGAAGACATCTACACTGCATATATTTGCCTAAGTTACTAAAAAAGCCCAAACCTTCAAAAAGGGATTGATTTACTACGCAATTTTCACTTCTAAGAAGGACAAGTCTTCCCAGCATTGCTTTTGATTGAATCAAAGAGCAGATAACATGCCCTTTCTGGTTTTTTGGTTTGGCTTTTTTTTGTTTGGCTTCTTTTCATGCAGAGTGAGACAGTAATGGAAAGCTGGATCAAAGACAACTACACCAAACTGAGAGCCTAGGCAGGCTGATTCCCACCACTGTTCTCCATTTTTGAAGAGGATACCAGGAAAGGCAACAGCTCAGAGAGGAGAGTGCCACCATAAGTGGCTTACTCTTACATAAGTGGCTTTCCTGAACTCTTGGGAGACACTTCTTCCTACTTTGACATAGTCAAGGTATTTTCTCAGCCTTTCCAGACAGGATGAAAAGAAAATACCTGCAAAAATCTTGCAATGCTAAGGATTGTCTGGACCCTACACCTTGTCCAAGTACTTGTTTTCCTGCAAACCAGTGATTAAAGCAGACCAGAAGCTGGCTTGTCAAGTCTTCTAGAAGTTTGCCACCACTTGTGTTGGTGCCAGCATCAGTGTCATACTTGGACTTTCTGGCAGACATTTTGAAACCTAGCACAAGAACTTCTCAAAAATAAAAGCTTTGAAGGAATAGAATGCCACTCTGCTTATGTGAACAGCTCTTATCCTGAGAACTTTGATACAAGCTCTGTCTCTGTAAGCATTGCAATTCAAAGTCCAAATTTCTCTCTTCTGTCTCCTGTAAAAAGGTAGTTCAATACCACAAGAGACCTGGAAGGGAGGGACAAAACAAAAGAACAAAGTAAATGCAACCTACACTCAAAATTTAGTTCATATTCATGTCTTCCAGCTTTGAAGGTCAGCTTTGGAGAACTTTTGGCCAAATAAGCTTTCTCCAGGTCATCACTGGAGACAGTAGCAGCTGCATGAAGATCATCCTGTCAGGCCAAAGATAGAGAAAAAAGAAGTTTCTCCTGGTCTGTTACAGACAAGAAAGTTTAAAAACCAGCAACTCTTGTATGTATGGTGGGTGTGGGATATATCAGCACATGAGAAATCCTTGATTTAGAGTCAGCACCACTTAGCAACAACTAAAATCTCACTGTTTTATTCATGTGATTCTCATACTAAATGCAAACACAGCACTGTGCCAGCTACCAGGGAGTGAATTAGCTCCATCCCAGCTGAAACCAGGACAGACCACACATCCACCAATTAGATGCAGAGTACTACTGGAACTTCAGAGAAGGAGGCTTTACTGAAAGCAATGGAAAGAATGTATTGTGTTCCTATCCGACACAACTCACTGAATAGTCATCTGTTGAAAGTATTTGTGACTCACCAATCATCAGTCCCCTACCTGAACCAATCAAAATCACAGGGAAAAGACCCCATTTGGCCTTTAATGTCCACCTGTACAGTATGAGTGAGAGGAAGAGGGTGACAAAAGAGGGGGAAGATATAAACACTGTGCACTTTTCAGCAGTTCTGTGCTTCTCACACAGAGTTAGGAGTCTCCCCATGTCTCCACACTTACTTCTTTTCCATACTCCTGCCACATGTCATATTCATCTTTCCAGTACCAGATCCATTCTGTTGTAAGAATGAAGTGAGGGGGTTTGGTCACAGAGGAGGCTGTAGAAAGTCGTCTGACTTTTGCAAACCCACAGTACATATCGTGGAAACCGACACAGAACGAGCCACTTTCAGTAACAGCATAATCAAATCTATAGAAAAAAGGAGGGAAAAAAATCAGAACTGTTTGTGAAGCTTTACTCATAGGTTCAGAAGCCCACTGCAAATCTGCAAATTAAGTCAACCTCACCCTAAAGCAGAACACAAAAGGTGCACTTTGCACTTTTCACAACTCTGTATGCTAGCTCTGTTTCGGGTGTGTACATATTTTGCATTACAGCACTATCTCTCACAGTGGTTCTATGGGCAACAACTGTAACCCACTCCTAAATTAGTGAATTATATAAGATGAACAGTGGAAAACAGGCACTGCCTTCTTCTTGCTGACCAACTATATTCTGAAGAGAACACTGTCATAACTTAAGAAGGGCGTCAAAGAGGCTGTAACATAAGAGGAACGGGTAATTTTCCAGCCTGGGACATGGCATACTGGTATGAGCCCCTTCCAATACTCTCTTTGTGCTACATAACCAGTTCCAAACTCTGGAAGGTATTTCATATTCTTCATGTGCTCTGCACCCAAGAGTATATCTCTCTCTCTCTCCAGGTATTCTGCTAGTTCCACGATATGAACTGTGGGAAAAGGGGGGAGGAGGGCCAAATCTCATGCAAAGTGAGGTCAGTAGAAGAATGCTACATGAAACTATTTATGTAATGACTACAACAGAACTGTAGCAGTTTACAAGCATTAAGGGCCTGGTACAATACAGCAAACTCCAAACATTGTGTATTTTTGTAAGAGTTTATACCTGACGTTTTTTGGGTCACAATATGCTTTTTCTATTTCTTCCATATTCTTGAAGTCCTTCCAGGTTTTACCATCAGAGACCTGCCATCTATATGGCAAGTGAAAATGGGTTCTGATACACTTTTCTGTAAAAATTAAAAAAAAAAGAAGTAGGATATGCATTATTTTGACAGGCTATGAGAGAACTCCAACACTTCAGGGCTGTACACCTAGCTGGTGAAACCATCAAAAGGATAGTTTGGGGAAGTGTTCACCTATGGAACCATTATAAGGAGTAGTTCAGAATTTTTCAGCATAAGCAAGCAACACTTAATTTTTTGACTTAGGTAGAATGTCAGTTTCTGTATGTACTAGACTCTCTTTGCACATTAAAATTGCACAGATCATTCTCAGTTCCAGAGACAAAAAATGTATCAAGATGACAGGCTCATACAAGGCTATTATTTCATAAATAGGAAAAAAATGTATTTATGCTTGACCACTACATCACGAAGTGGTATTACTGAGGAAAAATCCAAAGCACAGCAGTGCTTAGTTTTAAGATAGGAGAAGGACTGTCATGATTTAACCTCAGATGGTAACTAAGTACAACACAGCCACTTACTCCCATTTCCCCCAGTGAGATGGGGAGAACAAGAAAAAGGTAAAAATCTGTGGGTTGAAATCAGAACAATTTAGTAACTGAAAAAAAGTACAATACAATATAAATATAATAAAGTACAATATAAAGTGTAAATAGAAGCATATATATATATATATATACACTCTCATATATCTATAAGGAAGTTAACAAAAAGTGAGAGAGGAATAAAGCCCAAGAAAGGTAAGTGATGCACACCATGATTGCTCACCACCCACTGACTGATGCCCAGCCCATTCCCAAGCAGCAATCAGCCCCTCCCAGCCAACTCCCCACAGTTTCTATGCTGAGCATGGTGTTCTAATGGTATGGAATAGACCTTTGACAAGTTCAGGTCAGCTATTCTGGCCATGCTCCTTCCCAGCTTCTTGTGCACCTCCTCATTTGCAAAACATGGGCAGTTGAAAAGTTCCTGACTTTGGGTAAGCACTACTTAGCAACAACTAAAACATCAGTGTGTTATCAATGTTCTTCTCATACTAAATCCAAAACACAGCACTGTACCAGCCACTAGGAAGCATATTCACACTGTCCCACCACGCCTAGGTCCCATGCTCTCCAATACAACCCAGTTAACCACCATCACCTTTCCTCTCTTTTTGATACATACACAGGTATCATTCCATTAGTCTCAAAGTCCTTTGCCCTTCAGCAATGTCTAAGAGGTCCAGGCCCGATGAAGAAGAGCAATGGTAGCAGTGAGGCAGGTATCACAAGTATTACTCAAAGAGTCAGTGTGCAGTCACAGGAGTGAACGTGACATCACCAGTGCACATGTGCATAAACCCGCCATCAATTTCTACAGCAAAACAAAACGAAACTTAACTACAGGGAAAGTCAAGGAGAAACTGCACCACACAGTTCATAAGAGAAGGTGTGCAGTACTTCAGGGAGCTACCACAGGTCAAGAACATCAAGGAAAAGAATGACACAAAATCAACAAGAAAGCTGGCACAGCAACCTTTTTCCTGGAACACCTTGGAACATTCTGAAAGGGAGACAGCTAGGACAGATGGAACAGAAGAGTACTAGAAGAAACAACAGAGAATGTAGAATTCAGAGTATCTTTCATATCTTTCCTGTTTGGAAATGTGACTCCTACCATTCAGCAATCCCTTAGGTAAACACAGGTGGAGTAGCCAATCTTCAGCAGGGGCAGATTCCAGAGTAAAACCAAACAGCTCCTTTGTTTGGTGTGCCAGGTCAAACACTTTCCTACAGCACTCAAGACAGTGGTGAGATTTAACTAAACATAAGTATAAACTCAGAAGTTTTCGCTTTCAGTGAAAGATGTCTACCACTTCCTCTTTGTGAGAGAAGAAAAACAGGCTGGACTTGACACACATCAGTCTGTACTGATACTTGAGACAACCTACCTTTAAAGCCACAACCTCTGTACAGATGATGTAAACATATCTGTTCTGGTTCATCATCGTTTGTAGCTGAGGAATCGCGTCTAGAGCTGGGATTTCTGTCTAGAGGGGGAATTATAAGACTTATTAACACACTTCGTATCAACAAGCCCTCCTAAAAGCACTCCTATCCCTAGGGAAGATGCCTAAAGGCAATATTTGTAGCTACCTAACTGCAGTCAGCTCCAGAAAGACACTGAAGCCTTTGATAACCTTGTAAACTCAAAGTCCCATCCCTGTATCCATCCTTTCTGAACCTGACTTCCCTTTAACTGCTGAATTCCTCAGACACAGTTTTTAGCTACCACCACAAAACAAGACTAGAATCCAATGCCTTTACACTTCCAGATGGACTCGAGTTAACTGTGCATTCCACACTGGCAGCTACAAAACACGAAGTTTCAAAATTTGATACTTCTATAAATTAAAGCACATTAAAGAAACAAAAAGGGAAGAAGGAACTGCAGGCAAAATAGTGGAGATGAACATACACACTTGGATTCTCCATTCTGTTATCCTTTTTTTTCCTGCTAAACTATACTTAACTTACAATTCTAAAGGACTTCAAAAGAAAAGTGCAAACAAAATATGACACTTGTAAGAAATAACTAGGATTAGTGGCATTTGCAAATTCTTGTGCTAGACAATCGCTACATTAAAGAAAAACAATTATATAGTTTATAATCAGACAAGTAACCACCACTCCTATTGTTAAACAGGTCTCTATGTATTTTACAAAAAAAAAACCCCAAAATTATAGAGCTCTCTATTTCCAGTTCCTGTTATGCTTTTTTAACCCCAAATTTAAGAATTTTATGAACACCAGCACTCTATTTCTCAAGAACCTCTCTTCACTTGTCAAGACTGATCTCTGTCAAGACAAAGATCTCTGTCAATGAGATAGGTACAAGGTCCCTCCTAAAAGACAAATCAAGATGTGAGTACAGTTTTCTTAATGAGACCTGTGAAAATATTAAATTCACTACAGTGACTCTTCTGATGTATTCAAAAGATGATATTATTTACCTTTGCATGGTGAAGACTTGGCATCTTCTATGTCATTCATGTACCTGTTGCCATTTTTTATGTCATACATGTTTCTATAAATGGAAGGTAGTTTCCCAATAATGTCTGAGCTCATTCCCTGTCTCTCCAGTTTCTCAAAACATTCTGGATTTAGTAAGTCATGGGACCGTTTGCAGCTGCTGCCAAATCTGCACTGGCCACGCAAAACATACTGGCAAATATGCAGTTTGGTGCAGGATGTTTTAAAAGTACAAGATCCATGAAGTCCATCACCTTTGTTATAATGCAAGCAGACCTTGGGTAGGAGAAGAAAAGAGGAATTTAAAGATTAAAGTACAATGTGCTTGTTTATACTGCTTGAATCCATGATTTTTAGTTTTTCACGGTTATGTGCATACATTTGCTTTTAAAAGATATATTTCTTCTTTCTTCTTGTTTTCTAAATGATTAATTGATAGCTTTTCCTTTGCCCTGCTAACATTTAGAAATATTTTTCAACAGACAACATTCTTACTGACATTCTCAAGCAGATGAGATTCAGTGCTAACTCACATCTCTTTGAATTTCTAGTTTTGGAACAGTGAATTTTTTGGACCAGATTCTGATGGTAAGAGGTACTGGATCTGGCTGGGACGGAGTTAACTTTCTTCACAGCAGACCATACCACATTATGTTTTGGGTTTGTGACCAAAACAGTGTTGATAACACATCCCTTTGGTCTGTTTGGGTCAGCTGTCCTGGCCATGCTCCCTCCCGCCTCCTTGTGCAGCTCCTCGCTGGCAGAGCATGGGAAGCTGGGAAGTCCTTGACTGAAGGTAAGTGCTACTTGGCAACAGCCAAAACATCAGTGGGCTGCCAACTTTTCGTATTAACCCCAAAACACAGCACCATACATGGTACCAGTAAGAAAATTAGCTCTATCTCAGCTGAAACCAGAACAGATAAACACCATAGAGCCTCTCGCTCACTCCCATCAGGGAATGTGGGAGAGAATCAGAAAAAAAAGTAAAACTCACGGGGTTGAGATAAACACAGTTTAATAGGGCATAAAAGGAAGAGAAAATAATAATGATGATAAAAGAATAGACAAAATAAGTGATGCACAATGCAGCTGCTCCCCACTCACTGACCAAAGCCCAGCCAGTCCCCATCAGTGTGCCACCACCCCTGTGCCACATCCCCCCAGTTTTAGTGTTCAGAATGATGTCATACAGTATGGAATATCCTTTTGTCCAGTGTGGGTCAGCTGTCTTGGCTGCATCCCCTCCCAGCCTCTTGTGCACTCCCAGTCTACGGGCTGGCAGGGCAGTATGAAAAGCTGAAAAGTCCTTGAGTTAGAGCAAGCACTGCTCAGCAAATCTAAAACATGAGTGTGTTATCAACATTGTTCTCATCCTGAATCCAAAACACCGCATTGTACCAGCTACTAGAAAGAAAATTAACTCTATTCCAGCCAAAACCAGGACATAGTCCAAACTGGCCAAAGGGATATTCCATGCTGTATGTCATTCTCCAAAAATGAAACAAACCAGTAGTGGGGAAGGGGACAGAGGGAAGGTGGAAGAAGGGGTAGATGGGTCCTTCTTATAAGGTACCGCTTGCTCAGGGACTTGCTGGGCATCAGTCTGCTTCAAGGTGGTGAAGCAGAAGTGTTCTTTTGCAACACTTGTTTTCTCCCTGCTTTCCTCCACTTGCTACACTGTCTTTATCTCCATTCACAGGTTTTGTCACTTTTGTTCTTGTTAATGCTCACCTCTTCTGCTTGTGATGAGGGAGTGAGGAGTGGGTGAGCGACTGTGCAAGAGCTTAGCTGCCAGCTAGCATGAACCCACCACAGGTGAGAACAGAGGATGCAGATTTATTTTTAAATTTGCATTAAGCTAACTAAATTGACACAACAACATCTCCATCTCTGTCAAGCCTCTTCCACTTTGTGATGCTCACTGAAACAAGGCTAAGAAGCTCACACAGTAATACTCACCTCTGGTAAGAGGGAAGGGTCATTTTGAAGTAGAAGCTGGCAAAGTTCATCATGGTTTAAACTATCAAGTCCATATTGCTTTAGAACACGGAGATTATGGTCTGAGTAGAAGTTGTGAACAAACTTGCATCCCTTCCTAGAATTCAAGAAACCCAACAGCAAAAAGATCGTAACAGATCAGCAATATTCTGCTACACCATGGGCATTACACTGAACAGCTAAAAAAGCACACCAAATTAGCTAGTTTCAGAAAAATCCATACTGCTCCTCTATAAAGCCATTATGTGATTTGCAAAACAGATTACATAATTACTCTGAGGATAATTGCCACGCTACTTCTGATTCACAGTCATTATAGCCTTCACGCAGTCTGACAATATCGGCATTTTTGACCTGCAGCTCACAACCACGAAACCACCAAAGCTCCAGAGCATCGCTCCCTCTGAGCCGATGAGTACAACATCCCCCAGGGTCCCCCAGCACGGGGACGTGCGGGGACACCCAGCTTTAGCACATCCCCCAGGGTCCCGCAGCACGGGGACGTGCGGGGACACCCAGCTTTAGCACATCCCCCAGGGTCCCGCAGCACGGGGACGTGCGGGGACACCCAGCTTTAGCACATCCCCCAGGGTCCCGCAGCACGGGGACGTGCGGGGACACAGCTTTCCCCCGGCACGGCCCTGCCCACGGGAAGGGAAGCGCCACGGCGATGACCTGGGGAGGAAGTGCTGCGACCCAAAGCTGTGAAACCACCGCCTGTGTCTGCCTCCTTTGCAACAACACACGCACAAATAAAAGGAGGCGGGCAGTGGGCATTTCCGACGCGGAAAGGGCTGCAAGGCCTTTACTGAGAGCTCCTTCCCCCGAAGGGGCACACCGTGCCCAAGGCCGAGCCCCCCCGGCCGCCCGGGGATGGAGGCCGCCCCCCCGCCCCTCACCTGGCCAGCTGGTTGCGGCAGAAGCCCTTCAGGTGGTACTTGCANTCCCGCAGCACGGCCGCCAGCTGCTCGGCCGAGGGCCGGCCCGGCAGCCGCCGCTGCAGCTCGCCCTGCTCCAGGCAGCCGCCGCTGGCGCACAGCACCCGCAGCGCCTGGGTCGCCAGCGCCATGTCCGTGGCCCTGGGGCTGCGGTTCCGAGGAGCCCCGCCCGGGAGAGCGACGGAAACGGAAACGAAAGTGATAGTGCCCGAGAGCGAGCGCGGCCGCCTCGGCCCGGGGCCTTCGCTCTGCCCCGCAGGGGAGTGGCTTGCTCTGGGGGACCCGGCGGCGGCGAGTGAGGCGCGGGCGGGATTACCTGGGCCCTTCGCCCAAGGCCATTCGCCTCCCTCCTCTGCCTGACTTTGAGGATGTGTCGACCGTTTTTAATCAAATGTCACCATAAAGGGATGGCAGCTGGGAGATCACACTTTTCCTGTAGGAAAAAGTGGGCGCAGGGATGAATGGAGCCGTCAGAAAGTCTCCTTCACCACCCTCAGTTACAGGGAGCAGGGAGGAGGCTGGTGTGTGAATTCTGCCGTCTTTAGGCACCAGGAAAAACATCTCAGTTAAGGTTTCTGAGCTGTGCCAGTTTGATGATGATACATCATGAAGGCTGCTGTCACACTCCTTTCCTTTCAGTATCTAAATTAAAAGTTTGGTCATGGTCACACATATCCTGGATGTGCAACTGCCCTGCTTGCAGTGCTTGTAGTACCACCCGCTACACGGTGCCACTGCGTCTGCCCGCACAGCAGCCATGGCACCGGTGTGGCCAAGCAATGTCCTCACCTTCTAGGAACTCAGAAGGGTGCCCATCTTTTAGTTAAGTCTCTTTGTCTGGGTCATTTTGACCCTCCTGGTGCTGCATTGCAGTCACTCAGAAGCATGCTTTAAATGGTGGCAGAACAATGATGTAAAGTGCCATCATTTAAGTCAGACTGGCAGTGGAAGGCATGGGGACTCTCACTGATGGTGGTTCTCACTGAACAAAAGTCCTGCCTCCTTCCTTCTTTTGCCAGTCCTGTTCTCTTGTGCCTTTCCCCTTGTCTTGTCTTACTTCCTGCTTGCCCTGTCAGATCAGGAAGGGAATGACAAAACGAGAAGCTAGACAAGTGCGCTGAACAGAAAAGCAGCTCTACTTGGTCACTTACAGGTCCGTAGAGATCTATCTGTAGCTTGCCTGTGACAGGCCATCAACAGATGTTCAGCAGACAGCGTGAGAGGCTGGAGTGTTACTGTCCTTCATCTCTCCAGTGTCCACTGATTAGCTTTCCTGAAACAAAGGATAAGTGCCATTTTAGTAATTTTTCTATGGAAGTAATTCCATAGCTTGGACTGTCTTTTTCCTCCTTTGTTTCTTAGATAGTCTTTCCTTGAGAGGCAGACCTGCAGATGGTCACGTTTGTCACTGATGGTCACCTAGTAGTAAGACACTTTTATGAGAGAGATCACACACCACTGGTAGTGATTGACAGTATCACAGAACACTTGAGGTGGAAAGGGGCTGTAGGAGGTCATCTGGTCTGACCCCACATTCAGCTGTTTCATCACTGAAAGAGAATATGGATAGAAGACTCCTAATTATGGTGTTTTGTCTAATGGTCTCAAATTATTGGATACTGTATACTGCCCCATCAGTAGGATATATCTTGAGTGAACCAAAACTCAGGGAACCCTTTAGCATGAAAAGCATTGAAACAGAATTGTACTTGACAACTCTTGTTCTCCCCAGCATGCATCCATTCACTTTTTCTGTCCAGTGCCCAAAATCCATCCCAAATCAGCTCCCAACTTTTTACATCTTAAAGACCTGTCCCAGCATCACTGTGCTGTCCAGGTAGCTGTTTCAACTGTATCTCGCTTTCACACTTTCTTTCCTCATGCATCTGAAAAAACCCACTCATCTGGCAGAAATACGGCATTTTTTAGTGATAAAATTTGTATGAATGACAACACTAATGTCAGCATTATATAGAGAGGAGTACCAAGAAAGAAGTGCAGTGTAAGATTTGGTTTGGAGGAGTGTTTTCAGGTAGCTTTACACCATTACAACTCATTACAATTCACAATTACATGTGTTTCACAGGGAAGTTCATGTGGCTTTTCCTGCTTTGAAGGAACCCCTGAGTGAGTTTCTTGAGGCTCTGGAGTAGAGCTATCATTCTGTTTCTTTTCACGAGACAAAAGCAAACTAGGAAAACAGGCAATGATCGATGCAGGGAGCCGAGCTGCCTTTGAATTACAGCACCTTCCCACCCCTGAATTCACACCCGAAGTAAATCATAGCTTATTCTTTCTCACACCAGTTTCTTGTAGTTTGTTTTGTGGCATGTTCCTCAGGAAGAATAAAAGTACCCCTTTGATTTGATAGAACTTCCCCACCTATGAATTATATATAAGCAAAATTGTACTTTCTTCTACAGAAGAAGAATTTTCTGCTAACAGAAAAGTCAATTTTCATTTGTAAAATTAAATACTTCCTATATATGAAAGTTACATTAGACATGAAGGGCACCTAAGGCAAGTGGTTCCTCTTCACCTCTCAAATACTGTAATTAAAGGTAAGGCTGTTTTCTTAAATTTCATTGTAGCATAATTGCAAATGAGCTATTCCACCTTACGGGTAATGACTTCTGTGTGCATTGGTCCTGGAATAAGCTCCCTCTAAGCAGTTCCTATGGTTTCTGAACAGCTGCTGAACTCAGAGCACATGGGGTTTTATTAATTGTGGGACTTCAGGTACTGCAATTTCAGTGAGCTACCTTTGTTAACATGTGATGTATTGTGCTATGAAAACTTTACTCTAGAAATTTTCAGACGTCAGTCATTAGATTAATATCTTCTTTTTAGGAACAGTTTATGGATAAATGTGTTAATTTGAATTGTGGCATCATTTCTTGCCACATCTTACTTGTATCAGTCTTCAAAATGTAGTAATTTAATGATTTTCCTGTGAATTTTTGTATGCATCTTTAAAACATCCACTGTTGTTATAATGCATGGTGCCTCCATTTCCCACTCCATCCACGTGTTTCAGTCTTTCTCCTCCCTAGCATGGTGAAGCTCCTAGCTTTGTATCGTGTGTCATGGAAGATGATATAAGGAAAATGGGGAGAAGAAGACAGAAGTGTGATATGTTTGCTTGCAGATGTTTTTGGTTGCCTCTCAACCTACATTTAAACACATATTTGAGGGTTAATTGTTGTCCCAGTGATGGTCTGACCACATGGTTAAACACTTGGCTAAACTTTCCGTAATTTAGTCTGCAACTGGATGGTTTATAATGGCTTGTATTTGCTCTTTATAAAATACATATAATTTATACATGTTCCTTTTCTGGGTTAGGTATAGGTGGCCTGTCCACCTTGGTCAAAATCAGTAGAATTTTGTCCCAAAGAGTTGGTATGCTGGGATTAAATGTTTGATTTGTTCTTTGCTTGGAATTGTTTTGATTTTTTCATCTGAGGACCATGCAGTCTTTGGGCTTGTACACTTCGAATGAGTCCCCTCAACCTGTTATATTATTTCTATGTGCTTCTCTAATTTCTTTACTTAGGACTAGTATTTCTGAAATCCGTGCTAATTAACAGCATATTGAGTTTACAGCTGCAATCCCAAGAGTCTCCCAGAGACGTGCTAACCTAAAAATCAGCCATCCTGCAGGTAACACATGCACCCACAACTTGAAAGCAATGAGCAGGAAACTCAGTTCCGTTGCAGTATGTGAGTAGCACCAGACTGTGGGGCTGTTGGCTGTCCCAGGGATCTTGCAGCCTCTGCAAAGAGCAGGATAAATCCTCATTTTTCGCTCTTGCCTCAGGATACAAATATAAACATTTATTTTCTCATGCAAACAGTATAGTCTGGACAGGATCTAGGACAAACCATCTGTTTTATAAAAATAAACAAGCCTAATGTAACATACAAGAAACTGTATTGTGTACAGTTTGGTTCATTGCATAAGTATATTTCAAGCAGTCTTGCTTATGAAAATAAAAAAATTTGGGGGCTGAAAATTCACAGTGTAGTTAATGATGCTGTTATTTGTCATTGGCACATTCTTAGTCTTATTCTGTTGAACATTTTATTACTTGGTGCCAGTGTAAATGTCTGTTTATTGCATAAGCCTTAGGCTTTTGTTGTTTCACACCCTCAGAAAGGTAATGTATTCACATATGCCCATCATGCTGTACACTGGCTTCCTCCACCTTTCAGAAACTTCCTAAGAAGCTCCTTTAAAACTACAGTGATCCTCAGATGAACAGTAAATGAACCATATTCTGAGCAGCAGTGTTCAGATCCGCCCATGCAGAAGCCGTGACAGTGGTAACACATATGCTGCCTGCCGCTATATAGAATGCCCTCAGCAAGTGGCTCTGTGTGATTTTGTCCTAATGTCTTGCCACAACCAATTTCATACCACAAAGTGATTCCTTTAAAGGACAGGGAAAATGTCATGATTGTGAGGGGGGTTGGAGAACCAAATCCATTGATTTAAGCTAAGTTTTTATGTTCCTTTTTCTCTAAATACAGAATGGAAGTTCAAAGTGAAACTCATGCAAGGTGGAGAGGGAAAGTGTGGGAACTAACCAAAAGACACAAAGTTTATTGAAACATGAAAATGGAGCAAGCAAATGGAGAGGGCCAAAGTCAGGAAGCCTATTGCTGCTCTCACAGCAGTTTTGCCTGCATTTGCCACTGTATTATCCACTGTCTATATTTTCTACCAAGCTAACATACTGAATCTCAATGTGACTGTTAATTCTTCTTTTAAGCATTCAGCTCTCAGATGGGAGTGACCTCCCTGTTGACAGATAGTGAGCAGCAATTCTGTTTTCTTTAATGTAGGATTTGCCACCAAACCACTTATCTTCGTATCACAATGATTTGCTTAGCATGCATGCATTTAAATTAGCAGATCTGACAGTTAAAAAGTCCTTTTGAAACTCAGCACTTTTTCAAAGTTTCTTGTGAGCAAAGAAAAAAGTAACTTGTCAGGAACCAGGACAGTTACTGAATCCCGTCACATTTCATTCTGCACTGCGGTCAGCAATAATACAGAAGTTGGCTTCATCATACAGTGTTTTATCCTGTTTTAGACAAAATATGAAATTCCACTGATAAGGACTTACCTCTATCTGCTCTATGAAGAGATATGTTCATGAAAACATGCAATAGTTATGAATGAAAATGCGATGTCTGCACATAGCAGCTCAAGAAAGCCTTGCTATTTTATGGCTAGATGATTGTTATATTTATAAGGTCAAACTGATGGGGAACATGAAGTTGAAGGGATCAAATGGATCCTTAATTCTAGCTGCTTATAATCACAAGCAGCTAAGTTTTTAGATACTTATTTCAGAAACATCCACGGTATAATCCACAGACACCCTGAGCCTCAGAAAGCTCTTCAGCACTTTGTAACAAGTGTGAGACCTGGGGTCTCTGAGCACACCAAGGAAAAATCAGGGTCAGTTTCACCGTAGGAGAAGACAGTAGGTTTCAAAAGGAGAGGGCATGTTTCTCAGACATTCTGCCCAAAGACTTTGAAGATGGCAGTCAACTGCATATGGGAAAGACTGCAAGCAAATATTAAAAAAAAAAAAAACAACCTAAAACTGCTTTTGAAAGAAACCAGAAACTTCCAGCTTTATTTTCCAGCTGCTAGTCCCTACTTTTCATTGAAACTTCCTCTTTTCAGTGAAAACTCTGCGAAGTTTTCTTGTGACTTTTTCTTCTATGAGTTCATTTTCTTCTCTCCATGTTCATCATCTAAATTCACAAATGTTCATGCACTGACACATCACCCGGGATGTCACAGGGAATAGATTTGGAGATCAGTAGCAGCTACTTGTGGTGGCAGGGGATAAACAGAAGGAACAAAGAATCTCATCAAAAGAAAGCAACAATCAGGTGCTTTCAAAAGCTTCTTGCAACAGTGTACTGAGATGTATAACTAATGTGTTCATATTGTCTTAAACATCTGGCTAAGATTCACAGCTAAAACAGAGGTTTGGTAAAAGGAGACCTCACTTGCACAATATACTCAAGAGTGTAGGGTTTAAGTGGATGTGTAGCAGTGAAATGGGAGTTTATTCAGAGATATCAGATAAAGAGCTTTCTGCAGAAAAATACCTCCAGTAGGACCAAAGCCAGTATGCTCTGTAACGCACAGTTCACTGCTGTTGTAGAAAAGAGCATCATTTCAGAGAAGGCTGCTGCATTTTTGGTTCTTGTATTAAATGACAACACATGAGAGAGGGGTTTTTTCCTGGGTACCCATTCCAGCTAGCAAGATAGGTTGGCTAATAACGAATTACCTGTGGTTGATCTGTGCAAGGCAAATGTTCTACATGGACCTAGAGCAAGCGTGGTTATCAGCTGAATTGCTTTTAGCCCTTTTTTTTAGCCCTCTTGCCACACAAGGGCAATCTACTTATGTAGTACCTTATAATTTCTGTATAAAAATGCATTCTGTGTATTTTTGGTGTTACAGTTGCATTTACTCTTCCAAAAGAGTCTTAAAATAAAAGTAATATGTCTTCTGAAATGTAGCACATGGAAATACTGCTTTTGTTCTGGAAGAATTATGCTACTGTATGTTAGCAAGTTTCAAGCTCTGAAACTTTTTTTTTTTAAAGGGAAACTTATTTGCAATAAGCATTATATTGAGTCATATATAAATCTTCTAAAAGTAGATTTACAATTGTTTCCTGGCATTCTCATGGGAATTCTGCACTTGCAACAGAGATTATTTTAATCAAAGCTGATGACATTTTTTCAGGCTTATTTTCCTTTCATTTAGTGCCTTTCAGTTTCCAAGTTATTACTGATCTATGTAATTTTCTCAAGCAAATATTTTTTTCATCAGTCTTTGTACTCTGAAATAGTAAAAAAAAAAAAGAACTCTGACAGGCCACTTGTGGGATTTATTATCACTGATGCTTAATATTTAACTGTAGGTAAATAGTACTGAGTGAGAGACAGTCTGATTGCTCTGAAATGATGCACAGAAGAAAAACAGACCTGCTTTTTCTGCTTTCAATTTTCCTTACAAAAAACCCCCAACCTTATTTCTCTCTTTCCTCATCAGTATATAAATTGATTGGTTTTGCACTACACATATCAAGATTTTTGTGTCGTGTTTGTGTTAGAAGGCATGGGGCTGCTGAAAATGAATGAAAACATGAAATACGGAGAGCAGAGAGCTCTCTGGCTTCTTAGCCACAGGCACCTTTCAAGCTCCAACTGCATCCCATACCTAGCTGGAGTTTCTATGAAGATAAAAGGCTGTTTAATCCCAATTCCTCACATGGTGCTGCTGAGGGAAATTTATTTACAAGCTCAGCCCAGACTGCTTCACAAATGGAATACTAGAAATCTATTTGCTGTATCTGAACTCCAAACGCTCTCAGAGATTCCCCTTCCTACAGCTTTTTGGATTATGCTGTAT
Organism: Machaerirhynchus nigripectus; assembly: GCA_013397975.1. NCBI lineage: Eukaryota > Metazoa > Chordata > Aves > Passeriformes > Dicruridae > Machaerirhynchus > Machaerirhynchus nigripectus. The sequence continues at coordinate 1,489,383 of VZRQ01009507.1, read as the reverse complement.
ATGCTTTTCACGGCTAATTATTCTGAGATTTTGTTGTATTAGTCATTTTTAGAGATGAATACTGAGTATCTGAGAACTGAGGGAAAGGAATTTTTGCTAGTTACAGTTTCTTTAAATGTTGTTTTTTATGAATACATCTATCAGAATCAAAAAATCTTCAAAACATTATGGGAAAAAATATTGCTACTTTTAAAGCATCTCTGATAAGGATCAATAAGTCCCTTAGAAGTCCCTGATTGGTTTTTTTAAAGGAAGATGAAAATATATTCTACAGTAACAAATGAGTAAAAAAACCCCAGCCCTCCTATCTGTGCACACAGTGACATCTCCTCTAAAAGGATATTAAGATTGCAAATAAAGTAATCAAAAGTTAATTACAACATGGGCAAATTAAGTTGACTGGTATGGCTGTAATTTGTCCTCACTGAGTACGTGTGTTATGGCACTGTTATGACACGGTCACTGGCAGTTTCTGCTACAAGGCTCTTTCTTTCATTCAGTACCCACAAGGGTAGTGCTCACTTAGTGACTAATTAGCCAGTGGGATTTCAATCCTGATTGCATCCCCAAGCCTTATTCACTACATGGTCAGATACTGCTTTCAAGAGAGAATTGTTAACCTCTTTATAGATTTTTTTTTTTATGCTTCCTCCATTACAACATGTGAATGCTTCATAAGGACTAAGGCATTTATAAGTGCATTGTGATTTGAAGATAATTTTTTACCTGTGCTTTAGGGGGATGATGGCACAATGAGATTAAATTAGAAATTACTCACTAATTTTGTGTATTTGTTCTATGATACCCAAGAACTCGTGTTTTGTAGAGTTCAGCATTTGTGGGCAGTTTGTGGGGTCAGGCCAGCACTCAGTGACTACACTTGCAGCTGGTCCTGCTCAGCATTTCTGCAAATCTGACACCAGGGTCTCGAGTCAGAAGTCCCAAAAATGAGGAACATACAGTAAGGGACCACCTGTGAAAGTTTGCTCAAAGGGACTTACCTCTCATCATTTGGGAACTCTGTGGTAGAGGCAGGGTCAGAACCCAAACCCACTTCTCCAGGGTAGCCTTCAGCGACTTAAACTTTGAGAGCATCTTCTCTCTTCCTTGTTAGCTAAACAGTTTATAACTTCTGCAACAGATGCAGCAGGGTTTCTGCACGTGAAAGTCTCATTTACTGAGCTGTCTCACCTCACTGTTAGAGCAAAATTTATTCCATGCACATTGAAAAATAGGGGCCTTCAGAGGAAAATGTTAAAATATACCCTCATGGAGTAGGAAAGGGAGATGATTATGTTTTGATTTGATGTTTTCTGCCTTTGGAGTGCTCCTGTATTCTCCTGGAAGAGGACTCCTCATGCCTCACTTTCAGATGCCTCAATTAACAAAAATAACATTTGGAAAAAGCCTGGCATAAAAAAGGAAATTCCCTTCAGTCTGCCACCTGCATATCCACCATTTGAGTTAACTGCTCAGCTGATGGCAATGACAGGTTGTCATCGTCTTGCTTCACTGAACAATTTCACCAATATTTGCTGCAGCAGGGAAGCTTTTCCAGTCTGGGTGGAATCTTGGCCTCCACTGTAGTCTTGGGAGTTCAGGAGACATTGATCCTTCCCCTTCCATTCCCCAAGCTTGCTCCCTCCTTCCCTTATCTTTGAAAATTCAGTCTTCCCTTTCCACTATTCTTCTTGCCCCCCTCAATCCAAGATATTTTGGTCCAATCCTATGCTCTTCAGCCAGGTCTCACAAAATTAGTGCAGATTCTCATATGAATCTCAGCCTTCCTTTTATCTTCGTGTTAAACAGGTTCCAATCCTCCTTTCTCAAATCCTGGTTAAATGTCTTTCTGGCACCTCTCCCCACAATTCCACTGAGCACACCGGAGTTCAGAGGCAGTGTCTGTGCAATCACCTTCCAACTATGATGACCTCCAGCTCTCACTCTCAATTCCCAGCATCTTCTGCTCTTCCCATTTTCAATCACAGTTTTCTTCTTGCTTCTCACCTGGTGTCCTACGCAGCAATCTCTGGTACTGCTCTGGCACTGCTTCCTCCCAAATTTATCCCTTCTTGTGCCTGTGTTCCAGTCAAGCAGCTACTCATCCTGTGAAGTTTCAGCACTGTCCAGGTGTCAGTAGAAGATAAAGTTGATTTGAAAGAGCAGGTAAAAAACAGTTCTTGAACTGTGAGTGTTTGTCTGTATCCTGCTACAAAGCTGTAGTTACAGGCAAGTCCTGATGTGCTCCTGAAGTACCTGTTCACAGCATGTGCTGAGGGAAGAGCACAGGCACAGTCTGATGCCTGGGAAGAAGCTGGGAAGGAACAGAGCACATCCACTTGCCCATGGTCCTCCCACTCAGATGCTGAAATATAAAAATTCATTGAGCATGAGCGAAGCATTGCAGTGGATTGCAATGTCATTTTAAGTGCAGGTGAGTTTAATGGAGCAGAAAAAAAGCACTCCCAACCAGAAGTGTACTGTAACAGTGACACTTTCTGTGTCCAAGGAACAGCATAGAGAGGCCTAAAGAAGATGTTCTTTAAGGACAAGGCCATTCTGCTTGCCATGCATTTCAGCTAACACTGAACAAATGTTCAATATGAGACACACAGTGGCATGAAAACATAACATCTACTCCATTATTTCTGTCATTATTTGCATTTAAAGACCTTTTCAACATATATTTAGAATCAGCCTTATTCCCCATGTTGTTATAACTCCCTGATGAGGGATGGCGTAAAGTTTGATCTCTTAGGGTGTGCATATGAAATATGTAATGCTGCTGTTGCACTTAATTTAACTGAGTAGTCACTATATTCCCTGAATCTGAAAGTTTTTCAATATGTATTTTGCACATGAGCTTGGCTTAAAATGAGGTAAGTATGGCAGACAGGAGAAAAATACCATTTGATTTGAAGGTTGATTTGGAATGTTTGTCGTTCTTCTGTGAGGCACTGTGTTAGCAATGTAACTTGCAGGCTGCATTCTCTGGAATCCTATTTATATTTGTTTCTGGAAGGTATTTGACATCTTTTTGGGGAGCTATAATGCAAAGCATTGTCTCTTATCACGCATTAATCAGGAGCTCAGCTTGTCCAGCCATGTTAAGCACCTGCTCAATTTTAAGTTAAAATATGCTTCTGATTAGGTGTGAGTTTAAGATTATAGCTGAATGTTTTCCAGAACTGTGTCCCTTGCTCTGAATATCTTTGGAGTGATCTTTAAAGAAGTCACTTTAAATCAAACCTCTCCTGTCTTTTTTGAAGATTTTTGTGTAAGACTAAATTAAGCACTTGGCTGCCTAGAAACATAATAACAAGTCAGAAGCCTTAGCCTATAAAAGATTCCACTTCTGGATTTTTAAATTTTATGTTCTTTTGTATCTACCTTTAGCAGATACATCCCATAAAACATGAGGGAGCTAAACTCACTGAGATCAGGTAGATGAGGGTTGGGGGAATTCCATGGAGGACATTTCCAGGACATACCTAAGGCCAAGGCATGGTGTAACTGCCAGGCCTCTTGCTTTTTTGTTGAATTCAGTAATTCAAAATGCAGGCACCTCAAAGAGAAATTGAAAAGAGTGTGAAGCCATTTCTAAATGACAGTTTAATTTGAAATTTAAGATTAAAAACCACTCAGCTTTGGAAAATCCTCTTTCGGAAAAGGTTCCAGGCCAGGAAACTGTTTTACTGACATGCCTCCTACTTTACCATCAAGATACAGGATTTCTTTAACATCAGTTTGTAAAAATCCCCAAAGCCTAAGTACTTCTTCAGCACTTTCCTGATAATATAGGAAGCATTTATTTGCTAGTCATAGCACTTAATGCCTGCATATTTGTTTGCCTCATCAAAGCATAAAACCCCATTATTTGGGACAGCTGTTTTTTCAACCTTCAGAGTTTAGCAGTGACAGGAATCTTATTTCTAAAGAATTTCCTTTACTGCTCTGCAGTTCCTTAAAGTGTATTTTTTAAATCTAGAATTCTGGAAGAAATCTGACCTCATTCTACTCCTTCAAAGAGAGAATGTGCTGGATTTTTGTTTAATTTGGTTAGGTTTGGTTTTTGTTATATGACAATTACAACACCAAGAATGGCTGTAAATAGTTTTTGAACTCTAACTACTTTTACTCAAGAGCACTTCATTATATATTTTTACATTCCCAAGTGAACTTGGTCAACTGGTTACCTCTCACAACTATTTATTACCATCTTCCTCACAACCTTACAGCTTCCTTCATTTCAGATGGCCTGTTTTCAAGTCTTCACTGCTTTTTTTCCATCTCAGTCCTGTGTGCAAAATATTTGCCCAACTTCCTGGTGGGACTAAATGTAGATGTCTGTCCCTGAAAATGGAGATTTTGTTAGAGGCTCAAACAGCTCTGCTTTTGGTGGTTGCATGCTTAAACCTTTTCTTACCTTTGTGGTACCAGTCATGTAGTATGGTAATAACTTCCATGGAGGCAATGTCAAAATGTGATTCCACATTTTCCTTTTAAGAGAAAAAATAGGAGCATATTTGCTTTGCAATGGATCTGCCTGCTAAGGGCATCTGACCCTGTTGCACATGGCAGAATTTGGTCCCGCCTGTCAGGGTACCCTATGTATAATTACTGAAGACAAAAGCACCTGCAGCAGGAATAGCTGTAGAAGAACTCCTATGGAATATTTCATGTTTTGGTCAAAAGCCCAAAACATTTTCTCTTTTCAATTTTGACAAGATTATTGCCAATATACAGTTGGTTTTTCTAATTCTTGGTCTTCTGATGAAATCGCACATTTTTTATGAAAAATGGTGCAGAAAATTCTTAACATTTCCTGCTCTTTTTAAGTGACAATTTATTTATTTTATACCATATCTTACAATTTCTGCCTGTTTTGAAGTTATAAACGAAATAAATACACTTCATAGGCCTTATGCTATAATCCTGTAGATTGTTGTGTTTCATTTCACGTGAAAGTCAGCTTGTATTTTTGTAGTGATAACAGCATGTTGTAGTCTTATAATTCCCAATATCAGTAATTTCATTAATAGTGACGTTATTTCTATCCTCAACAGACTTGGGGATCCCAGGCTGGCCCCGTGATTTACTTCCACCACTTTTTCTTATGGGCATATTCCTCCATTGCTGGTAATTTACAGAGGATTTAAACATAATTTAGGGCCTGCTTAGCAATGAATGTTGATTTTTCTTCCTGTTCAACAGCTACAGATGCAGTGCTTCAAGAGATGCTTACGTGGTCTGTCTGCCTGAACTTGGGATGTATCTTGTCTCAAAAATGTTAGAACTCCATTACATTTATTCTGGTTGCTTCTATTTGTCTGCTACAGGTCTTTAATGCCAAATGGTTGCAGATGCTACAGCAGTTATTATATGTCTTTCTTTCCAGCTTTTCCAGAAACAGACACAATTGCTTCCTTCCATTCTTTCTAGCTGAAAAGGCTCTGTCACCTGGTCTTAACATTTTTCAACTATCACCTTTATGATTAAGGGGGAATGAAACTGAAATGGAGTGTTGAATTAATCCTGTGTGATCTAAGTGCTCCTCAAATCTGAAAGTGTATTTCTTCCACAAATAGCCCAATTACTTGGAAAATTGTTAGTTTATATTTGTCTTCCCCAGTTTCACTATTAAGAGTTATTAAAATACTGTATTCTTCTTTCTATTTGCTTTCTTTTTCAGGAAAATACTTTCATTTTTAACCTTTATCAGGCTCACCTCCTAATCATAGAGTCATAGAATGGTTTGGGTTGGAAAGGGCCTTACAGAGGATCTAGTTCAAATCCCCTTGCAGTAGACAAGGGTACCTTCCACTAGACCAGGCTGCTCAAAGCCCCATCCAACCTGGCCTTGAACACTTCCAGGGATGGGGTGTCCACAACTTTCTGGACAACCTGTTCCAGTGTCTCACCCACCTCACCGTAAAGAATTTCTTCCTTGTAATTAACCTAAACCCATCTTCTTTCAGTTTAAAGGCATTCTCCCTTGTCCTGTCACTCCATACCATTGCAAAAGCTCCCTCTCCAGCTTGCTTGCAGGCCCCCTTTTAGGTACAGGAAAGTGCTGTAAGTTCTCCCTGGATCCTTCTGTTCTCCAGGCTGAACAACCCCAGCTCTCTCAGCCTGTCTTCATAGCAGAGGTGCTTCAGCCTTCTGATCATCTTCATGTCCCTCCTCTGGGCTTGTTCCAACAGGTCCATGTCCTTCTTATGCTGGAGACCCCAGAAATGGATGCAGCACTGCAGGGGGGGCTCATGGGAGCAGAGTGAGGGGGCAGAATCCCGTCCCTCCACCTGCTGGCTACACTGCTTTAGATGCAGCCCAGGACAGGGCTGGGTTTCTGGGCTGCATGCACGTATTGCCAGGCCTTGCTAAGCTTCTTGTCCACCAACACCCCCAAGTCCTTCTCCTCAGGGCTGCTCTTGATCCGTTCTCCACCCCTGAGCTTTACATCCCCACCAGCCACTCGTTGGTGAGAACAACATCTAGGATAGAGCTCGTCCCTTTGTCCATTGCTATTTTTATGAAATGCTCTCGTATTATTCCCATCCACCTCTGACAGTTTTCTGCTGAAGTATTACTGTGTTTTATTTATCCCAATATTTGACAGTACTCATTATACCTGTAAATTAATCAAAATTATTTGTTCATGTTTCACTTCAGAGTCTTCTTTTAGTATAGGGTTGGTTCTTGTTTTTTTTTCCGAATGCACTTTTTGTTATTAGTTCCTTGTGCTTCTGTTGTGGTTTCTGGTTTTCTATCTCAGCGGGGTTTCCCATCAGAAATTCACTTCCTTTGGTTAGATGAAGCCAAAGAAGAAGCTCCTTGAGAAGCCTTGCTGACATGAGTATTTGGACCAAATGCTGGGTCTAGTTGTAAAACGGGGGCTTTAGATGTGGGTTTTCCATTGAAAAGCTGGTCTGCCCACTCATGCAACTTCAGCTTCCATGCTGCTCTTCTCTTTTTAAGCCCTAGAAAAGGTAATTCCATGCTTAGACCTAACCTCTGCAATAATTTATCCGAATTCATAATTTTATGACTGCAATTATTCAATGGTTCTTAGTGAAATCTGTTACAGATCTAATATTAGCCAAATAAGTAAATCTAAGGGTTGGATCAAAACTTACAATCCACATTGAATTCCACATTGAGATGGAAATCCAATGTGATAGGCAAATGTTTCATATTTAGTGGTAAGGAAGTGAGTCTTATGGAGATAATCTCTCATTTTAGGCTTAAAATTCAATTTGTAAGACATTGTCAATATCTTCCATCTTTCTTAAGGTAAAAAGCTTCACACATGAAATGTACTTGGAGATAATGGTTGGGAAAAGCTCTTTCAAAAAATGAGGCCCTGTAAATAGCTATAAAGAGCTCTTATGAGAATTAAAATGCCAAAATGCCACTCTTTCTGGTAACCAACTGCAATGAGTTACAAGGTAGACAAAGAATTAAAACAAATCAAGAATTCAGGGAAGTACGTGTAACATTAAGGCTGGCATAGAAAGTTTCCCCTTACTGAAGTGAAAATAAAACTGGTGTCAACTCTTAGCCAGAACCTCTGTTTGCAGAAATCATCACTGATCCTTTGGCTTTGCTGGCTCTACACCAATTTCCACCAGCTAAGGAGATAATACTATAACTCCACCAATTACAATAAAAGTCTATATTTTGCATTGCAGAGAGTTTGCCATTTGTAGAATTATTTGTAAGGCAAGTGAAGCATTTGAAATTATGAGATATTCTCATGTTTTGGTATTTGAATAAACAACTGTGTGTTTTAATGTGTAGACTAAACTTTTCCAACACAAATGGAAGACTTTTAGAGTCAGTTTCATAATCTGATTTGCTAATATGATATGATGCCATAATTGGGTTTTTTGTTTGTTTATGTTCCTTTTCAGTTTGTTTGGGATATTTTTGTATGTATCCTATACTAAATTATCTGACCAAAATCATGGTAAACAATAGTAGCTAGGCTAGTACTAAGCTGCATTTATTTCCTTTTTGTGTTTGTTTAGAGGTTCGGTTTTGGTTGTTTTGTTGGTTTTTTTTAAAGGAGAGTTTTCTTTGTATTCCAGGGCTGGGAATGTAAATTTAGGGATTTTCTGAGCCCACTGATTTGAAATTCAGAGTGCAGACACTGTGAGATAGTCATGCCTGGATTATCAATGCACACTATCTGTAAAAGAAGAGACCTGTCCTTGTGTTGATCCCCGTTCTTCCTGCATAGAGAAAAGGCTTCATCCTTGCTGCAAGAAGCTTTCCCGTTTCTTTTGAGCCTTGAATGGAGCATAATGGCAGAGACTTTAAAGTTCACTGGTCGGCATAGTAATACTAAGGAGGTGAGCACAGGCATGTGATCTCTCGACCTTTCCACTTTCAGGGAGGCAGCATCTGTGGTTGTGTAATTATTGTGAGTCTACACCCATGAGGATTCGTGGCAAAGGTTATGACAGAGCTGCATGGCCAGGAGAGGAATGGCAAAGGCATCTGACAAGGGCCAGAACAAGTATGGAAACACAGAAAATCTCTGTGGCTGTCACATTCAGGATACTTTTTTTTTTTTATGAAGTGCCTTCTATTGTAAGGGGTCTATTTGGGCAGTTACAAATTGCCTGATGTTCAAAAAACTTCAAGAAATCTACAAATGCCTGGTGAGAAAACTTGCCATTTCAAGGTTTATATTCCTTTAGGAAGGGAGAGACTGGTTTTTATTCTGTATTTGAACAATGCCTCATGCAAGAATCTTTATGCTTTCTCAAACTCTTTGACAAGTGCTGTAATACACTATTTAGTTCTGGGTTTTATTCAGAGGTGAAAATGCTTCTACTGTACCATTACTGTGAAGTATCTTTTAGTGCCAAGCAGGGGTGGAAGAAAGTTCTGAAACTTAAACAATCATTCTGTTGTTTGAAGTTTATTTTTAAAACACGGAGGAAGGAGAAGAGCTCGATGTTGTGGTTTCTAACGGATACTCAGATTTTGTTATCAGGCACATCAATTGTTTGAGACATTAAGATGTGAAGAGTAAGTTCTCTTTCTCAGACTTTTATCTGGAATCCATCCTCCCATTCAATGCAAAAATCAAAGGAGTCTTTCTTCTCTAATAGTTCTTCTTGGTGGAGATTATGGCCTTGGCTGCACTGTGATGTGTTGAGGAGTGAGCAGGAATGACAGCTGACACTCAGTCTTCAGCTGCACCTTCCTCTGCCTCTTGTGAACCCTTACAGGTTTCCCAGGGAGGTGGGCTGAGCCCTTGCTCTAAGCTTGTGTTGGGCCAATTATTCAATGCACAAATGGGCTGCAGAGTTTAGAACTCCCCTGTGAGACAGCATTTGCTCTGGTTCTTATGCTGTGTGTTTGTGCTGTGTATGGCACTGTCCCATTTCTTCTGAAAACAAACCTTTTGCTGACCTGCCTTCTGGTGTAGCCTCTCATTTGAAACGAGAACTTTCTGATAGAGCAATTTGATTTAGGAAGATGGATCATTTTAATGGTGGTAAAACCATTAGTTTTCATCTCTTGACCTTCGCCCTCTTTTACTACACCCAGCCAGCAGCCACACACCCACACAGCTGCTTGTGCACTTTAGGAATTGAACTTAACTTATTGCTATAATATATTTAGTTGCTGATTTGGGTACTGGGAAGCAGAGAAGGTAAACACATTAACATTAAAACATTTTTCCTTCCCCTTTCCCAGGCTCAATTACACTCCAGACACATCTCCTCCCCTCTTGTTATCTCCACAGGTTACGCTCAGTTCCTTTGGTGAGGCAATGAGTGGCACAGAGGTTTGGGGTCAAGACATAGTGGTTTCTCTCTGCTGCTCCTTGTTTCTCACCCTTTTCTTCCACTGCTGCTTCCTTCTTACTAATTTCCTCTCCTCCGCTATGGTCAGTCTATGGGCCACAATCTCTTTGGTGTTGTGGCCACTCCAACTCCTCTGACCTTGCTGTCCTCTCAGTCCCTTGTTTCTCTCCTCGTCACGTTGCCTCCCTGTCCCCTCTGGTGTCCCCTGCTGGGTTTGTCTTCTCCCATTTAGCATTTTCTGCCTTGTCCTCAGTATGTTTTCACAGAGGCAACAGAGGTGTCTGGTGGGCTCTGCTTTGGCAGGTGTTGGGTCCACTGTAGAGCCAGCTGGAACTGGCTGGGACCAGCACAACAGCCCTGACCTCCCTCCTCCACAGGGGCCACGCCTGCACTTTCATGTCCAGGAGGGGTGGGGAGCACAGGAAGCCAGAACGTTAATTTCCCAGCTTCAGACAGAGATGTAGGATTAGGCAGGTTAGATTACATCATCAGAGGACCTATTTGGACATAATTTACTAGAAAGAAACCTAGGAGGAATATTGAAGCTCATTCATAATTTTAAATCCAATACATATTTCTACTTCAGGAAAGAACTGAGCCATGAAAACTATGTTTTTCCATGTTGTAAAGTATAGTTTAAAGTATAGTTAACTAAGTGGAAAGGAAGTTGATTGTGTAATTGTATCTTGGCCTGAAATTCAGTGCTGAGTCACAATTTGGTATTTTAGAATCACAGTTGCCAGTTAATTTTTTTTTGTAAGACCAAGTCAGACCAGAGAAGTGGTGCAAAATAGAACCTGAAGCTCCAAAAAAGACTTACATATATTAATGCATTTCACTAAAAAAAGGATATCCTGAAACTTCTTTGTGCAAATGTTGAAAAGGCAGCTTGCATCTGAAAACGGCAGAAATGGTTGATGGTTTCAAATTGCTTTCACTGAGCTTTCTTAACCAGGCTAGTTCTTGACTAGGTTCTTGGTTTAGAGAACATACATGAATAACGGAAGAGGTAATTGATATTTTACAGCAGTTTTATGGCAAATACTAAGGAAATTCTGCGAAATGTGCCTCTGAAAGACTTGGCTGGAAAGAGCTATGGCACAGACTAGATTTTGTCAGCAATAAGAAGCTCTGAGCTGAAAACCACAGAGTTCTGTTCCTGTAGGATGCAACATCATGTCTTGGAGCTGCTCAGAAAGTGTTTGGCAAATCATCAACTACAGAGTGTCTGAATCTGTACTGAATGCTGTAGTCAATGCTTTAGATCTGGGCTTGGGCTGCAAACATGAGCTTTGAAGCAGAACTCTGAAATTCCGTCAAACTCTTATTTTGAGGTCTAGTTTGGTCCACTTGTTACACTGAGCTAGGAGGTTCAGATAAAAGCTCAAAGTCCACTGCAGTCTTTGTGGGACGGATGAGGGATATAGGGGTTTTTCCCTGGATTCACCCTACCACCATACCAGAGACAGATTTGTTAGAAGCTGCCATAGACAAAAGGAATCTCTCCCAGTGTTTAAAACCAGCATGTTTTGGACAATAGTTAAAACATTTAATTTTATTTTTATGAGTATAAATCACCTTCCTTTGTGCAGAATGAAAGGGCATGCTAGCAGTTTACCATACCTATACTCTCAAAAAAAATCCCTAGGCAAAACACTTCCCTAAAATCAGCTATTTAATGCAGCCCCTTTGCCAGTCCTTTGCTGTGAGAACTCAGTCTTTCTCTCATTTACGAAACCAGACAGAGTCTTGTTGTGTGTGTGGAACTGAATATCTAGGTAAGTGTCCAGAATTTTTTTTAAGCTCACTTAAGGTGTGCCTTTTTTTTACCTTTGGTATGAATTCAGAGGTGTAAATGGGATGACCTTTCAACAGCACCTTGCCTATACTTGTGTATTTTAGACTTTGCAAAGCATTGAAGTGACTGTAGATGTTTCGTTGAGGTTACCAGATGTTTGGAGGCTGAGTTAGAAAAAATAAGTTTAAGGAGAGTGAATTACTTAAGATTACAGGGAAATTGTGTGGAGATCTTTACAAAGCAGGTTCATGTGTTTAGTTTCTGTAGACCTAAGCCCCAGGAATCTGTGGCCACCACTGGAGCTAGAGGATTAACATTGCCCATTCTGGTTTTAGAATAGAATTAGATCAGGTCATTCAAATACTTGTTGCACTGTACTCAGAGAGAAAAATCCCACTGATTTCAGTGAGGTCAGTTTTCTGTATCTCTAGGATTCCACTATATATGCCTGGTTGTCAAGATTTTAAAAAGCTTTTGCAAATTTTGACACTACCCTGTAACATACTTACCTGAGGAACATTCCCAGCCTAGAACATTCACAGTTAATGTTGGAGAAAATTCTTCCTCAGTAATATTTTGTATCCTGTCTCTCCTTTTTATTTTAAAATATCCCACACAATAATCAAATATTTAGTGAGTAAAGTGCTGATATATTGATAATTATATTTACAATTTTGAAATAATAATGTAAATGATAATGGGGAAAAAAACCTGCAAGGCAACAAAACCTGATTATGGTTTTCTTCAAGAAATAGAAAATAAAAAGGAGGTACTAACAATATGTTTCTGAGTAATATTGTTCATGTTAAACTGGCTGAAAATGTGTCTATTTATATTGCTTATTAAACAATCAAATTTGCCTCTGGAACTTACAAGTAGTCTGTGTGTCTATGTGTGTTCATATACAGCCATATGCTAATCTGTATTAGAAATAAACCTCTCAGCTTGTTTCAACTGGATGTGAACCAAAGGGACTTAAACACTTGCATTTAATGCAGGTCAGTATTTTCTTGGGGAAATTAGTATTTATGGTGACTAAGACTCAATGTCAAGAATAACATCTTTTCACTTCACAATGTCTTTTAAAATGTATTTGCAATGATGTGGACAATAATCTAAAAGCTGTAGTATTAATAAAACTGGAAACTTATTAAAAAAATAAGTTGAATTTAAAAAATACAATGTCACAAGTATTTAATTTAATTTAAATATCACCTTATAATAATAAATCCCTTTTAGCTGTGTTATTAAAAATATTTTACTTTGTAACTGGAAACAATACTGAGTTGTTTCATTTAGTTAGTTTTATTTATGCTCAGAGAATTGTTTGTTTTGAAACATACAATTTTTAAAATATTGGTTCTTTTAAACAGGATTCAAGTCTTGATATCTAAATAATGGTAAGTCGACAATCCCTTTATTCTCTTTCATTACTGAGTGTTTCAAATATGCTACAGAAGACTCAGTCAAACTCAGATTTGAGGGTATCTTTAGCTTTTTACAACAAGGTGTTCTAAAATCATAACAATCAGCTTTCTGAATATCCACACGTGGTTTCCTGTGGTGGCATAGTGTAGCATTTTCTCTGCATAAGTGCTTCAGAAATTATGTGTAATTATTTATGTCAGTTTTATTGAATGATAACTCTGGCTTCGTAACCCACGTTACACAAGTAATACAAACATCTCTGTATTACAGACTATAAAACTCTCCACCAGCACTAACACCCTTTATGTAAACTTCTGTTGCAAATTAAGGAAATGAACCTTGAAGCATTTGACCGAGTGAGTTGAGAAATGTTGCCCGTGTGAATTGCCCCACTAACCTCAAAGGAGTGAGAACTTTCTCATAACAGTAAAAGATTGTGGTAATGCCTCGGTGCCTGCCAAAGATCTATTCTAGGAGGATGTGTATTCTATACCATCACTGTGTTATTTAGGACTGGCTGGTTGACAATGTTGGAAGAACCAGCCTGGTCTTTTCTGGGTCCTGACAGAAAAATGTTCTTGCAGAGCTTTCCTGACCACGACGTGCTGGGCCAGGCTTTTGAAGATGCTCTAGAAGTGCTGCAGCAGCACTCTGACAGAGAAATGCAGTGTCCACCAGGTAACAAACACCCTGATTCTACTTCATTTCCCAGCTCCTAGTTTTTTACAGGAAAGCACCGCTTGAAACGTAGAGGTGGGAGAGTAATTTCCCAGAAGTGGATTAATGGGATGTTTTGGGAGGATGAAAAGGAGGAAGACTATTTGGAGGGTTTCCACCCCTCCATGAGTACTGCCCAGTGTGGTGAGTATCTTCCAGGTCACAGCACAGGAAAACTGTTGGACTGGCCCTCCCCCCCCAGCACCAGCCCAGGTGCATTGAGCTCACTTTTCCTATAATCAGAGGATGTATGACTGCTGTGCAACAGCCTTTTTCCAATTTTAACACTTTAACTTAAAATTCCCTTCTGCTATGCCATGAATCTTAATGCAAAAGGGGAAAAAAAGACCAGCAAGTGAAATTATTTCCTCATTTAATTTTTTTTGTACACTAATATATAAATTTTAAATGTTTTTATGCAGGAATGATAGTTTGAGTCTGGGTAATTAATAGAAAATTGTTTTTCTTGGCTTCAAGAGTTGTATACTTTACAAAACCTAAAATGCAAGAAAGCTGTAAATTGTTCCAGTTCTGGCAAGGTTTTGGTAACTAGATTGCTATAAAATTTAAAATTTGTGCTTGTTGTTTTTACCCTGTAAGCAGAAATGCAAGGAAAGGAAAATAGGAGGCTACATCAGAAACCCTCTAAGCCCAGAACAAAATACCTGCTGTCTTTTGTGTGAAATGCCTTTCATATGAGGAAGTTTATTTACATATTATTTATTATAAAATGAAATGTAAATAAGACCAGTAGGGCTGTATCTTCTGCTGTTGTTAGCAAATTTTTGGCTCCACTGCACTTGTAATTTACACATGCTGGATGATTGACTCTATATAATTACTTGCAGTCTTCTTCCTTATGTATGTTAGGGCCAATGGAGAGAGTTATTAAACACTTGCAATGCAGTGTTTAGTCTGTCCCACAGCTGCACCCACATTTCCACTTGCAGTAGATGTACCCATACGCTCCAGTGTCTTATTCTGACCACCTGCAGTGGGTAATTTTTTCAAACGCCTTTAGTCTGGTGTTGTCCTCTGCTTCTTTTAAACATCCCAAGTTCTTGGGTTCCTTCTGTGTCATTCTTCAGGCACTGCAGTTGCTCTGATGCTTCTTCATTCGTGACTGGAGACTCTGACTTGCATTGTACTAATGGCCTGCAGAACTTCCTTACAGTCCTTTTCCTTTCTACATGTATTTTAGAAGTCTATAATTACCCAAATCATTATGCCTGGTGATCTCTTTGGCCCTCTTTTATCTAGTAACCAAACAATTTCATGATGCTATGAAATATATGACATTTTATCTTTTAAAAAAAATTGCTTTTCATCTTGAAGTCTAACAAAACCAACCCAAGGGTGTGATCAGCAGTAGCAATACAGATTTTGCTCGATAACCTGCTGATGTGGAACATCTTGGCTGTGGACACTTTATTATCTAGAAGGCAGCCACAGGATAAATGCTTTTTGACAGGCCCAGCACCATGTTAAATTATTTGCTATTGTGGTTTTCTTTTTTCCTTCTTCTCTCTTTTTCACTCACTTGGTTTTTGCTCCCTCCTCCTAATTCCCAGGTTATAAAAACTGCCTGGCTGTGATCAACCATCACCACCACCTCCAAGCAAGTCCCAGTTACTGTGCAGCACCATCTGTGGAGGAGCAAGGGTATAGCTGGAGAAACGTGATTGTGAGTGAGCTCATTGCTAATAATAGTCAGACATAACTGGAAAATTGATTGCTCATTTGGGAGTTCTGATACAAATCATTATGCTAACACTAACAGAAATTTGGTCTGGCTAGGCATGATTCAGATGAAACTGCCTTGGGAAATGTGATTGCAAATGTGCAAAATGTGATTAATAATATCTTTTTAGGAGTCAGCTGTTTGCTTCTAGTATTCTTTTGTGGTTCATCACATAACATGACAGCTAACAAGCAACCTACTAGGGAATTAGCTACGAGGGAAAGGGCTTCTTTGTATTACTTGGGAACAGGCAGAGAACAACTTCCAACCCTGATGTAGCTTCTGCCACTGTGAAAAAGAGCCATGACTTTGATTCCTCCAACAGCAGTTGGCTTTAAAAGTTCTGGAAAGACCAGCATTATCTGGACTCTGAACACAGCTTCAGACATTAGAGTCCATATGCATTCTTAAAAGCACTGGGAGTGTGTTCTCCAGGAGTGATGGAAAATGAATATTGCGGGGGAGATAATTTCAGATTCCACAAAAGCCCATTTTCAACCAGCAGATTAACAAAAACACGGCATGGGAACTATGGAGTCTGTAAGGGCTACTGTCCAGGTGGCCCTTGTCTTTTCCTAACTCTGAAAACTGCTCCTCCTCTGCTTCCAGCAGAAGGGTTGAAGGTCCAGAGTGAGGCAGTTACGCTGTTTTCCCTCTCAGCTTCTCCTCTGGTGGGCAGCTCCTGCCCCTGGACATGAATTAGTGCTGCTTGTTACTGGTACACTACACTGAGTGCCTTCGTGGCTGAGAAAAGTCTTCCATGGGTGAGGTGATGAAAAATTGCATTTTGAAGGCTTCAGGCAATTAATTACCACCAGTTTCTTTTTATTCAGAGAATGTACTCTATTAGTAACTTTTTATTGTCTTAATTCTTGAAGAACAGTGCAGCGGATTTTTATGCAGATGAGACTGTCTACCATGCACTGCAGAATACTCCAGAAAGTCAAGTGATGCATGCTGCTGCTGGCCAGCCAAAAGCAGGGAAAGGTCTGTAGAAAGATCTTATCTTGATGTGCACATTATGCTACTTTAAAAAAATCTCTTGGCAAATCATGCTTTCTTCTTTTCCTGTTTTTTCTTTTTTTTTAACTTTCAACAGGAAAAAAACATTTAATAGTGACTAGGATACCACTGCTAGTGTTCAATTCCCATCTGCTAAATCTTATAAGATGTGATAAATCTATTATTAACTTATTCCATCCTTGTTTAGTACATGGAAAAACAAACCAGAGATTTGTTTCACTTCAAATCATTTGGGATGAAGTCTGATGCAGGGAAGTAAATCTAGCTATCAATAACATCTTCATCCACTTACACAACTCATTTTATTATGTGGCCCAACAAGCAGTGATTTTCTTGAAGGTTTTTTACATACATGAATATTTTTGCACACCCAATTTTATGTCTTTCTTCGTTTGTTTTTCAAATCACCTTTTAGCTTTTGCCACTTCCAGTGTGCATTTTTTTATGGCTATTTTTCTCCTCCTTCTGGTTGACTTAACTTGAATGGATATCGATTTTGCAAAGGATTGGTTGTGTGACACTGATCATTGCAGTTCTTCGTTTTTTTAATTGCATTCGTTATTTGGGTTGTTTGGGGGGGAGGGACTCAGCATCCTTTCTATGACTGCTGGATGAGATTTTCACAGCTTCCACTCTGAGCTGTTGTACCTACTTTTAACCATGGGGCCTTTTAAAGTAGCTTCCTAGTTTAGCTGCTTTTTGAAATCCCCTTTTCTGAACTTTAACCACATGGTGTCAGTTTTTGGTGGTGTCTCTTCCCATTGATGCTGAACACTGTGGTCTCTGTTGCTTAATAGCTATTACTACTACTACTACTGCTGCTGCTGCTGCTGCTGCTGCTGCTACTATTGCTACCATAGACTCTTTGGGATGGTGGGAGGGGTAGCCTCTCTTTCTAAGTTTTCTGCTTCAGAGATCTGAAATCCACCATTGCAAATGAAAACCTTTCAAATCCAGAAATGTTTCTTTTACAAGTCTTACCCAGTGTTGCACTGGGGATATTTACGTGTCAGTATCTGATTTGACCTTCAGTTATTACTGCTCTGTTAAACTTTGTTTCCTGTTTCCTATTTCTTTTACACTCTCATCAATCTTTTTTTTCCCAGAAGACAACCTGCACAAATTTTCAGAATGACTAACTGTTCTTATGGGGTTATTTTGTGTCCTCTTGCAGATTTCTTTGTTTCCATGGTGGGGTTCCTGCTAGAAACTGTGATTTGGGTGACTATTTCCACTGTATTAAATAAATGTAGTCCTCCTAGTTTCTTATTGAGACATGAGAGGTTTTCTGTACACTGGCAAGTGGTGTGGCCCTTTAGGAATAGATCTGTAGATGAAACCATCAGCACTGAGAGCCCAAATCCCATGTTTAAAGTGTTTCCCAGAAGTTTATTTAGGGCAGTCTTTAGGCTGGTCACAAGTTCTGAAGGGTACACTGACTTAGATATGCTTTTGGAAAGCATCTTTTGAGTTAGGTTCCTCTGAAAAGAGTCCAGTTCATTCACAACAAAACCATTCCCTGATCTGAACCAAAGCTCAGTGGAGTGGAGGCAGTCAAGAGAGGTACTTCAGAATTGACTTAGATGCATTCTCCCTGAGAGAATTAGACTGCTTCATGACAATTCAGCACCAAAATCTAATGCAGATGCTCTGAAACACCTTCTGGAGGAACCTGCTTGTCTCCAGTCACTACATGAGAAACTGCAGGCGCTCACCTGCTGGCTTAGACTGACGTTTAGGGCCTGGGACTGAACACCGCTGGCTTATGCAATGAGGTGCACTACAAAGATTTGTTAACTGACCCCATCTCGAACTGGTGTGCAGCACTTTGGAGGTAACAGCTGGCCTCTGGAAACACAGCTGCATAAACAAAGAAGAGCAAATAAGCCCTCTTCAACAAAGACATCAGCTAAAGGTGATGTGTCTAGAAATAAAAGCTTGGGCAGAAAGGACCACTGAACTAAGAGGGCAGAGGGCAGACAGCACGAAATCAGGTGCTGCTGTGGACAGGGCTACACTACCCTTTTCCAGCAGAAATTTAGTCAAATGTGGATTTTCCTCTGGTCTTATTTGTTTTACCGTGGGTTTATAGGATAATTCAGGTTGGAGGGGACTTGAGAAGGTCACCTACTAAGAAGTGTCCACTGTGACAAGACAGTGTTCTTCACTGGTTTCCTTTTAAACTTCTTAGTAATACTGTATGTATTTCTAGTAGAATATGTACTTCCAGTCACAGGCCAATTTTTATTTAGATAATGAAACTTATATTAATTTTTTGGAAAGTACCTCTGATTTCAGTCTCTTCTTCTTCCCAGTCCAACTATTACTTCTCTCCTCTTTCCTTATCACCAGATACAGAATTACTGTCATCCCTCACAGATGTCTTGGCTTGACCTCAGTGTTCCTTAGCAACTGTCACTTTTCCCCTGTTCCTAGTTTAAAATAGCCACACAAGACAAGACTTTATGAACTTTAGGTGCAGCTGCTTGTTTCCACTTTGGTTAAAGTGGAAGATGTTCTTCTGCATAGATTCTCTCTTCTGCAAAATGTTCCTCTTTGTCTGATAATCTTAAATTCTTCCTTCTTACAGCAGCTTCTTGATCACCCATGGCTTTGGGAAGGGAACTAGAAATACTTCATAGAGGAGGATCCACAAGATCTAAGCGAAACTGAACAAGCCTCACTAGCACACTGAAGTTTGAGAACTGAGCCTGTGCAGAGAAGCACTTAGTTAACTGGCAAATATTTCAGGTCTGAGCTTGCTTTATTCTGCATGGGAATGCAAGCTGACTCTTCTGCAGATTTTTGTAACTATCACAGGGTACCAGAAGATCTAGCTCTTTCTTGACTACATGACGTTTCTGGCTAAAAACTAAACTGCTTTTCCTGCTCACCCACTTGCCCTTTCTTATATCAGGGACTGGCCTGCATCCCCAAAACATTCTTGAAACAAACCTGACAGAACGGAGCCATCTCAAAATCTCTGAGTTTTGATTAAACAGGGAAACCATTTATTCAGAAACATTCAGATTGGCTCTCCAGAACCTCTCTCCTGCCCTGTCTGAGGATGTAATTTCCTAGTGTGAGTTCCTTGACTGTGCATCTGCACAGCCTGTGTCTGAAGACTGATGAAAGTGGCTTCTGAGACCTACTACACAGTGAAGTCACCAGATATTTGTCATGATCCCCAGATAACCTGCTCTTGAAACTCTGATGACCAAATCCTTTTCTGTCACCACGGATCTGTACTCGCTTCAGAACCAGAGCGTGGTGCTGTTAATGTCAGGGCTGTGGGTTTGATCCCTGTATGGGCCATTCACTTAAGAGCCAATGATCCTTCTGAGTCCTTTCCAACTCAGACTGTTCTGTGATTCTGTGTTGCTCACGTCTCTGTGACCCCATTTGCTGTTGCTGGTCTTCCCCTGAATAATCTATACTGATCTTTTAATTTGGGACAGGGTACTAGGTTTAGCTATGCTTTTGCCTGTAAGACCCTTGCCAGGAAAAAGACAACAGCTCATCTTTTAAAGCAAGCATGAGTTCTGTTCTGACCGTTTGCGATTTATTTCTTTATAGGTAGAAAAAAACTTCGACTATTTGAATACCTCCATGAGTCTTTGTATGATCCAGCTATGGCAAACTGCATCCAGTGGGTGGATAAGCCAAATGGTGTCTTCCAGTTTGTCTCCAAAAACAAGGAGAAACTTGCAGAACTGTGGGGAGAAAGAAAGGGAAACCGCAAGATCATGACTTATCAGAAAATGGCCAGAGCACTGAGGAATTATGGAAGAACAGGTGAAATCATTAAGATCCGTAGGAAGCTGACATACCAGTTCAGTGCTGTTGTTTTAAAGAGACTTGCTCCATCTTATTTCTTGGGAAAAGAAACAATTTATCATCCCTACATTCAGTCTAATCAAGAATATCAGTGTGCAGATGACTGGACCAGTTACAATAATTACATGTACAACAATGGTTATGCATTACAGCATGCTAACAGCTAGACTTACCTGTCACATAAACAGGCCTTTGTTATCCAGCAATACTTTACAGCACAGAAACTCTTCTCTGTACATAGCTTTTCCTTTAAGATATCATACAAACACGTGAAGAGGAAGGTTTAAGAAATTGTGTTGGCCTAGTTTTGTTCCTTTTGAAGTTAGTGATATACAGTCACTGCCTGTTGAAGAAATCCAGCAGCTGTAGAACACATTCTATTCTTCATTATGCTAATCAAAGGAATTACTGTAGTTTCAAGCAGATATATTCAAGAATAGGATCGAGGCTTTTGTCTGTTAGTGCACATCAAAGATCCCATTGTAACAACACTCACTGGAAGTTTTATGAATATCTCCAATCAGAATTTAGATGAAGTTGTACTATGGTTGTTGCACTCCCTAAACTAGAAAGGGAAAGATTTGCCAACTGCATAAAGCTGCTGTCTGGTTTTTTCATCAGTGTTCTTTATAAAGGGACATTTTCTGAGTGAATGCCTGGCTGAATGATGGAGTCCACGTGAGGGTGCTCCTGTTGACCAAGTTGTTAGTCCTTAATCACTGAAATTAACATATCTTAGCACGGATCCTGACATGTAGTAATAGGATTGCCAGGTGCACATTTTACTGCTGGCAGTGGATACATTGGGACAATGAGAGCGTTAGTAAAGGATTGTGCTTTTCATTAAGTTTTGTGCAGTTCTTCCCCCCCTAATATGAGAAGCTCCACTTTTGTCCAGCAGTTCTGTACTCACCTAACAAACATAGCTTTGCCATTTATTTTAGGAGTTACAGCTTTATAAATAAAATTCCACTTCTCCAGCTCTTTTTCTAAATGGGAATGTAGCTGAAAGGCTCAGTGATTTTACATTCTATTCCTGGGAAAGAAGAACTAAATTTAGGTAAAAAGACAGTAGTAGCCCCTTATGTCAGATAATACCGATAAATCTACTTTTTCTCATACTTCTGTTACCTGACCAACTTGTATCATCATATGGGTTGTCTTTTGTGCTAAAATATTTCCATTCAACTGTGTTCACTTCCAAGTTCTGCATTTTGCAGTGTGTAGGCCTGGATATTAATAAAGAAAAAATTAATTTCTGAGGAGAGGTATAATGGTGGCCTGATATGTTTGATGAAACTCATTGACTTTGATAGTTGCCCCTTGTTCTGACTCCTGTTTACTTGTACAGGGTTGTAATTTTATGTAGTAGACACAATGCAACACACTCTGCTTAAGCAAAATTCAAGGTTTAGGGTTGTTACTTTGTTAAGATGAAAGTTGTCTGATCTTAGAAATATAAAACACGTTAAATAGCACTAAAAGGGAGCCAGACTTTAAGTCAGGGGGGTTGGACCTTGGTGGAGTGAGCTCTGCCTCTTTGGAATGGGTGGTGGCTCTGGACCCACAAGATGGCACCAGTGGACAGCTTTTCACACCGGGGCTGTGACACTTGCAGGCCTCCAGGTCATTTTTTCCCCAGTGTCCCTTTAGGTTTTTTTTTCTTCCCCACCAGGTTTAGCTTTTTTTATCTTCCTGCACAGCAGTGCTGCAGATGTGGCAGAAGGACCACTGTGCTTTTGGAAATCACCACCCGTCCAGTTCCAGCTGTGGCAGATACAGAACGTGTCGAGACACATCGGTGACACGAAACCCACGAATTCCAGCAGATACATTATGTCAGCAGATCACAGCTCTGGGCTGACCACCCTGGACAATGGCTCGTTTTACATCTGAAGCTCAGTGTCTTCTCCACAATAAATTTGGCTCAGCCAATATTGCTGAGGGTAATGCATGAGGAAGAAATAAAGCTGATCTTTCTGATTTAGACTTCAGGATTCCTGCAGGCAGGAATTACATCAAGAGCCTCACAGATGCTCTGAAGGAGGCAGAACTAGAGCACTTCAGTAATGTATTTTATCTACCCTGTCTTGCCCAGCCTATGCAGTACTTACATATGTGTGTGCTGTTCAGTAGACCAAAAGCAGGAGAGATTCTTAGCTTCCAGATGAAAAATAATTTGATTTCATTTAGTTTGGCTTGAAATTGACTCCAGTAAAACTTTTTCCCTTTGGCAGCACTTTGGGCCCGCATCAAGTGCCTGCCTCCACCCTGTCAGACACCAGATGTGCATTCTGGTGGCAGGTGGGTCACACTGCCCTGCCATCCCATGTGCAGATGGAGGCTGTCTCACAGAGAGCATTGGGTTACCAATTCCCACTACATACAAGCTGAGATCTTCTATCACATCACAGACCTGCATGTGTGGGTTTACCTTTAGTGCATTTCTCAGTGAGTATAAAAAGAATGGAAAATACTACACACAGCGGTTCACTTTTTGTTCCCAAGAAGTTGCCCCATGGATTGTTGAAGCATCCCAAGTGCCACATGTAAACAAACCTATGTATTATTCCTTTTTGTTTGTTTGCTTGCTTTGGTTTTTGTTAATGAGAGCTGCCCCTTCATTTTTGGTAAGATCTAAACAACCATAGTTAATTGCCTAATAGATGACTGACTGCAAACACTCTCTGGCATATCAAGGTAACGCTGAAGCTCAAGCTGGCTGTTCAGGCTGTCTTCTACTTATGTTTAATTCATGGCAATTTTCCTAGTTTCCAAACTTTCTTATATAGAAAAGGTCAAGGCAAAAGCCCACATTGTCTCTAAACTGCAGGAGCACATTCCTACATCCGTGACTAAGCTGAGAGCAATGACACTGCGTGTGCCTGCTGCTGTCTGCATGAACGGATTTGATTGAGAAACTGGACAGAGTCTGGGATCAGAAGACAAAATTTGCATTTGAAATTTTTTTTGGACAATGGTCTTCAGTTTTCCTTTCGCTCTGCATTTCAGACTGAAATATTTCCTGTAAAATTCCATTAAATATCACGGTTAAGGTCTCACATATATTACAGAAGACCTGGCAAACTGGATAGCAAGTGCACTATGCAGGAAAATCTCTTGATAGTGACAGCAGAGGGCGTTTGCCAAGAGGCATCGTTTTCTTGGGCTTCTTAGGTCCAGCAGAGCTCCCTGTGAGTTACCAGCAAGGCCTCCTGCAAGTGACACTTCACAGGCACTTCACTTCCACCTGAGTGAGGACCTCTGCTGAAAGCTACCACCGTTTTCAATCTTATTGCACTCAACTTTTAGCTGTCTCTTACCTGCTGACTTGCTGTGAATTTCATGTGGCATAATTTGGACCATAAACTGGCACCAGTGCCTCATGAACTCATCCTTGGTTTATAAATGTGCATCAACCAGCAGCACAGTGCCTATCTTATGATATTGTCCTGCCTTTTATTGTATCTGGTAGATTTCAAAGGGCTCTGTGAATATCCCATTATCCCCGTGGTATCTGCAGGTAGAGCAGGGCATGCATGAGGTAGGGTCAGATATGCATGGATGAGTGGCAGGTGAGGAGAATTCCAGCATCCAGAACCTGTCCTGCAGCCAACAGTCAGGCCTGCCATGTGCTGATCCAGTTTCCTGCTGTTTCTGAGGCATCAAAAGAAATATGTGAAATAATTAACAGATTCCAATCCACGCACTTAAGGTGCCCAAGAGAGAAGTGAACAGTGTTCCACTGACTCATGCAGCACACCTGGAAGCAGCACAGGCTGTTCATGTAACTCAACAGCTCATATGAGATTTGAAATGTGGGATCCTAGAATTGTTGGGAAAGAACTCAGATCATCAAGTCCAGCCATTAACCCAGCACTGCCAAATCCACCACGAAACCATGTCCCTAAGCACCACATCCAAATGTCTTTTAAATACCTCCAGAGATGATGACTCAACCAATTCCCTGGGCAGCCTGGCAAGCCAGTGCTTGGCAACCCTGTCAGTGAATAAATATTTACTAATATCCACTCTAAACATTCCCTGCAACAACTTGAGGCCATTTCCTCTTGTCCTATGGACACCCTTTTCCCTGAGCAGATCATTCCTTTTGCTTTTCCCTACTGAAGGAAGTTTTATCCAATTATGGCAGTTGGGAACTTCAGGCCAGGCAGCTTTGATGCTGGGCATGCATTTTAAAATACCACTCTCCCAAGGCAATCCAGCACCTAAGAGGCACCAGGCACCTTGTTAGGAAGTCACACATTGAACAGTCAGTGTTGATACAATGGATTATAAGGTGAATTACAGTGCAACCGGGCTGTATTAGCAAGATGCCATCAAACTGCACGCAGAGTGTAAACTGATGGATGGAAAAGTAGATTCCTTTTTTGACATTCCAGAAACACATAACCTGAGCCAAGAGTTCAAGAACCACAATGAAATAAAAAAGACAGGCAGCTGCTTGTTTGTCAGGATATCTCTGTGTAGAATTAGAGACTTTAATTACATATGGGGAATATTAATAACAGTTCAAAGTGGAATGTAGCTAATCATTACAGTACTATCTCCAAGCAGAGTGATGGTGAAGCCATACAAGATTTTCTTTCAGAGGAAATGAAAACTCAGCAAATCTATTTAGAGTACTAGCAGTGTGTAGTAGTCTGAGGATCTAGGTTGACTTTTCTGCCTCATTAGAGCAGAAACATTCAATCACAATTAGAAGACACAATTCTTTACAGATCTGGCTCGTCTCTCTAGTCACCCTGAGAACCAGAAAACACAGGAGATTGCTTAAAACAATGAGAAATAATAGTAATAGTAATAGTAATAGTAATAGTAATAGTAATAGTAATAGTAATAGTAATAATAATAATGTGGTTTGCCTTCCAGTTTTTAACCTTTTAAATTTTATGTTTCCAGTCTGCACCCAGCAATGTTGAGGCTAACACTCTTCAAAAACCAGCAGCTGGCAGAGCTGAGATTGCTGGAAAAGCAGCACCTTTGAAGAGATGCGGAATAGTGAGGAGTACTCCATCTTCTGTAAAGGCATCAACATGCTTCATAGTGAGGCAAACTCATCCACTACAAGTGGTTATTGACTTGCAGAGAGGGATGAAGGAATTGCTTCTTCAGGGTATTGTTTGGCATATGGGAAGCATTTAGTTCCCTCTCTGATCTCTGTGCAAAAAAAGCCACTTCTTACATAGCTCTGGTGTACAGAGCTGAACTATGTGCCAAACTTTAAATTTAAGCCCCTGTTGTTACACTGGTATTTCTCTCTCCTTGTGTGAGCTCTTATTGCTTGTGGGTCTCTGAGAAATCCACATTTACTCTGGAATAAGCATTACAGGAGTATACTGCCAGTGGTCAAAGTGGCAGGAATTCTTTATCTGGACTAAGCAAAGAAACGTTTTAATGAAACAGCTCTGCAGGATTTGGACTCTTGCAGGCTGCAAGTAACTGGAAGCATAAGTCTTTCTGCTTTCTGTATTGATTTCTCTCAGATACAGCACGCTATAATTTCCAGTGTGTATCTGCCAGCTTGATTTCTTCTCATATTTTAGAGTCCCTAGGTAGCTGTAATTCAGCCCTTGGCCTGCCCTCTGACACGGCGAGGACAGCAGCACACAATCAATGGCAGCCTTGCTCCTATTAATCTTGTTCAGTAAGGGCCTGATTCTCCTTCTGCAAAGGGCAAGAGGACAGTTCACACCATCTTCAGAGCAGGCAGGAGGGTGTCCCGAGAGCTAATGGCTTCAGCAGCAGGTGTTCCAGGGTACCCACATTAATCTTCCCCTTTGCTGAGATTTAGATTTTTGCCACCCTCTACTTGGCTGAAGTCAAATATCCATGAAACCTGACCCTCCAGCATAAGGTGTGAAAGGTGTTGCCACCTGCCATAAAACTCTCCATTCATTTTAATTGCAAGAAAAAATAACAACCAGTTCACTTGAAAAAATGACACCTTTAAAAGTGCTTAAAATTACCTTAGGCTCTTATGATAATGATCTTTTAATGAGACTGGAAGTAAAAGGAACTATACACCATGGGGAAGGTGAATTTCTTACTTTCCAGTGGCAAAGCTCTCCCCTTCTTACATGTTTTATGTTTCCAGGTACAGATGGGTTTGGGTCAGAGAAATGACTCATCAGCCTGAGACTTGGGCCAGAAACTTTTGGAAGCAGAGGAGCCCTCATCTGAGAGTCACAGTCTGCCAAGGCCACGAATGCCTGCACTGGGACTGGACATGAACATGTCCCTTCATCCTACTGTGTTGTGGTTAATTTTTCAACAGCAGCTGTTAAAAGATATCCATAGGCCTGGAATGCAGCAGTGCTTCCTGGGAAGGTAGATTAGGCTCCAGTCCTGCAGGGATTTCCATCTGTAAGTCTTAATTTTGTGTGGTGGAAAACTCATGTAAGTCCTTCTAGGCACAGGCTTGTACAGAGGGGACCCACTGGCTAAATGCAGTCCAGCTGGTCAGGAGCTCAAGAAATATGCAATTTATGTGATGACACAACCAAACACGACATTTATTTAATGTGGATTTTCAACCAGTTGGGGCATACACATGTGCCTAACTCCAGCACTCGAAGTGAAGTGTTTCAAGTTTTTATATATTTGCATCATTTATGTTGATTAATGCAGTATATATGCATGCACATAAAAGTTTATGTGTGATTCTTGGACACCAAAATAGTAAATATTTAGATTTTCTGTATAGATTGAAACAGAAAGAAAAGCATGGGCTATTTGAACCATTTCTACCTCTTTAATATATCTATTTGTTGCTGTTCAATTGTTTGTGTAAGTGGTTCATTAGATAGGTGAACTGTATCTCATGATAATACTTTTCATATCATGTTGCCCTTTGAAAATTAGTCTATTTTTAAATTTTTGTATGATTTATGTGTGTTGGACAGGATCAATTTTTAATTTCAAGGTAGTGAGAGGTGTGAGTAGAGACACAGCAATTTGCTTATATGTATTCATTCCTACTTCTAGTAGTACTCAGAACTGCTACTGTTTTAATTGTTTTGAGGACTTTGCATTATGGTACAAAAGGAGTAAAGCAACTCTGTTTTATTTCTAGCTGTACTTTTGCTAATATTTGATAATAGATGAAAAAATTATTTGTAGAGTAGTTTGAAACAAAACAATGTATAATTAGATATTTGCCTGAAAGTGGAAGACAGTGCTGCTTGAAATTGGTTGGAAATAACTCTACTCAAATGCAGGATGGAAGGGATGTTCTTAGTAAATACATATGAAGGAACCACATTCATACCAAACGTACACACTCATATCTCCTTGTAGAGAAAATATTTCGGTAAAATTTGTGTTTTCATATCTTTTTCCTGGTTCTTACATAGGTTAGATTGTTTGCAGTGGCTTAATGTTTCATTAGGAAATTCAGTTTTATTTCATGTTTCCCTAGGCCCTGCATTGCCCCAAAGTGACTCCAGTGTCCCATCTCTGCGGGGATAGGTCTCATCCCATCCCAGTTTGCCAGAGGTGTTGCTCCAGTTGATCAGGACTTTTGTAAGCAGGAAAATATTAGTCCAGGGTATGTTTTGTGAAAAAACACCTGGGTGGGAACTACCATGCTATGCTTCATGCATCCACCTGTGAAGATAAAATCATCCCCCTCTGAGCTGCCATGAGGAGCTGCAGGAGTGCAGGAGAAGAAGGACACTGAGGTTCCCAGAAGCATCTCAAGGCTCCCAGGGCATCCTGGTGGCATTGGTCCCAGCAAGTACCAGGGTGTAGGAGTACAGGCCTTTTTTTTTCTTTTTTTTTGTCTTTGTCAGCAACTGTGACTGCCTTTTCATATTGCAGTCAACTCTCATGACAGGTATTGCAGAAATCGATGGTGCTGCTGGGCCACTTCAGTTTCTGGTTTCCAGCAGTGGGCCATGCCAAATTCCTAGGGAAAGGTGCAGGAAAGGCTGGCAGTGGTTGATGGTGAGGATAACCTGCCTTGCAGGGACACCTCTTCTTTGGTGCCATTTGGTAGCTGCAGCATTGCAGGAGGGCTGGAGCTCTTACCCAGTCCCGGAGGAGTCACAAGTGTTTAATCAGAGCATTTCAAAAAGAGGCACGCAAAGGCTTCATATACTGCTTTGATCATGATCTGAATACTCCCAGTTAATTAATTATCTTGTTATGACTAGTCTGGCCTAGGAGTCACAAAATTGACGTTTCAAATTCCAGAAGGCATTATAGCTTGTCTGCTCCATTTAGGGACAAGCACATTGGGAATTCTGTGCTCAGACCTTGCTGCCTTGCACTCCATGGGAATGAGGGTTATTAAAAATTGGTGTTTGCATTTGATTGTTTCTTCAGCTTAATGTTGCCAGGAAGCACTCTTTGGGGTAGGAGTATTTATTGCTGTTTGGTTTTCAGCCTTTTTCTCCCTGGCCCTGTAGTGACACATGTCATGTTCCTAATACCTTGCAAATATACTCACTAGGTAACAGAGAAACAATGCAGGCTCTTGCCAGCTGTCAATCGTATGATCAAAAAGCTCAGCACTGTCTGTCCCAGGTCAGTGAAGAATTTACATCCAGCCTTGTCTGACACTCTGGGTATTAAACAGAGTACTTAGATGTGGAAAAACTGGAATCAGAGTCTTTGTCACAAACTTACAAGCTTAAGTGCTTCACAGGTTGCTGCAGAGATCAGTTCTTTTTTGTCTGAGCCAGGTAGAAGCAATGTCACCTTCACCACTTTACCCTGCATGTGACTTCAGTTATCTTGATCCACAGCCAAGATGCTGAGTGCTAACTTTATGATTCAAGCTTTGGCATGCTGAAGATGGGAACAAAAATGTAAGACTTCAGATTACACTTTGGCAAGGTCTGTAAAATTCAACACTAAACCCCTTTAAATCCTTTTTGTTAAAGCTTCATTTTTTTAAAGGTTAATGGCCTTTTGATCACCAGAATTAGTTGCTGCTGCAAATAAAGGGCATAAATTAGATCACAGTAGAGCTATTAATATTCCTTTCATGCTCTTTGTATGCAATTTAAGATTTTTAAAAATGGGTTTACTCAAATGGACAGAAGAACTAGCTCTGCTATCCTCTTTAGGAAAAATGTGAGATGCCAGCTAATTGACAACTTCTGCTTGTAGGGAGCTGAGAGCTCCATTAGAAGCCATTGTCCAGGGACCTTGGTTTTATTGTATTTCCAGCAGGAAGGACAGATAGGAGGCAAACAATGCTCCTTAATTTTGCTGAAGCTTTATTTCAGAGATTTGGGAATGCAAATACCTGTGGGAAGGAAAGATTCCCCTTTTGGTATAAAGCAATTGTGGCAGTGTTCTAACTGTGTCCATGAGCTCATACACATGGCATTTCTGTAAGGAGCCTTAGGCCAGTGTGTGCCCAGCTAAGTGAACTGTTAACATAATTCCTAATGCCTTTCCCTCCATCCTTTTCCCTCCTCTCTGGTCGTCTCCCATATTTTGGCCCTTTCTACTCCCATGTTCCTATCAGCCAGTACTTGCTAATGTTCCTTCTCTGCAGTCCTTCCAGAAGTTTCTAGCCTCAGTGTCCACCAGCTTTCCATGGTATGGGTTCATGTCTGACACTGGATGGACCCTAGAGAAAGTTTTAGCATGCCTTTGATCCAGGACAACTCCGTGCTCAGTGTGCTAGCAACGCTAACAGATCAGCTTTTCCCTTTTCCAGTAACTGCACCTCATATCTGTGTGTAAGGCATACCTCATCTGTTTCCTCTTGCTAGACATGAATGTTTTATAGCTTTGTATAGAAATTTTTCGGCAATGAAAATAGAAACACTGATGTCAGTTCTTGATAAGTTGCTCGTATCAAATCACATCCCACTGGTAATCTGGCATAGCTCTTTCTTACAGAAGTATTATGTGAATGGATGCCCAAAATAACATTTGGTGTTATTAGGAGTATCAAGGTCTCATCTCTAATAACAATAACTACTGAAAATCCTGCAGGAATAAAACAGATGATAGTTCTTAAATAAATTTTAAAAATTGCATTACTTTCTTTTTAATTTCCTTCTGTGACATGTCTTACTGAGATTGCTGCAACCTCATCATTAAATATCACCAGTGATAACATAAACTTCAGAAAAAGCAATCTTCATTAATGTTTCAGGCCTTTTCTCCAGCTACAAAAATTATATAAAAGTAGTTTCTCAAATGCTAAAATAGAGTAAAGAGTCCATTACTTTCTTCCATAATTTCCCAGTAAGTTACCTGAAAACATTTCTTCTGCCACCTAAAAGTCAGCATTTGCCACTATGTTACTGGGTAAATTAACAAGCAAGATCCAATTCAGTTGATAGGAAAAGTTTTGGGAGCGTGAGGACAGTGAAGCAATGCAGGACATCTCTAGGGAGGGTACACATCCTTCAGCCCTGGAGGTGTTTGTGGTCAGGTTGGAAAAAAACCCCAGAAATCATGTGATGGCAGGTGATTTTGCCTTAGGATAGGGACTGCATGAAACCATCTTTTGAGATTCCTTCTATCCCTATTTTTTTTACAACTTTATGTTACAGCATTAGATATTGCAAATAATTTATGGGAGTAATAAGTAATCTTAAGTAATAATTGCAGGATAGGAGCTGCTGATGAACATTGAATCCTGTAGGTACAAGAGAAAAAGTGTGAAAATTTATGAAAAGTATGAAACAAATTATTACTGTAGCTTATTTAATTAAAATTGAATTAAATCCAGCTGAAGGAAACTGAAGTAAAATTCTGAGAAGACCATTAGAAACTTAGTGGCGCTTCTGTTTACCCCTAAGCACCCACTGATATATATGTGTGAATATACATGCAACATATGTACATATGGATAGGGATCTTTATTTGGACTGGGTGTAAGGGCATAGCTGTATGAACAGAGGTCCTGGGTGTAAACTTTGAGATCAGCTTCTCAGATCAGAGGCTGGAGGAAAGAATATTTGGGTAATGTAGGTTCAGTCCTCACAATATGCTAAGGCCCTGCTCTGCAATACATGCAAGAGGAGGCTCCCTTAAGTCTGGCAGGGCTCTGACTGCTTAGGCACAGTTGGGAATCAGCTGGGGATGAAGCCTCGGTCATTTGGGAAGGAATTGCTGGGATGAAGCTCAGAAAACAGACTGATCCTTCTTGATTTTGAGAATTCAGTTTCCACCATTGGTCTCTGGAAGTGATGTGCTCTGAATGAACGATTGTGATGCTCAGAAATTATTAAGTGAGCCTTGGCAGCGAGGGGAAATGCAGCATACCTGTGTGGTTCACATTTCTTTCTCAATCAAGTGTTTGCAAGATTTCCTAGAAGGGGGAAGAAGTTCAGGTTTTGCCAGCTTACTGTGTCTTTGGCTTCACTCACCATCTCTGCAACAAAATCCCCATCCACAGAGAATTATTCAGTGCTCATCTCAGCCTCTAGCCTGAACTGTTGCTCTCAGTTTTGACTGAGTAGCAAGTCCTGCTCTGAAACTGCTAAGCAAAGAAGGCACTTGTACGTTCACACCAGAGCAGGGAGCACGACCTTTCCTTCATCTACTGTTGCACGTTACAGCTGTGACAGCTTCTCACACTGGGTCCCGCATTAAACACAAGGCAGGGAGAGCTACCCTGCAAACAGTTGCTCCAGTCAACATACTCATTCCCACGGAGAGCCCTTAAAGCCAATTTCGCCCAGGATTGTCCTCAAGGAAGTAAAACTGGCACTCGAAGCAGCCCGGGTGGGCGTGCTTCCAGGAGGACTCATTGTCAGAGCTCTCTGCAGCTCTGCACAGTGCTCACAGAAGGCACTGCATAAATTTTGCAGTGCTAGGAGGGATTAAATTCTCTGTGCCAGACCCAGACAATTTTAGAACCTTATCCTTCGATTTTTCTTCTTTTTTTCCCCCCATCCTTAAATCATAAAGGGCAATGACATTGATAGGCAGCAGTTAGGCACAGAACTATGCCTAATCAGGCAGCCTCTATGTGCTAGATTTCCATATACAAATTTGTAAGTAATGGTGACATTTAAAGGGGTTTTCTAGAATTTCCATAGCCTTTCTCTCTGTATCTGCTTTGTATGCTAATGGAGACATGATTACATGAACTATAACAACATTGCTGTTCTGAAATTTTGCCTGTGGTCCCATCCATCCAGCCATTAGAGGCATCCAGAAATCCTAGAGAAATATATAAAGCTCTCAGAATCCATCTATGAAAAGTTATTAGAGCAAATAGGTTGTGTCAGAGAAACTGTAGCTATATGAGAAGCTCAGTTGTTCAGGAAGACTTAACAAAATTTATTGGATCTTGATCAAATGCATGTGCAATGACCTTGCATTGCCAGGAAGGAGGGAGCAAAGCAGAGCACAGCAGAGAGAATGGGAACCTGCCAGTGGCTGCTGCCCTGCTCTGTGAGGGGCAGGAAGCTGTGCCACGGCACACAGATAACACTGTGCTTGAGGAGAGTGGGGAAGGGCTGAGCTATGGCAGCAGCTGAGACCAGAACATTCCTTTTCAATTGGATTTTCCTGGCATGCAGCTTCTAATGAGTTCTCCCCTAGAACTGCAAGGAAAAATCAAAGTGGTTTTAGTATCTTCCAACACGAAAAAAGAGGACGCATTACCATGCCATTCCATTGCTTTATTGGCTTATGGAAAGAAAGAAGAATTTCTTTTGATCCCACACAGCAAGAACCATGTCTGTTTCTCATTTTGAATTCAAAACCCATGCACAAGGAAAAGGAAACCAAACTTGCTGTAGCTCTGTCCAGGCAGGTCATACAGGCTCTGTCCAGGTAGGGGCATACACATATTGCTTGATTTTGGCAAGAAATGCTTTCCAATGAGCCCATCCCATATAGTGGAGTGGAGGATGTCTGTTCTGATGCAGTTTTGAATCACTTTAGTACTGCCATGGGTTTATCCCAGTAAACAGATTGGTGTGAACATAATAATCCATGGGTATAGTTCATTAGTAAATTAAGCACTGATTCCATCTCTTGAGGCACTGAATATTGAGTTTCTCTTCCTTTTAAGTTCTTCTAAGTGTGCTACTTCAGTGTAGCTCATCTCAGCAGCCTGTGGTCAGCATTCCAACAAAAGGGAAGGAAGCATGAAAGCATGAGTTTATATGCAAAGCATATAAACACTTGGGC
The DNA here is from genome assembly GCA_013397975.1 of Machaerirhynchus nigripectus. Lineage (NCBI taxonomy): Eukaryota > Metazoa > Chordata > Aves > Passeriformes > Dicruridae > Machaerirhynchus > Machaerirhynchus nigripectus. Next base: position 1,455,875 of record VZRQ01009507.1, on the reverse strand, counting down.
AAAAAGATACCCTTTAAAGAAGTATGAGGACTTTCTGTAAGGACACATTATGTGTGTAAAGTGTTTGCTTGTCACTTTATTGAATTCTTATCCAGGCATCATTTAAACTGTTTCCATAGGGCACAGGTCTTTTTTATAAAAAACCCACCCACTCAGATACCATATTAAAACAGGCTATCTGATTTCTTTGGCATTGTCTCATTCACAAATCCCCCTTGGCTTTAAGCCAATATATTTGTCTGCTTTATCCAAGTAAAAATAGATTCTCCTCTCAGGTTTTGCTAATATTCTACCTGGAACTGAAGTCAAGCTGCCAGATTAGAGTTACCCAGTTTTCTCTCTGGCCTGTTTAATGATCACAACATTTCTGTTCTTTCACTTTGTTTAAAGTTACCCAGTTTTCTCTCTGGCCTGTTTAATGATCACAACATTTCTGTTCTTTCACTTTGTCTCTTTTCCAACTTCTGACATTTACAGAAGCTTAGGCTTTCTTCTGAACATGTGCAGAAGTGTCAGCGTTGCTAGTAGAGTTGTATGCTACTACCTCTTCAACAATAGCCTAGGCTTCTTTTTTTCGTTATTGTACCCTTGTAAGAATTAAGAATTGATGAATTCTAAGTCTCTTGTTGCTGTTACCCTCTTGCATCAGTGCTGTGCTGTGCTGCCCTCCTCTACAAAGTTAGAGTTTCCATCTTTTTTCTCGCTGTCTCTTTTTCTGGTGTAAAAGGACGAGGATGTAGCTTTTGTGCAGAGCTCTGAGGAGCAGCTGAAAGATAAGCCGGGCTGGGACAGGAGTGAGCTGGCGGTCTGAGTCGGAGGCAAACCTCGAGCAGAGGGATCCTCCTTGCATCACCCTTGCTTCCAGGAGTTACAGAGAAGAGGGGAAGTAATCTGTCACTAATCTGCTTTCTCATGCTAGCTTAGCCACTCTGCGGGGCAGACAGCGGTGAGGGGGCAGAGCCAGCCACTGCCTGTCTCTTCCTCCCCAGCTCTGAGCTGGCCATACTGAACGCTGCTCTCTGAATCCACAGACCCAAGCACCCCTGTTGTGTGGAAAAGGCTTCTCGTTTCTCTGATACTTACTCTAAATTAGACAGCTAGAGCAGTCTCTAGTTATACTTTAAATAAGCGCCAAAGCTGTGGTGATTATTCAAGTCTTGTCAGAGCCTCTTGGCTGGAGTTATCATGAAACCTCTCATTAAACAGAAATCCCATGGTTTTGGCACAATATGTGCTTCTAGTTTCTAGCAGGGAAACAGCTGTCCTTCCTCCAGAGCTCTGGCCATAGCTATCAGTGGGGAATAAAGAGATAAACACAAATTAAAGAGACCTTTAAAACAGCATGCCGGAAAGCCTAGGGCTGTTGCAAAAGCTTGAACCCACTCCTGTTTTATCTGACTTTAGATATGTCCTCTCTGATTTCCAAGAGCACAGTGACTACTATGCAAAGTAGCCCTTGCCTGCGGCTGCCCAGACAGCGGGTGTCTCCTGCCTTGCGATTCCAGGGATAGTATGAAGACTTCCATCGTGCCATCACCTTGACATCATCAGGAACAGCAACTGCTTGTTCTCCTTGTGATATATTACTCTGAAACAACATAAATGTCAACTGGCTGCCTGCACATAATGCACTGGGAGAACACAGCACTGCTCTGAGTCTCTGGCTTCAGCCTGGGCCAGCTAAAATGCTGGTATCTTTAAATAATTAAAGAGAAGTAGAATATTGCAACGTAAGTCATAGTCAAAATCAAGTTAGCTTTTTATTTCTTGTGCCACCTCGTCTTTCATGCTGCTAGGAGGATTTTCCATACATTCTTACCTCTTGGTGCCAGCCAGTTTCACTTTGATTGTGCTGGTCCTGGTCATTGGCATGAAGCTGTATTCATTTGTATCAGAATTCTGTCTCAGAAAATGATCCTAAATAAAAAACACTAAATGCTGCTTCCTCCCGCGCTGCAGTGGGTTTCTTGAGACCCTGTTTGGTTTTGTGGAAAATGGTTTATTAAAAAAGTGAGAGTCAGTCTTTGTATTATCATCAAACATCAACCAGAAAGGGAACCCAGGGCTTTTACTGAATGACAGAACTGTCCATGGCATAAAAATGTATAAAAGTACTAAAATTAAACCGGAATCTTTGTATGCTTCAGCAAAGAGTTACTAGTTTTCTGTAACACCTTCAACAATTTTGTAAAAGATGAGTTCTCTTCACAGAAACATGACTTTGATACACCATAATTCTCTTAGTTTGAAATCAGATAAATAATTTTTCATGATAAATCTGACTAATTTTAAAGGGTGGACTTAGGAAAACTCAAGTTTTAAAAGTTGTCTCTTGAGTAGGCATAACCCATGTTCTAGTCCCGACAATACACGAATTCCTTTTCTTCAGTTCCTGGCTGAGGTGGTGGAAACAGAGTTGTGACTGTTCTCAGGACAATTCAGAAAGAGCAGATTAGAGCTGAGCCACCAGATATTCAGAGATTAAGTCCGTCCTGCCATGGCTGCAGTTTTAAGAAAACTATTTCAAGGACTGATTACAGTATAGTCATGGTAACACAGAGCTCTGTGCAGCCTGCAAAACCCCTCCAAATATCTATCCAACTTCTTGTATGGGTTTTGCAGCCTGTACTGTATTCCTGCCTGCCACAGCTAAATCTGCTACCACTACCCAGTTTAAATACAGGTGGGTGTCCTTTAAAAGGGTGGGTTTACATGGCAGGAGCTACAGTGCATTCATCACCAGAGTGCAATTTCTCATATTTTAGTTAGTGGACCTATTCTTGCAAACCAAGGTTTTCACACACATGTTCACTTGGTGTTGATATTGTGCATGGGGCTCTCTTTAATACGTGGGCAGAGTCAGAATTTCGCAGAGCTTGCATGTGCATATCTGTAAATCTGATGAATAAGAAAAAGTGTACTTACCATGCATAAAACTGGGATGTTAAGGCTTCTGGGAATAACGCTGAAGTATCTCCTGTTATTGTCCTCTTAAGAAAAAAACTACAGACTAAAGGAAAAAATACTATACATGCTAAATGCTCCCATTGCACAGAAAAATAAATTCAAGTAATAACAAAAGATTAGGTTGTAAAGATGTCTGCATTGCACTACATGTTATACTGCATTTTGTGATTCTGTTATATTTTCTGTCTAAGTTGTTTTTCTTTTCACCCTGCAACAGGGTATTAGCTTTTGTTTTGTGGCTATGAATTCCTGTGCAATTGCTCAAAGTCCGCTGAGTGTGGGGAATTGTGCCCGTAATGCAGCGCAAGGGACTTCATTTTTTGTACTTTTTTTCTGACACCACAGAGGTGGTATTTACCCGAATAATTTAGCAAGCAGAGTTTTATGGTAATGCTTCAAAGTGACAGCAAACCTCTGACAGCTGCAGCTGTTTTCAGGCCCTGTAATGAAATGGAAGATGAGTCAGACTGACACTGTGCCAAGGGATACTGCCAGTGCAATACAACCTCCATGATACCTCCAGTGAGGAAGGCAATGTCAGTGAAGAGGAGGTGTCTGGAAAGGTTGAGCCAAAATATGCCTCACTGACAGATCTTGAGAAAGGAGCTACATCCCCCAGAAGGGAAGTCAGTAGATTTAAACCTGTTCAGCTGGGTTTGACACTATCAGCTTCCTCAGCTGAAGTGCAGTGCTCACTGGAGAATGTGCTGGAGGACGTGCAGGCCGGCTCGAAGCAGAATCAGCGGGTTTGAAGGGCCCCGCTGACTCCAAGATGCACCCTCCAGTGCCTTCTTCCAGCAGCCTCACTGCATAAAATGTCGTGAAATAGAAACCTGTGTGGACTGGGAAAGTGAGACATATGAACAGCATTAGAGTGATGGGCTGCACATGCAAGGTAGCAGATTCTAAGATGGAGACTTTTTTTGCTTTAATGCAAAAGAGAACGAAAAGTTTAAAAAGCAGCTGTGATAAGATTCCATCAATAACAGAACAGCACATACGGAATTAAACCCATCAAAATCTAAAGACACAACCCAGTAATCTTTGCTATAGAGAGAAAATATCAGAAAACTAGGAGGTTTTGGAAGAGTATTGCTCAGGTGTTGGCAATAAAAACTTTTATCAAATGGTATGAACAACCTGTTAAGAAGTAACAGGTTAACTCAATATTAGTAACTCAATAAATGTAATCTGAGATACATATGCAAATGTCCAAAGGGCATTCAAAATAGGGATTACTACAAATTTAGGTATTATGTTGTTATTGAGGAGGAGAGAGAGCACATTTTGATCCCCCCCTAGTCATCTCAGCAGGCACACTTTGCTCTTTGATATGCTCTCAGTTGCTGAGTAAGTAAAATAGTACTTGGTGTGAGCTTGCTGGCTCCTGGTAGCACCATTTACTAAATAGTGACAAAATTAAGGGCTAGTATTATTTACAGTAGACCTTTCCTCAGAAAGTTCGTCAGTTTTTCCATGCAAAATGCTAAGGGCAGAAAGGTTAATTTAGCGTCTAGGGCAGGATTAGAAACCAGCTTCATAAGTATACAAGAACCCTGCATCGTGTCAGAGCCCATTTAGTCTGCAGTGTTTGCTAGCATGGCATCCCACAGACAGAGGGTTAAATCTTGTTTAAGTCAATTTCTGGCTAACTATGGGCAGCTGGATGTTCCTTAGCATCTGGGAACACAGTGGCTGATTCACACTTATTTTTTAGCTTGTGTAACTGTGGCTGGAACTATTTAGACTTCTGAGAAATGGGCACCTTCAGAGACAGCTGAATTTTTTTTTTAATGAAAATTTTTCTTCCTGTGTAAGAATCAAGAGCTGGCCATCCTTGCTCTTCTTTCTGCAAGTGCTAGGAAATGACACCCTTATCTGGAGGGTAGAAGATTTTCTTTGGGGTATGATGGATTTTTACATTCTTTTTGAATTCCCAGAGGACCTCTTCCTACATTCCCACCAGCACCTGCAGGAGGGAGCACTGCTGGGTTCAGTGGGATCAGTACCTGGGTAGAAGCACACCTGTGTGCAAAGGTGTGTACCTACACCAGGACTATGATGAGTATGGCTGACTGAACACCTTGGTTGTATCATGCTGCCTTACGTTGGAGCTATTTCCCTTACTCAGTCATTCATGTCATCTTCAGACTAAATATCCCTTTATGCTTTAACCTCACGTTGTAACCCAAGAGAGGCTTAAGTTACCAACAAAATCCCTCCAGTCTTTGGTACTTTACATTGCTTTGAATCTTTTCACTGCTTGCTCCTTCTTCATCACGCCAAATTGCATTTCATGTTCTCGCTCTCCCAAACCGTGACAGTGCCATAATCCAGACTTAACTTTCTTTGGTTGCATCTCTTTCATCCTACCCATCACAACATCCAAATGTTTTCTTTCACAACTCCCTCTTTTTCTGAGACCTCTTGTAGAAACAGAATTACATCTTAGTTGCAGTTCGAGTCTTTCGTTTTCTTGTTTAAAATATTCTTTAAGCTTTTATTGTCCTGAAAAGACTAACTCTCTCTGAATTAAGACTGTGTGTGCCAGTACACACAGACATCTTACAGACATCTGACTATCAGGATAAAGACTGTCATCCTGAGATTTATACAACTCCCAAAACAGGACAAAATTGACCTGTGTGGTGTGCCACAGACCTGTGTGGCCACAGGGAGAAGAGCACAAGATGTTAATTTTCTAATCCATTGTATAAACTGCTCAGTCCCTGAGGGTTCCATGTCTCCTCTAGTTGCTGGGCTCATCATCATTAAGTGATGAGGAAGACAGTGGAAGACTTCTCCCAGTTAAATGATTTTCATGAACACTGGCAGAAGGAAACAGAAATTTTCACCCATTTTCCTCAGTTCTTTGGGTATGAACACTACAGCAGAGACTGGATTGTTCAGGGTGACAATGATAGACGACAGGATCAGAAATTCTGCTCTTCATATTCACTGTTAAACAGTATAAGCTCTCTTAGCATACCTGCGCATTTTCAGTACATTTTACTGTTGAGCACTGCCCAGCTGAACTGGCCAAAATGCCCATAGGAATGGTTCACACGGAAGACTCATGAGGAAGAAACACTGCAACAAACAGTGTGGGACTCTGGCTGGTTCCTTTTGGGCAGGGAAAGAGGTGAATTTCCACTGCCTGCCCGAGAAGTTTGTACAAGAAAAGCATTTTCAACCATATAAATGATCAGTTTACTGCTGATATAGTTCAAGCCACAGATTTTTTTTTTTTAATTTAACTCTTGAAAGAAAAGAGTTTGTCATGCTTGTTAAGATGCCAGCAGATAGCACACAGTCTTCCTGCTTATGCAGTTCATGTTCAGGGAAAAAAATCCTGTGGAAGAAATCCCAGAAGGGTAATTGAACTGGTAATAAGAAAGCAGTGATGGCATGGTGCACAAATGCTGTTCAACCCTGTTTGGGCTTCTCATGTGTTTGTATTGTTATGGTTCCAGACTGCTAATACCCTAAGCCTCAGGCTCTAACTTGAGCAGGAAGGATTTATTTTTGGAAGAAGAATTTTTCCCATAGAAGAGTGCCTGCAATACCAACTCCTTTTTTTTCTTTTTATATATAAAGCATACAAATTAAATTAAAAATTTGCCCCAAAGAATCATTTTACCATTGAGAAAGGAATAGTCAGACCCCAGGCTGTAAAGTCTGTGAAAGGTGGATTGAGAAGGGCTCTCTAGATGTCTGCACTGGAGCACTGACATGTGGGCTGGTCACTGTAAGGGGTATCACCATCAAATTCCAAAATATGAGCTACCCTACCCTAAAATTCTCTTCTACATTGCCCTGTAAACCCCAATTGATAAGTGGTGGTGCCTAAAGATAGGCGTCTGGTGCCACCAGGAGTGCCTGCAGTTACTAAGTCACCTGAAAGAGATGGGTTTGACACTGATGGCCCATGTGCTCCTCAGGGGCAATGGGATCTGTGATGGATACCAGAGGGCACTCTCAGATGGCTGTGTGAGATCATCTTTAAGGAACTGAACTGAGACCTGTGACCAGAACTCCACTGGCTCCATGGCTGGGAAAGATGAGTTCAGATGCAGAAGCTGGCACTGCACTCAGTAAAACTTAGGCACAAGGAATCTCACCCCAAAAGCCAAAATAAGTGCCTGTTCTGAATGTTGTTTGTGCAACCCAGGGCAAAAGTGAAATATATCTCCCTGGGATTACTCTTCCAGGTTTTAAAGATCCAGGAAGCAGCGTATACCTCAGCCTAAGAGCCACGGACGAAGACCGAGAATCAGATCTCTGGGTTCCTGTCCTTGATAAAATACCTCACATGGATCTTCAAATACCATTGCTTGTCTCTGTTTATTCGTTTATATGTAAAATATTCTTTCTAGACTATCTGAACCAAGCTGTTTAGTCTACTTTCACCAGGCTGTCTGTGAAGCTTAGTTAATGCAGTAAGTCCTTGCTAACTGATTCTAACAAGTCTTTTTTTTAATTTTCAGTCTTACCAATGCTTGTAACTTTTTGAGTTACAGCCTATCTTTAAAATTAATGCTGGATGATGTCCAAAACTTTGAGTCAGATTCTTCCATACACAGGGTTTTCCCCAAGGAAATCTCCTCATCACTTATTTAAAAGACATCACTAGTATGCAGCCCAGTGCTGACTCAGAGTGAATAGAGGTTACAAAGGCTTTGGAAACACCCGCATAGAGAGGCATTGTGTTCATGTAAAAGCCAAAAGGTGTTCTTAAATGCAGCTGGGGTGTTGACACCACATTCCTGTCATTCAGCCACGTAGGTTAAGTGTGTCACATAAAAGATGACATCCGTCAGTGAAGAAGAGGGGTATGTCATTCCTCTCATCACATAATGTGCATAGGAAGAAGGTGAATCGCCAGCATCTGTCAAGCTCAAGGGGAACTACAAAGTTCCTACGGCTGGCCAGGCTCACAGAGCAAATGACAAAAACTGAATAAACCTTGGCTTTTAGTGAGAAGGTGAGGGCCTCCACCAAGGTGGAGATTCAGGGCTGATTATTGCAGGTTTGCTTTGTGTCCTGCCTTTTCAGTCGTGTCCCCTGCAGGCCATGCTCACTCTCCTCAGTGAATCAATAGGACCCCCCAGTGGTTCACTGAAGTTTGAAAGGAATTTGACTTTTTTCATCCAATACAAAGGAAAAAAGATTTGGATAAATAAAGAAAATCTCTCCATGAAACATATGTTTTTGGAATTAAGAGAGCAGTATAGAATAATTCACATGTATCTCTATTGTCTTCCAGAATAGGAAGTGGATGTTTATAAACTGTGGACCTTGGACACAACAAGGATATAATTTCCTGTTAAACTTAACACTATGTGTGTGTAGGTTGCAGCTAGGAGAGATAGTCCCACTCTCCTGCCATGTGCTCCCTTTTCCTCACGTCTAGTGATCACAGGGCTGATAGAGGGCATTGCTTCAGCAGGCTCAGCCAGCAGAAAAAAAGTCTGTCCTGCTCCAAAAGTGCAGGATCCACTCAGACCAGTAAGCAAACTGACTCCTCCTGCACAGCTCCAGCACAAGGAAAGGAACAAGGCCTCCTGCCTGAAGAAGGAGGAAGAGGGAAGGGAAAGGAGAATGGGCCCATCCTGACTGCAGCAGTCCACAGCAGCACTGGATGATGTGTATCAGGAAACTATACTGTGAATATGTCAAACAAATTAGCCTAGTGTGTTACATTGTTATAACTATACGGCACTTATGCTATGAGCAAGTGTTTTAATAGAGAAAAGATAACTCCAGCCCCAGTACTTGGCACCTTTTGTTCCATCTGTTCATATGCAGCAGCATCTTTCAGGCATTGTAGACAGTAATAACATATCATAGTAGCAACTAAGAGTAAGGTTCCACTGTGCAAACTGGCACCAATGCACACTCCACAGGTTCTCAAAGGAAGCAAAGAAGGTGTGATGAGAGCTGTGGGCTAAAATAATGTGATATCAACCCAAATTCACCAAGACAGAACTAAGGTATGTCCCAGTTAAGGAAGCTGCTTAGGATGGTGTGCATGAAATTCTTTAGACACCTGGGAATTGAATGTATTTCTACTAAGTACCTTCATAGGATCATTATATCACAAGGGTTACCTGAGATGGTGGTAACCTGAATAAGAACAGCCACTTTCACTATATTTCCAGGCTATCAAATAGTTAATTTCAAAGTTTTCAGGCCCTGCATGGTGGGATTTGGATGTTTTTCTTTGAAAGTTAATGAACTTTGACACTTGGGTTTATATCATTCATTCTGAGTAGTTTAAATACAATATCTACCTCAATGAAGAAGTAAAACTTGTAAGTCTAACATATTAAAATTTCTAAAAGTGAATCAATAAAATAAATAAATTAAATAAAGTTTTTTTATATATCAATATATTTGTATACTTTCATTTGGAGGCCTTGTGGAAGCATTTCCTATAATGGAGGGTATGCATCTTTGGGTACAACAGGTACCTGCAGAATATTGGAACTGGAACATTTTAAAAGTAACAAGTAGGGAAACAGACCTGGAAAAAAGAACTTGGGAAAATCTGGGCTATTTCTGGGACAGTTATGGATTTCAGGACTTTTCCGGGCTAAATTTCTACAGCCATGTTTTTAAAATTTTTCAGAATGCTAATAAGACGGATCAAATGAACTGAAAATAATTTAAAATTAATCCACCAGCTTCAGTGGTAGATGCTGCAGTAATATCAGAAAATAAAAACAAAAATTGCAGTTCTGAGAGAGAAGCCAAGATCAGAGCCCTTGGTTTTCAATGGTGAAGGAATGTTTACTTCATCCCAGGCCTCACTGGCCAGTGCTGGACACACCGTCCCAGCGTGACACACCATAATCTGCTGGGTCAAACCATGTGCTCTTTGTAAGCTGCTGAGGTAGTTTCAAATGCTTAATGAAGAGGTCAAACCAGGGCCAAGGAAACCTCTGCTTGATATCCTGCATCAGGCATTCCCAATCAGACAGATTTCAGGAAATTGGAGCATGTAAACCCAGCATGGGTCTTGCTTACCTAGGCATAGCTCAGGTGAGGAGCTGCTCCCAGTTTCACCTGTGGAAGTAAGAACAAAAACGTGGGCTGCAAAGTCTCTCTCCTCTCCTGGCTGCATGGTCATCTTTCAAATTTCCTCCTAAAAACAGAGTGAAATAAGGTCTGCCTCTCTTGAAGAGCAGTGGCAAAGTTCCCATCGCTTTTCCTTTCTTATCAACCCTGAACTTGAATTTTTCTGACTAATCCAGCCAAGCAGTTGACAGAAAGAAGCTGTTCTCCTTCCTCCTCCTGCTGTCTTGCCTGCTGCCCTGACCTAGGCACCAGCTCTTGACTTTGGTGCCGAGTGCCTCAGAGTGCTGGAATTTACTGTCAGAAAGGAAACACTCTGACTGCTATAGGACACCACGGGGCATGTGTTGCTTACACAGTAATGTCACCCTCTGGGTCATTGTAAGGCAGAAGGTAAAGCTGACAAGTGGTGTTTATCTGTCAACGACATCTTGTGCATGCCTTGAAGTGCCTCCAAGCCGACTGCCTTGGAAAAAAAATCCAGTATAGGCTTTAAAGTTTAATCTTCCCTCGTCTTGCAAGATAGAGTAAGGCCCCATTTGTGGATGCTACATCAATATAGAAAGTATTTCTTAACAAAGGTCATGTCTCATTTACATGGAAGAAAAGCAGAGTGCATGACAGGGTAGGAGAGGTTTTTTCCTGGCATGTCTACAGTGCAGGGCTGTGATTAAATTGAGCTGGCCCGGTGAACCCAGGTGTATTTCATCAACACTAGGAAGTTCAGCTAAGATACCCGACAAAAAGGAATGCCTTCATAAATTAGATGGGGACTTAAAAGGTAACAGATATTCTAAGACACAACATTCTTCCCTTGCAAAAATAGAAGTTCTGCATTTTTTAGTTGCACATTTTTTGGTTGAACACTTTTAGCTTTCCAGCATGCCAGCATGGTACAAATTGAAATGATGGATTTGTTATTTTTATTGGTAGAAAAGAAAAAATTACCAGCAGATATCAAATATCACTGATAACAATAAATAAATTCAATAAAATCTATAATGTCCTAACTATGATTTCAAAGAGCTCATGTGGCAAAGGCAGAATTGAAGCAGAAAATGTCATCACTATGATGCAATTCTGCTGTGGACATGGAGTGTTAAGGAAACTTTCCATTCTGACCATCCTTTTGCCTCATGGGAGGGGATTTGGACAGTCAAACCTCATTCCAGGGTCCCCCTGGATAAATGTGTTTATGTGTTCCTCCTGATGGGAAGGGAAGCTCATCTGCTACTGCTTTTTGTCCTTCATCCTTCATTCTTGGGCTCTGTAAATAACTGTTTCTCAAAGGCTCCAAAGCTCCAGATATTAAGGCTGATGAATAATTATATTCTGTTACAGGAGAGTTCAAAACTCTGGATTCTTTATTAAGAACAAACCCAAGATGCTGTTTATTTTTTAATATAAACACATATTAGTGGACTGGGAATACTTTCCCGTTCTCATCTACACTGTTCATTTTTGCCTGGCATTCTTATTTCAATTGATCAGCTTTTCTCAATATCAATAAAACTTTTAAATAGAAAAGTTTTAAATGGTGAATCTTAAGTTGGAAGGGATCCATAAGGCTCACAAAGTCCAACTCCCTGCTCCTCACAGAACTACCTAGAACTAAATCATATGACTACCATTTGGTTACATACTTTGGTTAAAGATTTGTCTCTGAGGTCTTCTGGGAGTGTTCTGATCCTTTGGCTCAGTGACAAGATGAAGATTTTCCTCTGGCAACAAGCAGACAGGCACCTAATAGAATAGAGACTGAAGTAAGTGAGAGAGTTCAGTCCTTGAAATAGCAGCAAATATGAAGTTATTGATGCAGATCTAGCAGCTGCAACTGCAAATACGGCTCTGGATGTTTGAGCAAGGGAATTTATTAAAAACAGACAGGAGAGAATGATTTAATTATCTGATGCCCTGATTAGCAGCCATTTGGAAACTGCTCAAGGAGCTGAAGAGAGTTAAAATAGGATAGTCACGCTTTGGAAAGAGACCACAGAAGATTAATTGAGGCAGGCATGGAAGGGAAAGGCTCGGAGAGTTTCGCATGTTTGGCCCCTGAGGTGGTGGAGGAAGAGGGCTTATGGTGGTACACAAAAGCCACGCTGTGCTGAAGATAAATTTTGTTTAGGAGACATTCACTTTATGGGATGGGTAAAATACAAGGGTACAAGGCAATGTGTGGAGGGAGAATGGCAAGTTTGTGAGAAGGGATGTTTCCATCCAGAGACATGAGGCAGCCTGTGCAAACAGGGGTGCTTTAGCATTAGTGTGAATTAATGAAAGGATGGCTGGAGATGCCAGAGCCTTTAGTTCTGTCTGCTGAGGTACAGGCGGTAGGTTAGAAACAAGGTGGAGCTCAGCTCTTTCCACCTCAGATTTTCTGTGAAGGCTTGGCTCAGTCAGCTGGTAAATAGGGTTGTGGCTGAGTCCAGAGGTGGTTTGTGGCTCTTTCACTTGCTCAGAAACCACGTGTTCAGCACAGAGGAGTTAACTGCTTCCTCATCTGGTTCAGCTCCTTCACAAGATGAGTTGTGATCAAATCAGGGGAGTGGTGGCCATACACAGGAAGCAGAGCAGGATGGCAGGAAAAAATGGTTAAAAATTCAAACTTCATAAAATGAATAGATAAATGCATTTATTAACAGAGAACATACAGGTTCGGTGGATGGATAATTGTAAATATGTTTAGACATCTCTGTGATCAAAGAAGCATAAGCTTAGAAATGATCACCAGGCATTTCCTTCTTTTCAGTATTTTTATTTCTTTTTTTTTTCACAGTCTTAGAGCAACCTGGACAACTGCGGGCCAAAATCAACTCATCTTTTCTATGCAGTGATAAGGCAGGCTTGATCACTATGATGCACTCTGCCAATGTGGAAAAGAAGTATAAGAATGGAAGTCCCAGTAGCACCAAAGCACTAATTTTTGCTGCACAAGCAAGATGGGGTCACAGTTGTGACAATATTTGTGCAGGGAGAAAAATAAAGTGAAATTATTAAGTTGTCTTAGATCAGAGTATGAAATACCTGTAGGTGCTTGAGGCAAGGACTCAGCTGGGAATTAGACTGAAACAAATAAAATACGGATTACTTTCCTGGGAAATAAACTACTTTCCCTGTCACTTCTAGTGCTAAGGTAAACTGAGATATCACAGTCTTAATCTACCTGAGCAGCACCTTCTATAATACCACTAAAAATTACATTACAGGAAAGTTGCAACACAGGAATGTTTTACCAGGGTAAATGAGAACGTGGCATGAAATGCAATGAATTATGCAAGTATAATGTAAGGGTGGAAAGGAATGAAAGGATGAGCAAATTTTCAGATGGCTGCTGCTCCACAGTTTCAGTTTACTTCATGCAGCTGAAGAGCCTTTTGCTTGCACTCACAGCTGGCCCTTACAAAACAGAGACCTGTTGAAGCACAGATCTTTCCACTGACGACAAAGGCAAGTATAGTACTTCACTGTTTTTTCTACTCATTACTAATCTTCGTCCCTTCCTGCCAACCAGAGGTTATAGAGCCAATTAAATTCTTCTATCTATGCCTATACCTGTAAATAAAGCAGGGCTAGGGCATGAGTTCAAATGTTGTCCTGTGATTATAACCCTGGGGGATGGTTAGATGCTCCCTGATAGCATTTTGGGCCAGCTAGCATTCTCCCACCTACACCTAACCACAACTCAGGCACATCCAGTAACCATTCCCTGTACAGATTTTGACTGCAGTCTCACAGTTTAAGGATGGAGTTTTGCTGTGCAGATGAGAACAACACACTTGGTCTACCAAATGGTCTCAGTACTTTTTTATTTAGTAGCATAAAGGTAGACTGTGAATAAGATTCTGTCTTCCTGAATATCCTTCTCCCTCTTGCCGTAAAGGAAGCCCTTTAAGGCTGTAAGGATAAGCACCTGCCACCAATCCTTTCTCACTGTGAGACTGCAGTGGAGGTCCTCTCTAACCTATCAGTACTAGAGTGTGACCACTATTTAATCCTGTTTGTATTAACAGGAATCTCCAAAGGCATAGTTCTCAGCACCTCTTGGCACATGATGGGTGGAATGCAAAGCAAAATATCTTTGCATCTTACAAAGGGCCATTGAGGAAACACCATGCTGGAGAGCATCAGCAGCTGCTCCTCATCCCCCTCTGGTTCCAGCCGCCACAGAGTTCAGTGCCTGGATGTGGGCAGAAGAAAGGGGAACAATAAAAAGCCATCTCTCCATGTTATTAGGTCTGTTCATAAACTGCCTCACTACTGACACCCCACTCACACAGAGGGACAAAATCCCCAGTTACCGTTTCAGGGCAGCACTCTTTGCTTTCCAAGAACAGGAATTATTTCAGTGATACAAGCAGCTTTACCTAGATAGTGATGTGAAACAAAGGAGGAAGATAGCTTTAATATTCCTTGTTTAAGTTCTTGTAGGCAGAAGTCTTGCCTATCTCTGTATTTAACAGGCACATGCATCGGTCAAATAATAAGCACCACGATGATTAGAGCAGAAAAAAATCAGATGGTGGTTTAAAAAAAAGGGAACAAAATGCCCAGCCTTTATAAGATGTCTATAAAAAAAGGCTAAATAGCCAGGAAAAAAGCAGATTGCAGAGGAAACCCTCATGCATTGGCTATAGAAAAACCCAGCACATGACTACTATTACATCTCCAAATCCTATTCAAAGATGTAAGACAGGTTTTCCATAACATCTGGGTGTGTTCATACACTGAGCAGTTTTTCTAGTAGCCTAGTTTTTATTGATGCCTGATAACAGTATGAACATGTGCTTCAAGAGCATGAAATCTTTGAGGACCACTTCATCTATTGTGCTAATTACTACACTTTTGTTTCAAAATCCTAAAAGAGCATAAGAAAGTAAATCTTAGTACCCTCTGATTAACTTGACCTGCATTTCTCTTGCCTACACGTTTGTAGTTTAAGTGGGAGTCTAAGAGGAGGGCAACCCAGTGCCTTAGTTTAGTGGTTCTGTGCGTGTGCTACAGATAGGATTTCCATTCCTTCTGCCTGGTTTCCTGGCTTGGCAAAGGCAAGCAGTGTTGGATCTCCTGGATGGGTGGAGAAGAGAATATCTCAACTCTCAGCAGCAGTCTCTCCAGTTAATGAATTACTCATGCTGAAAGGAACATTATCGTCTCTATCAATGCCAAAATGAGAGTGGCTACGGGGAAAGGACCCAAGAAAGTGTAGCAAATGTAAACAGAAGGGAAATATAGAGGATCTTCACTGCTGAAAACTGGAACACAATGATAATTTTCATTAATACTGAGAAACACTCTACTTCTCACTCTGTCTTTGCGTACCACGTTCTCTTAAAGGAAGAAAATTAGGTTTCACTGCAGGCATGCTGTCTGTACCTACTTGTCACTTTTATGTTGTGGGAAGAGGCATAAATGTATACAGGCATTTCCTGTAAGTTTTGCAGGCAGGAGAGGCTCTTTAATAGAGTGGCAGTCTCTTTTACTGCCCGTGTCTGCGTGTGCATACGTGTCTGCATGTTACAGAGAGGGACGCAGAGAGCAAGCTGTGCGGCTGAATTTAGAAAGTTATAGATGTTCTCATCAGCCCCATGCAATGCAGCAGAGATTCCTTCCAAAAGCCAAGGGAGCAGAGGCTGCAGACAACAGATGTGAAGGGTTTCCCATAACTGTCAATTTTCGAAGTGTTTGCATTGAAAAGAGAGGAGGTGCTATTTTGATTGATATTTCAGCCGCAGTATATAAAGCAGAGGAATTCTTCTTGCCCTCTGCTTGTCACACTGATCTCACACACTCTCCGCTGGACTTGGGGCTACTACTGGCTGCATCTGAAAGGCTGAAACTCTCTGGGAATAAAGAATCCTTGCAACAATGCCGGAACCCACCAAGAAAGATGGTAAGCATGGCAGAACTTTACCTGAGCGTTTCTTAATTACAGGAATTACGAGTACGCACACACACCAAACACCTTTTAGACCTTCTTGCAGATATCAGCCACAAATAATATTAAGAACAATAGCCATGTAACATCACTAAATCATGAGAGAGCACCTATCCTTTTAAACTAAGAAACTACTTTCAGGCAGGGCTATAGCACAAACTGTTTAAGAGAATAAACTATGACTTTGAATGGGTATTGAGAAGCTACTTGATTGGGCAAATGTTGTATTCATTTTTTAAAGACTACAGGATTTCTGTAGTGTGATTTGTGGTTTCTCTCTTCTAGGCTATCTAAACTCTGGAAAAGAGGGAATAAGCATTTCTTATGACTTAAAGAGTCAGGACATTGATATGTTTTTCATGCAGTTTTCTAATAGTTACTGAATGGGAAGGGTGTGCTTATGAAAAAGTTTTAAGGTTCTGATGAAAACACATTCTATAGATCTAATGCATAAATGAAGAATGAAGTAAGTTTTTCTGTACAGGTCAAACTGGAATGACTCATTTTGCCACATTACAGAAATTACTATTTTATGTTTCAGAAGGATAGTTAAAGTCAGTAATACTGACCCCTTTTATGGTGCTATTAAGTTCATAGCAAAGAAACTGAGTATGTAGTCTGCTACTGAGACATGGAATTGTCCATTGGAGACTGGAAAAAGGTGAAAAATGTTCAGAGTCTATTATTTAATAATTTTTAAAAAGATAATATTTATTTTTCTACCATTTTGAAAATTTAAGCTAAATATGCTTCTTCCATTTACATTATTTCTATAGCACTTCTTGTATTTTTCTTTCAAATCTATATGTTTTGGTAATAATTTTCGATGATTTTTTTTTGACATTGATTATATAAAGAGTTTTTGAAAAGCCATAATATGCAGCCTCTATATGCTTTTCAAATATTGGTGAAGGAAAGCTAGACACACAGCTTCCCTAATGCATTCCCGAATGCAAAACTGAATTTAATCTTTAAGGTAATCTTATGGAAAGTATAGAAGTCATTAATTAGTGTTTATTTCCCATCAATCCTGGAAGATCTTCTAGGCCAATGTGTGTAGCTTGAATAGGTACATTTGATTTAACACTGACTTATCAATAGCATTCACTTTTAACAAGTTCACAAACATTTTACAAGGGTTTTTAAAAATATTTTCTGGTTCTGCAGACGGCAAGAGCAGAGCAACTGTCAGGAACATTACTCAATTTCAGCACCTTCTTCGGCTGGGGACACATGAAAACTAAACTTTTTGCACAACTGAGTCTTAAGCAAGTAGTGTTGACAGACCAGTGTGATCACTTTACTTACTGGCCCTCCTCAGTGCTCGAGGACAATGATAGATGAAGTATCCTTCTGAAAATAGCTACACCAAGTGCACGTATTAATACAAGAGCCTAATCCTCCATATCAGACCTAGAGCCAAGCCCCTTCTAGAGTGTCTTATTTGTAATTCAAATTATTTACACATGTATTAAGTGTCCTTTTTATTTGATCTGTTATTTGACTGGGTATTATACACTTTAATCAGAATGCATTCTGTGGCTGTCAACTCAAAAAAAACCCAACCCTAAAATATTTGCGCACTTTCAAAAGATATGTGCTTTGAAGAAAATTAGTTCGGAGGCTCATGTTTCTTATTCTGTTTAAAATTAGATTGTTTCAAAGATGTTCTTACAATGCAGTGATTACCAATGCAGCTCCATGTTCTTGTTACAAAATAAGTTTAGCAGCTCTGAACAATATTATATTGACAATGGAGCAAATGTGATTTTTGATGAGTCAATATTCAGGACCTAAAAAATACTGAAGCATTCTGCCTCAAGAGGGCTAGAATTCACAAGCAGTAGTGAGCTCTGGAGAAGTGACACAGTTGGGTTGTGCACTGTTCCTTATTGTACACAGTTTGTTTGCAGCCAGGGGATCAGGGGAGTAACAGGTTTATATTATCATACTTCAGGGATTAGCTGCTTTCTAAATATTTTTTTGTTGATCAAGAACTCACCTGAGCTGTTGACAGCACGTGTATTGTAAGTGTGAGTACCTAGTGTATTAATGGCAGGAGAATTTGGTACCAGTAATAGTACAATACTGCTACTCATACAAGCTCTACTCGTACCAGCTCTACCCATAAGAATTCAGAACCTCACATGTTCATCAAATGCCTGTTCTCAGGGTAATTTCCAGGGCATCAAGGGTTGAAGGAAATTAATCAATGAAGGTGAACCTTGGACTGTCTAATTCTGGAGATTAACACTGGAAGGAGTCCCTGAGAAACCTTTGGCGAGCTTTTTGGAGGACTACAGTAGAAAACAAAGTGGGGAAAAAGAGGCTTAAGGTTTGTGCATCACATGGGCACCTAAGCAGTGTTCTTCTGACACTTCCAAAAGAAACAACCTACTTGGATTATCCTATACTTCTCATTTGCATAGGCCCTGCATATAAAAAACTGCACACACAAGCAGGTAGTTGAGAACTCAGAAACTGGCTAACACTTGAACATTAAGAAAATCTCAGCTTTGTGTGTTTTTGTCACTACAGTCTCTGAAGTATGTAGCTTAATTTTTCAGAAGCAGTGCTGTAGCAAGCTCCCAGGTTGTTTTTTTTTCAGGCCAAATGCTCTTTGAGCTATTTTAAGATTATTAGATTAACAAAGTGAGAAAATTCCTGACTTGGTGACAGTGTAGCCTCACAAAGCACTCTTAACAAATAGGATCACCAAATTAAACACACCACTCAGTTTAGAGAAGGTTGCTGGAGAGCTTCAGCCTGATGGAATTTGTCACTGTAGAAACAAATTATTTAAGGCCTTTATGGTACTCCTAAAAGTTCAGTCCTGTATATAAGATCAGCTGTAGCTTCTTTGGAGTAGATGGTCATGGTGTAGTAGGACAGTTTTGTCTTAGCTGGCTCAAAATATATGTGCAAGGTGAAGTTTACATCAATGAGTTAACTGATCCCAGTGGATGACTGGGGTGTGACTGAGCTGCAAAAGACCTTAACCAGTGCATTTAAATTTGACAGCCTTTAGCTTTCCTGGTGACTAATAAAATAACCCTCCCTCATGCAATTACTTCCTGCAATTTATTGCAATCACTCAGTCAATCTTTCCTCTCCCCCCTTTCCTTTAACCAATACTCATAATAAGAGCTGCTCATTAATTAGGTGCCCTCTTAAGCTGTCACAGGCCATGGCATTTGGATACGCTTTTGTAAAAGTGCCAAGTCTCTCAAGAGCAACCTTTTCAAACTATTTGTGGGCATCATCCCACAGGGACAGGTGCAAGTCTGTTCCCAGAAGGCAGCTCTGTAAATTTGCCTTATTTATTCTCCCCAATCTAGGAAATAACTCATGGCCATGAGTTAAGAGACCATTCCAAATTTTGAGCCAAAACATTTATCGACTGTCTGCCAACTTCATTTTCTAAGTGTTTGCAAGCTCTGCTTGAATGATGCTGCCTGGAGCATCCACATTTTGGCAAGGAATCAAAATTAAAATCAGTGTGTCTACTTTAGACAGAGTTTCAGTAAAATTTTATTCAATCTACAAACAGCATAGCTATAAAAGTTGTGAAGAAAACTACTTGCATATACTGTCTGTTAGAAGAACAATCTGTAAAACATGAAGCAATTTGTGAAAGGATGTAAACAGACATAAATACCAGTGCAGACTACTTTGGAGACATGGTAACACGGCTCTCCATGAAGACACTCAGTGGAAACAGCCTTTACTTCTATTTGCTTTTAAACATAATTAGTTTTGTTTCATTGTGAGATTTTTTTTCCTATCCTTATATTTGCATTATATTTACAATATTCTAAATAATATGACTCTCTGGTGTATCAAGGTAACAGTCACTGTCAAACAAGTCACTTAGTCATATAAATCATATAAGTAGACATGTAGAACAGCATTCCAGTGCGAAAATAATCTAGGCATGAAGGTTGGTTAAGAGCTAATTAACATCAGGTTTTTTTTAATATCCTATTTTCAAGGCTAGACAATTTTCCATAGGCGAAAAAGAAGTTGAATGGGAATTCTGCTTCACTATACAGATTTGGCTTGTGTCAAAATTAAAACTGCTGATGGAAAGTTTTCCTGAAAATTCAAGATCCCAGCATGTGAACATTTTACAACATTGTTTAGTGCTTTCCATGCAGAAGACTGGACCTGTATGACCATTTTATATGGCACCACACTGGGTAGTGCAGCTGCTCTCTCCTTGCTGCATAGTGATGCAAAAGAAAAGCATACAGACATCCATCTTCTGCCATCATCATTGCCCCTCTGTACTGCACTGACTGTAGAATGCATTCCCATTATTTTTAACTTCCTTCAGTCTCAGAGCCAAACCACACTCAAAGTCAGGCCCCTATGTGTCATTTACAAGCTCCGTATTCAAATCGCAGGTAAATGAGTTTTGGTGGATGACGGAAGAGTGAAACCCTAACCCCTTATCTTATTTTCCCTCTCAATTCTTTAGAAAGTTTCTCTTCATCACCTCCAGCTAATAAATTTTAAGCCCTCCTCAAACGGAAAGCAAACTTACGCCTCACTGTTGTAATCAGATCCGTGAGGGTGGGCTGCGCTCCCGCCCTGCGCCCCACGGAGCAGCTCCTCCTGCACAGATTGTGTTGCACGCTGGGAACCGAGTCGTTCTTAGATTGCCTTTGCCCTCCCATTGCTGACTTCTGAGTGTTGCTCCCACACTTCCTTCTGAAATACCAGAGCATCTCAGATTTATTCTTTGACCTTCCGCCTCCCTCGTTGCTAAGTTTCTGACAACTTTTTCAATTAAATTAATTTGACTGAAAATTCACCATGATTTATCTTTGGGCTTTTTTGTTTTGTTTTGTTATGTTATGGTGTAAATTGAAGGCACTACACTGACTTTTTTTTCTTATACAATGCATTGACTTTATTTTAACACTACTGGAGGACAATAATGCAAGATTGATCTGGCTTACTTGCTGTTGTTCTTACTTGAGTTGAAAAGCTTGCCCATCCTGTGTGAAAACAGTGCATCTGTGCACAAGAATAAAATATTTAATATTGTCACACCAAAATGAAAAGCTCATTGAGTTTAGGAGGAAAGCAGGGAACAGTCTTTCAGCAGATAAGAGAGTGCTTTGTACTTGGCAAAACTGAATCCAGCAAATGCTGCCTTTGTGCCTCCCTATACTGCACCTGTTGGGAAGATAAATAAAGGCCTACCCAGTTCTTTCTCCTCATACCTCCTAAATATATCACTTTAAGAGAGCTCTAAAAAAACCAACCATGCTACAATACTCCTCTCTTCCATGAAAAACTGAGTGAGTTTTTTCATGTTATTTCAGGGGTCTACCAAACAAGGTGGTTGCATAACCAAACAATGGCAGAGGGTCTGGAGGGACTTCAGTTGTGAAAACATTTGTAGCTGCCCAACACATCAACAGTCCTTGGAAAATAAGTCATGGAATGTATTTCATGTTTCATCAGGGGACATCCAGAGTGTTTCTTAAAGCGGAACAGCAAATTAAGTTTGAAAATAAATTAGCTGGGGAAATTTCCCTTGGGATAGGGATGAATACTAGACTCATCATTTGTGGGAATGCAGAGATTCCAGTAAATTAGAGGTCCTCATTTAATAATTGCTGTAGAATGAAAAAGAAAAAAATAAAGTTTGTTCTTATTCAGACACTAATGTGACTGTGCCCTGAATGTAAAAATCTGTAAAATGAATGAAAAGACAAGTGAATAGGATTGTTAACTTCAGTTGTAATTAGATTTTTCTCAGTGTCACCGCAAGCAGTTTTATTTCTTGAGTCTGAGGAACTGTGCGACTGAGAAACAGCCCCTTCTTGTCGCATGCAGCCCACTCTCTCTGCTCTCAGTCACGAATTTCTGGAAACTTTAAACAAAGGTTTCTCTTCTTCACTGCTGTTAGAGAATCGATAGTTAAAGCTACTTTTCTGTCGTTCCATCATCGTTCACTTTATGACACCAGGAGGTTTTGTTCTTTTGCTTTGAAGAGCTGTTGGTGTTTTAAGCATTAGGGACAAGAGGAATTGCCTGAGATGAATATCCATGTTAGTTCATTGAAAATGTTGGTAACTTTGCATCTTTGCAAAGATCCTGATGGTCTTTACACTGTCACAGAAGATCTCTGGGTTTGGAACCAGATACCCAACTGGAAGTATGTGCCAGTGAACTCGGTGTTCCTGCTCCCAGTGGAGTCAGGGTCAGCAGCTCATTAAAGTCAGAGGTGCCCAGTCTGCTGCTACTCAGCTGACCAGCCAGCAGTTGCCTAAACATAGGTGCCCTACTGCCACATAAGATGCCCTGAGATACACAGAATACCCATCTTGGGCTGGCAGATACGACTCAGGACTTGTGGGAGGCCTGCAACACCATAGAACAGCAGCTAGAAAACACATGGCCATCCTACAGGATCTGAGTCTCCTTGATCCCCTATGTGCATGAAAATTGAGCCATAAGCAGTTATTTTACAGTGAATAAGAATCTATTTCATTGATTGTAATGGCAGCTTGGACTCCCAGCTCACATCATAGACACATCCATGTGACTCACTTTTTCTGAGCACCTCAATGATAAGTCTGCAGGGCTACTCTACAATTTGTTCAATTGCTTTTTGTTTAAGGATTTTCTTCAGTGGGTAGTTTTTAAGAAGACAAGGAGAGACTTACATTCCATTACTATTTGCATATGATACTCAGATGCTCTTCCCAATTAATAAGGGAGCATATTATGCCCCAATTACCTTGAGCAGAGAAGAGTGCACCCTTCTGTAGTCTGTAATCTGCCTTGTTCTTTGATAAAAACAAAATAATAATATTTTTAAAGGTTCTGCTGCCATTCTTATGATATTTTGAGAATCTGAGGCTTTTACTTGTTTTGTTTTCGTTGGAAGACATCAGTATATTTTATTTCACGGCTAAGTGTCTAAATCAACTCAGAATTAAATTTTTACTTTCCTTCAATAAGAGGAAACAGAAAGTTGCATTCCTGTTCAAATCAATAATAATTCATCTTCTTCCTTTTTATACAAGCTTACTCTCACTTCCTCCAGCAGCTTCATGCTGTTAGAGGAATCACTGCTTATACCAGTGATATTTATACTTATGGGCAAAAATCACTTTTTATGTTAAATAATACAGTGTTTCTGAATATTCTACAAAGTGTTCAACAAAACACATATAGATTTAAGAAACTCCAAGAATTTCTGTTTCTGGAACTTACTCTCTCTAATTTGTTTGGTGTGGTCTTAGCTCCTAGAGCTCACTAAACCAGCAGATGTTCAGCCAAGATGAAGCAGCCTAGAGAAGAGAGTGAATTAGAGTAACAGTCCAGTTCTGTGTCCAACAGGATTTGATGTCCTAGGAAGCCATTCTAGAAAGCATGCTTTGGTGAAAGTTTCAGTTCATTTTCACCACTTCCTGGGAGGCTGGAGGGACAGAAACTTACTCTGGATTCAAGAAGTGTGAAGATAGATTTCTGCTCAGAAACCGCTCAGACCCTAAAATATGCAGCGTACACCAAAGGGAGTGGTTTCTCCCTGACTTCCCTCACCCATTACCTGTGCCTGTGTTGCTATCAGCATCTCCACAGAGGAGTCAGTGGGACTTAGACTAAGGTGATACAGGATGCCTTACATCCACATGTCTTAGAACAGCCACTTCTGAAGACCAATCACATCCACAACCCTCTCTGCTGGTTGGCCAAGTGTCTTCATGTGTATTTTCAGTTCAAAGTGCCAAAATAACTGTGGTTCTGTGCTGCAGTTACCCATGGTGGTGTTAGATGGCATAATACTGAGATACTGCATGCCCTGCTCTCTCTTTGTGCTAGGTGGAGGTTAGTTCAGGACATTAGACCTCCTGCAGTAACGGTGAAGGGTTGCTGAGTAGAAAGTTAAGCATGATAGAGTCTCAGAAAAGTTAAAAAATTCCAAAAAAAATTCCACCATCTTAAAAATTGCTTCATGGAGTGAAGTTTGCCACAGAGTTGTTTGTTTCAGGACAGGCTGTCACAAATATGATAACTTGTAGGTCAGTCAGTGCATGTGTTTTTTCTTCCAGAAGGCAGGAGCGTGGTTGGGTAACTCATTTCAGAGTTTAAAGCCCCTCCACATGCCCTCTCCATGCTCCCAAAAGTGTGCAGACTGTGCAGCAAGAAGGGAGTCCTGCTGTATCTTGCAGCAATGGAACATGATCAAGACAGTCATTGCTCTCCCTTTCCCAGAGACTGGGAAATAGTTCTTACATAATTTTCTCTCCCTGGGCCTGTTACTAATTGAAAATAGCATGTGATCTACTTCCTAGGGCAGTTGTCCTTACATGTGATGGCTCCAGCAAGTTATTTTGATCAGGTGATTATGACAAAAAGTTCTGTTCCAATTTAATTCTCTGTGGGATCAAATGGTGGTTTTAGGAACCATCTGAAAGCATTGTTCAGTAGTAGCATGATGCTTCCTGAGACGGATCTGTACTAAAATACACTCATCATGTCTTTGCAGGCCCAGAATAACTGCCTAATTTTGGTCATATGTGCCAAGAGTCAGCTGCAGTCAACCACAGACATAGCTGAAGATTTCCTTTTCCTGCAGATTTCGGGTTATAAATCTCAGCTCTGTATATTTAGACATTAATTGAAGAGGTGTTTGCTCTATATATTGACAGGATAGAGCATGACATGCAGTGATTGAGCAAAAGCAACTCACACCAGAGCACAATTACTTTTTTCTCAAAGAGGAGTCATGCTTTACTCAGCCAGTGTGCAAATCGGGTCCAAAAGCCTATTCCAGATTTTTCCTTCTCTCAAAGCCCTGCAGTTGTGATGAAACAAAACTGAGTACAAATGCAGCCAAAACTGAAAGAGACCCCAAATGAAAAGTTTATTGGCTCGGTAGGTGGGAGAGGTCTTACTCCTTGATACTCACCTACTCCAGCTTGCTAGTGGACTAGAAAGCACAGTAAAACTGTTGCTGAACAGCTGTTGAGTTCCAACATTCAGGTATTTCTATGTTTATTTTCATAGCTCTCTGCCACGAGATCTTTTTGGTGGAAAAGAAATGGACCAGTTATGTCCTCTAGTTCCAACAGTTCTAGAAGGAAGAAAAATTTCCTTTTATCAGTCTGATTGTGCGTGTGTGTGTGTGTGTGTGTGTGTGTGTGTGTAGGAGGACCTTTCACTGTTTTCTGAACTGAAATGAAACATCTCAAACCATTTGCACACCTCGATGTACATAGCATTGCATTCCCATCCTTTTTCAACAGCTTTTTTCATTTCCAGTGCCACTAAATCATTGTTCCCACAAAAATTACAGAAAACACTTATTGCTGGTGGTGTGGAGCATACCTGTGGCTTGGGATATCTAGGAACAACCACATGAGAAATGCCATGCAGATGGAGTAATTTATAGACTAACAGCTTCTGGGTGCCATCCTGTGATGCTCATGTAGATAGAGATATACATACACACACTGTAGCACATTTGGCATCCTGTGTTTTTATAAGAACATAGTATCTAGGTCAAAAACCTTATTTTAGACCCAAAGAAGAGTGTAATTCCAATGGAGACTCTGGCTGCCACTCCCCCACAGATGCAGACTTCAGTGAAGGCACAGAGGGTCAGATGCCTGATGACATTTTTTCCATGGCATTCCCTCCAGCCTTACTAATCTTTCATCTAAGCTTTCCTTAGCCCTATTTTTAAAGGGGAAATCTGACCTCTGTCCTGTGCCCCTTTTTCTTTGCCCTTGTTTTGCATTTCCATGTTTTGCCATGAAGTTTTCTCTCTTACCCGACAGCTTTTTTAGCTGGAGAGGAACCATATGCTGTGAGCTGTGACTGTAATTCACAACAGCATCTTAAATGCCTTTTGCTGTCAGGCTTTGTAAGAGCTTTCTTTCATACATATCACTTACTGATTTACCGATGCACACCCCCACAGCTTGTTTGCAAACATCCTGCTGTGGGCAAACATTCCCTAAAGGCAGAGCTAAGTGTTTTGGGGTTTTTTTTTAAAGTGAAGGCATACAGTCCTCACAGTTATCTTCATTGATGCAGGATGAGATTGAGAGGTAGAAAACTTTAGCACTAGCAACACAGAGGGGTGTTTGTAATTTCATAGGTGAACACCCACAAAGGGACATACATGATTTCATGTAGGTCTCCTATATTTCCACCTACAGAAAGAGTCCTTTCTTTCCACATGTGCAAAACATGTGGAAAGAAAGGTTTCCTAAAGGTTTCCCAGTACAATGCTGAATGCCAGGAATCTGAGCAACCATAAATATTTACATACAAACAAGCTTATGAAGAGAGAGAACTCCTTAAGTCAGTATATGGAAATCTCAATAAAGAAGTTTCTGAGTTTTAGGACAATTTCTGATTATTTTAGTGTTTACTATCAACAGTACTGCAACTCTGATACAAAGCTTTCCTGTACTGCCAGTTTGGGCTTTTTTATTTAAATTCTTCTCCAAACTGAATTACAAATCCACTCTGCTTAGCATGTACTGGGACATCGAAACTCACAAAAAGTAGTAGTCACTAAATTTTGTAGTCTGTAAGTTTGAGTTATCCTTGGCAAACTAAAAAGTGGATGCTACTCCCCTCTTTTTCATGCTGAGTGAGGTGATTTCCACAAGTCTGATGACTCAAAATTAGCATTGAGTAGAAAATTCAGGGTGAAATGAGTAATGGATTACTAGTGATTAACTACTTGGAACAATCCCTAATCACGTAGGCGCCTGAGAGCCCTGAGCCCAGGCTCCTGTTACAATCCCATTCTGTAAGACACTGTCTCTCAAGAGGAGGCTGAAGTGCAGATGACAGGAGAGTGCTCTTATCTGAAGGAAGTCTGAGAAGACTCTTCCTTCTTGAAAAGATCACCAAGTATCAGATTATCTGTCACCCACTGTCAAATAGAGTTTAGCAAATGGCTTTCTTATTTGGCATTTGGATATGGTCGTGACAATCTTTAGACCCAGTTGTAGCATCTATTACTCTGACAAAGAGCTGATAACAAGCTGGTAGATTCAGTCCTTGGCAGATCCCAACATGTGAATGTCCGGTTTTGCCCTGAATGTCAAAGAAAAGCTTTCCATCAAAAATCGTGGAATGGGAATAAATATCAGCAGGATTTCATTTTAAATCGCTGAAATGTTTTAGTCTGAATTTAAGTGAAAACGAAATCCATCAGCATGTCTCAAATGTTTCCTTGTAACTGACTGAAAGAAGACAGATTGCATGAATTCATGTCACCACGGCCTTATGCTGATGTCATCATTTTCCCTAAGAGTCAATCTCCCTGTGTGGAATGACTTCCCACTGTCTGCACACAACCACATGACACTCAGGACTACTCTGAATGCACAGGAGACAGTCATTGGTGGAACTCACTACAGTTATGCAGAGCATCAGGTCCATACTGTGATTTCCATAAAACAATACCGAAAATTATTTTCTTAATTCAGAGTGAAATATTTCAGGAGAGCTCAGCAAAACTGTGTTGTGTTTTGGGTTGAGCAACACTAAAGGCATTTTTCCAAACTGGTAAATGTTTCCCGAGCTGGTTGGGAAATTATCTGGCAATCTGAAAGGAAGTTCATTACTGGTTAAGTACTCATATCTTGAGAGAAATAACCTTTCAACTTTATTGCTGACTTATATCCTATAATTAGAAGTGCAACTGCCATTGAAAGTATATTGTTAAATTTGAAGAACAGATTACTATCATTCCTGAGCAGCAGTTCTGTGGTTTATGAAGTTTTTTATCCAATAACCTTGTCTCCTTTATTACCTTTTGAAGCTTTCTAAGCTTTCTTTTTGAAGAAAGGGTGTTAGCATTAGTCACCGTACTTCTATCTCTGCTATCACACCCTGGTGTCTTTTGCTTTCAGTTTGCCCTTGGGAATCTCTTGAGATGAATGAAAATGTTTGCTTCTAGGAAAAAAATATTAACAAACTGTCACAAGGTCTAGGTATTGCCATACTTTTTAACGTGGGATCAGACTATCCCGATGAGTGAAATTGATTTTGGTACATACATATCAAAGGTGAATTAGGTTTGGGTTATTTAAAAGAAGAATTTCCCGTGCTTGAAGTAGGAGTAGAAGGAAAGAAATCCGAACTACGCCGAGCTCCTGCGCTTTGTGTTCACTCCGTGCAGTTCCTGAGCATCGGAACTAACCTGGCTCGCTGTGGCCGCGCTGTCCCACGCCCCTGCGGATACTAAAGGGCTGAATTTCCCCCTGGGAGCCGGATCCCTGGTTTGTGCCGAAGGCAGGAATCCGATCGCCCCCTGCGGGGCAGGAGCGGGGACAACGCCGAGCCCAGCCCCAGGTGCAGGGAAGGTCTCCCTTCGCAGACCTTAACGCGGCCTTTGGAATACAAAAAGGCGGAGTAAGTGCTCCCGGCTGGGCTGTGGTAGGGGATAAGTGGTTCTGCAGAGCTCCCACCTCCAGCCCCACCAGGGGTCTGTGCCGTCTCTTGAAACTGAGAAGAGCGAGGGCTTTCAGGTGTGGCACTGCAGGAGTAAATCTGTGAGGTTCCCAAGTCCAGCTCGCGTGTTTTAGGGCTCCCTTTTTTTTACTATTATTTTTTTTGGGGGGGTTGGTTTTACATGTAAAAATAGGGGCGTTGCTTCTGTCCTTCAGTCGTAAGCACCCACCTCGTTGGCAGTATTTCCACAGCCAGCTTTCTCCTTTCTGTTCAAGCGGAGCCAGAATCGTGCAGTGCACCATGTGAGGCAGTGTTAAAGAATGGCTCGGATGCCTGGGAGCAGGTAGGTGAGGAATACAGAATGTCAGGAGGTGTGAATCGTTTCAGACTCAAGTTGGTGGTGTACAAACTGAGATGGTGCCTTAAAAGAGGGAAATTTGAGGCTCTCTATCATTTGTAGGAAGAAGCTGATTCTGTGGGGGATTTCTACAATTTTCACTATGCAAATTTTAGGGGGAAAATGTGTACTAATAATTTTTCCAGCAACGTTCAGGGTTGCATATGCCTCGTTTCACAACAAGTTTTACAGTGACATTTCAAAATTAAATGTTTTTATTTCCAAACATGGAAATAAAATTTAACACATCAAGATGTGGAACAAAAGATAAATCAATGTCACCATGAATAGTCTCAGGCTCTGCAAGTACAGCTGTGCTGACAAAGCCTTCTCATGAAGGTCTAGTACTGATGGTAAACTGAATTACCTGAGTACAAGTCACACAGGTAACACATTTCAGCGAAATCCTTTTTTCTGATAAGTGGTCAACAAGCAAAACTTTACCTACATGATTTTGCAGGATAGATAGCATCACAAAATTTTAGTCTTGGAAGTTAAAGAAACCCCACAAGTTGGGATTTTTGGTTTTAATGATGAAATAAATTGGAAAACTGCGATTGTGAAAACCTCGGTGGAAAAAGATTTAGTCAGAAATTTCAGTGACATTTGGCACTCAAATCATAGTCTGTGAAGTGTGAGATACCAGCACAGATACTAATTTTTTTCTCCCAGCCGTACAAGTGCTAGAGAACAAACTTTTATGGATTACTTGCTTTGATATAACGTAAGAGAAGAAAGATATCATGGAAATAGAATGGAATTCAATTACTCCATCCTGGTGCCTTGTGGACTGAGTAGGCTAAAAATGAGTTTAGAATGTATGGGAACTTAAAAATGAGTAAGAATGTATGGGAACTTGATAACCAGAGTATACCCACTAAACTTTACCTGTCTTAAATACTGCCAGTACTTGACAGCCTTCTAGATCCCTGTTACAGTACATGTGAAATTTCAAGTCTGAAAAAGAAGAAACTGAAAAGACTATAGACATGTAAACATGTATTTTATTAAATTACTTTTGTTCAAGGTAATGGTTACAGTGTTCTTTAGAGATCAATTCCTATATGAAAGCATAAGAAATGAGTGGAAGTTACATATGGTCAGGTTTGATTTAGCAGCATTATTTCAGAAAAGTGGAAATCACAAGGGCAAACACACAAAATAAACACACATAACAATGATTGTTTTATGCACTTCTATAACTATGAATGGCAGTGAACACAAAATCTGGACTGAACAATTACACTGCAGCTCCTTGTGTGGATCTGTAAGCCATTTCTCTGGTGTCTAGTCCATCTCACAGAATTCACTATTACCAGACTTTTGTTCCAATTGTTCATTCAGTTTTTCAGCCCTCAAGTCAGGGAGCATTTTTACACTTAGCAGGTGATGGTTTGGTTGGCTCTGGTGGCCGATAAAATCCTTTGTAATAGAAGGCGTTTAGATTACTCCTGAAATGGGACTAATCCCAGTGAGATTATATGCTGGGACTAGTTATTATTCTTGGGCTCGTTTGGGTTTTTTGAATTTTAATCATATGCAAAACTAAATTTTAAAGCAAACTCTTTGCTAATTTTACTTAGTCTTCAGTCTCTAGGTAAAGATGCATCACTGGACTGTGAGACTTTTAGCTGCTGGAATATGAAATAATTTCATCTTCAGTGAGCATGCTGATTTGTTCGCATTGTCACAACAAGAGGGAGTATTTAACATGTTGTTTTCACCTTTAAACACTGTCACAAGTCAAACCCAGCAGTTTGTATGTCCAATCCATCACTACAAGTGGAAACAGAAACTAGAAATACATTACGAATTTATTGGTTTGGCTCTATCACACTGCTGGTTACAATAATAGACATTTGGCCAGCCACCAGAGCACCAATAAGCCACCAAAACTTATTTACTTCAGTCCCTTAGAACAAATTTGCCTTCAGGACTTAGGACCAGTGTCTGTTTAGAACAGTTTCTCTAGGTATATTTTAAAAGTAACATAGAAAATGTCCATGGACATTCATTAAAAAATGGTAATCAATTCAGCTGGCATTGTAGTTTCTTGGTTCTGTTCAGATTGGGAATTGTCTGTGGAAGTTGTACACAAATCAGATTATTTTTCGTCTGAGAACAGGCTCATGAGGACTTTACCAGACTCTGGGTGTGTGACTGTGTTCAGGTTTTGCAGGATGATAAGCATTCCTCTTTTTTTTTTTTTTTTTTTTTTCTTTTTTGAATAAGAATTGTATTTACTTCAGTTTAAGTCCAATTGAATGCACTTTTATTGATTATAAATGACTTTGAACCTAGCCCTCTTCCAGCTCATTTAATCCGGGGTCTGCTAACAGTACTGTTTCCCAATGAAATGTTCCTGATGTTCTGGTAATCTCTATAGTGTGCTGAGTAAATTTCTGTCTCCCAAAAGTTGAGGCTATGGCTTTTACCCACATCACTGATGCCACTGTGATCTGGGTGAAGTGATCCACAAAAAATAGTCCAACCATTTTGAGCCTTTTATCTTCTTCGGAGCACCCTTTTTTCTGGGAATATAAGGAATGAAAGGAATGAGCTTTACTGCTTTTGTCTGATCTGGACATGAGGTCTCTCAAGCAACCATTCCACATCTTTAGTCCTTCCCTGCCAACCTATTTCAGTGGAGCATCTACCCCAGGAACTGTGCCACAAGGACAGTTCTCGTGTCTTACCGGGGCCAGGCACAGGGGACAATCCTTACACACGACAACTGCACTGGGGCTGGGGTGAGCCCTGCTCTCTCCCCAAACCAGAATTTTGTCTATTTTTGTCTGACTAGCAGAGTCAGCACTTTAGGAATGCCTACGTAATAGTTATATTGGTCTGATCCCTCGAGGCTATGTCCGCAAGATTAATCCACCTACTTAAATTTGACACAAGTTGACAGTGACAGGTCTTTGTGACAAAAAGCATTAAGTGACTATCCTCGTGTTGTTTGACATATGAGAGTCTCTTTACTATGCTGCTCTTGCAAAGACAGATATCATACCTGTGTCCGTGATGGTGCAGCCATAGTCCTGCTTTCCTTTCCAGGTAAATGGGGGGCAAGTCCTCTGCTCAGACTGGGTGAGATCCTGAATCCCTTGGCTGCTCTTTGCTGGGTTGTAACTGATCTGTATATAACTACAAGGAGAAATTAGTGCAGGAGACTTTCCTCCTCCTTCCTGTGAATGTTCCAGCCCAATGACGATGAATTGCTATCTTAAGGCTTTCTGCAAGCCCTGATTTAATGCTCAAGGTCATTTCCTTCACTTAAGTAAGGGAAAAAACCCCAAAAGCCACCCACTACTCATTTTCCAAAATGACTGAAAGTTCTTAAGCCTACCCAAAATAAAGCTGGTCATGAAAAGAGAGCTGAATGATGGAAAGGGTTATGCAGCCAGACCTCATTCCCAGTACATTTGCTGACAGGTTGTAGTTCTTGAACGGTCTGAACTGCAGGCCTCCAGGATACTTTTCTTTCAGCACAGCAGTAGAACAGGACCTGGAGACTGTTTTAGAACCATCATCATGCCTCATTATGATTGCACTCCAGTGTGAAAAGTAATGTATGTGATGTCAGGGAGTTTCTATGCTTGGCGCTGCCAGAGAAGCCAGTGGAAGTGGGAACCCAGAGCCCTCGAGAACTGGCCACCACACAAAAACTGACATCCATATGTCAGTTCCCTGCCAAAGCTTCTTCTGGCTCTTGCAGATCGGATGCCAGTGCAACCAGACCTAAAATGGAATTGAAATTTTAAGTCATGCTAGCTTCAATTTAACATGGTTCTTAAGCGTTTCCAAAACTTTAGCACATCAGTTAATCTCATGGAATTTTTTAAGCTTAGTTATCTATATATATATAGCAAAAGATTTTAAGTCTTATTTTATCTGAAAAACTGAACATAGTAAATGTGGAAAAGAGATGGTAATGGGTCAAGTTGCATCTCCTGCTGATTTTTGAGAGTGCATGGGCACGTATATAATTACAAATTACAAATAAAAATGTCTTGGCTCTAAGTGCTCATATCCTGTGTCAGACTGGATCCTGAATGCATCTCACGACATGGCTGAGGCATGAAAGCACTTCTGGAGATATTATCTAAGTGACTGTTGTGCTTTCATTTTACTTGCTAACTGCACTTAATACACTATCTTTCCTGAGTAGCCATGCAGAGAGGACTGCTAAGTTCATTCCTATTCTTGCTGTAGAATCACATATAGCCAGTTAATTCCTATCCTTGCTGTAGAATTACATATAGCCTGATGCATTCTCAGTTTCACAACCAATGACCAACCCAAGGTCTGTGTTTAGCACGACACAACCCGCTGAAATGCACCATTCTCAGTTTCTCAAATAAAGAACTGCAAAGAAGAGAGCCTTTGTTTCAGAGACTCTGAAGCAGAAGTTAACTTTAGTTGTTCTGTAGACGGTGCACTCGACATTACGGTGTCAGTTCAGTGGTAACTGGACCTTCAACAGCCTCTTTTCCCTTTAGCTCAAGAGGCATCATTGCAACCCAGTGAACTGCACTTCTCCAAAGGGATTGAGGATTGCACGCTGGAGACTTTCTCCACCAGCAGCCCCCCTGACAATGCCTGGACAGAGCACCATATTAGGCAACAGGCCACGGGGAATGGCATCTGGGGACTCCAGGGAGCATGCCTCCTAGGGAAGGAGCACAACCATAAGCTGCTGGTTGGGTGCACAGAGCCCTGTCCTGGCTGGCAAGCCTGTTGCAGAGGTCAGCCAGAGAGAGCTATCATTCTTTGGGGAGGTGGAAACTACTCAGAGCTATTAATGGTTTTTTTCCTGGCTGTCCTCAGGAATGGAACTGTAAGCCAGGCATGACCATGAAAGGGGTTGCACATGGCCAAAAGCTTATGCTGAAGTATCTCCCATGTCTCTGCCACCCCCAGTGCCTGGAACTCTCCCCCTTTCTTTTTTCTTCCCCCATTATAGCTCGGGTCTCTCCTTTGAGGTCCGTTTTTGCCTCAGTTTTGTTAGCAACAACCTGAACAGCCTTGAATTATGGTTTAGGAAACAAACCACTGACTTCTTGGTCTGACTTCAGTCATCATGCCATCACAGAATAGCTGAGGTTGGAAAAGATATTTGGAGATAGTCTAGTCCAAGCTCTCTGCTAGGAACAGGATTCAATAGAGTAGGTTGCCTATGAGAGTGCTCAGATTTTGAATGTCTCCTTTTGTTGTCTGCATGCATGAGATGAAGTTTAGACCATGGTAATAGTGTTTCAGGTCTGTGTGCCATAGACTTGGCTAACATCTGTGCTGGGTAAGGCAGGACATGTAAGATGTGTGATTGCTGAGCAGCATTACAGTTTTGGTGAAGCCAGGGAGTACCTCAAAATGAAAGAAAAATTCAAAGCAAGTCCCTCAAAAGTCTCATAAGCCTTTCATCTCAGATTGGAAAATGCTTTAGTGCTTTATTTGTTGAGTTTTTGATTATAAATTTGTAACTCTTACTGGTAAGCCAGGGAGGATTTTCTAATCCAGTGTTCGTAAGAACACTCCCTGTTTCTAACTAATTATTTTTACAAAGAAAATTATACAGTCAATAATTTTCTGCTATTACTTTTCCATGCAAGAAACATACTTCCATGCCACAACGATGTCTCAGCAGAATATTTTACTCTCAGCAGAAACAGTGAGAAATGTCACGGTAGCAAAGCAAATAGGTTCTAAGACATACTCTTTGTGCTGCAATTTTCATGTTTCCATATGAAAAATTTTTGTATTTTTCTAGGCTGCAAAAAAACCCACCTTGGTATGTCAGTACTTAGACCAGAAAAAAATAAATTGCTGTGAACCTAAGTAAAGATATTTTATTATTTTCACACTCTGTGTGTCAGTCTTTCATATACTTCCTTCCATTCTGTGTGATGGGTGCTGTGATCAGAATATACAATACAAGCTCTTTCCTTGTAGCAAGGGATTCTCTTTGGAACCTTTACAAGGATTGGCTATTGTATCTCTGTATGTGACTGTAAGTTCCTAAACCATATCAAATCCACACACTCAGCTTAAAATTATATTTGCACTGAAAATATCCCTCCCTTTTAAGCATTAAATGGATTTATTAAGAATGAGAATTATATTTCAGCTGTATTTAGAACTGAGTGTAAAGGAAGGGGTTTTGTAATCCCAAAGGTTAATGTCCATAACATGGCAAAGGTCAGTAAGAGCCATCTACTGTTTCAGTCCAGGGTTTCAACTTTTAAAATCTTTGCTTGTTATAAGTAGTTAAACTGTAAATCAATGCGCTAGTGCCAATAAATATTGCTGTTTTCAACACGTCTACACTCCTAAAGCTTTTAAATGTTGAAAATAAGCTTCCTTTTCTGTTTTAGAAATATATTCCAGTTAGTCAATTTGTTCTTATGTTTTTAGACAGCAGAACATGTAATCCCAAAAGGATAACATTTAAATAGGATAAAAAGCCTGGCTTCTGTATCACACATCAGAAGGGGAAATTATTTACATTAAAAATCATTATTGAAAGAAAGAAAACCCAAATATACTGCAGGTCCTACTCAGAGCTGCTAAACTG